>JAJSPD010000008.1:600000-1160300 GCA_021307315.1 Bisporella sp. PMI_857
GTCTCTAAAGCTTCAGACAATGGCTCTACGACTGGTCCTTCATACCGCCACCTCGCCATGCCATTTGCCCTTCAACAACTCTCCTACGAAAAATGCTTATGTGCACCCGCCCGCTTCAGCCCAGGAAGAAAATCGATTATGACAAGCGACACTCCTCTTACTCTCGACACGGATTTTGCAGGAGCACATAGCCTTTTTCTTGCACAAGGAGATGTACATCGAATTGGCAATAACGCGATAGGCTCCCTTAACATCCTTGACAGACAAACTGGAGGAGTTACATGGACGTTTATAAACCAACGTTGCTCTATATCTACTACCAACAATGTCTCCGAATTTGGGTCAGAAGCGAATCCACGCATGAAAGCTACTTCTCCTATGCCAGAAGAACTACCAATGGATGAACCTGCTACATCTACAAGTGATTTAGAGAACGCCTTGGAAGAAAATACAACTACTCTAGCCGCTTTTTGTCAGCGTTACTAGGGGACCTAATATGCTACCATACATCCACGCCGTGCTTGCTTTCATGTATCAAGCATCCCCATCTATCACCGATCAGGTCGCCACGGTGATGGAATCGATTATCATAATGCTTAATTATGTATTGTGCATTGACCTCAGATATCTCAGTTATGTATCTGCGGTAGTCACTTTGTTTCAGCTACCTGGTGTCTCTGCTGCGCCACCCAGTCCTCCACCGGCGAGCCAACTTATCGGGGTTCCGGTATATTTTAAGGATGCTTGGAAGAGCTTTTCTGATGAGATTGCAGGGCCATTATTGGCCAATAATGCATTAGCCATGTTACTGGCAATGGCCTATTTATTACTCACATCTCGTCGGATGGCTCATATTCTAGTATACGCGCATAGGGCTATGTCAATCGGGTTGTCTATATTGGATTGGACAGCAGAATCTCGAGCTACCAGCTCGGATTCTTATGGTTTTCTGGCTTTATGCTCAATTACCAATACCTCAATCGAAAGCTCTCTACGCTGCCTGCATCAGGGAACATTATCACCGCCATAATTACTTTCTCGAGTCTCGTACTCTCCTTCGGAATGGCTTACTTTTCACCTGAGCTTAACGGCCGCTACTCGAACTGGCTTGTATGTGGCGGTGTCACTGCTCTGCCGATGAGCTCCTTCTTGATATGGTTTTGGGTGGTATTCATTTTAGAGACTGGCATTGCAGAAAAAATCGATAGGATCTTCCAGTAGATGACGAAACAGCATGGTTGCCAATACCCTTCAATGTCTCAAACCATCAGGCAGGTAAATGGAAGTGATTACTCGGCCTTTAAAGGATCATATTATAAGGTATCGATATTTTAGAGCTCTACGATACACATTTGAAAGGATAGAAACCAATTGGAAAGAAATACTAAACATTAGAAGGAAATACTGAAGAGTTGGAAGGTGCTAGTAAAACTTTGGAAAGGAAAATACCAAAACATTAGAAGAGAATACTAAGGAAGTGGAAGGAATATTAAGCAGTAGACATTTGAAGAAGGAACTTGGGAATTGGATGGGGGCATTTTAGTATTATGTATGGCACCAAAAAGGGGAAAATATGGCGTTGAATTCGGGCTTGGCGTTAGACAAAACTTGTTAAACAAAATATAAAACCATAAAACCATAATAAATTCTTTCAATATTAAACAGTTGCTAAGCCTAACGCATTTACACAGTTTTAGTAAATGATAACTTTCCGAACAATTCTATTTTGTGTAGCTAATCCTGGCAACTTTCAACTAGCTATATTGCAAGTATAGAGCGCTGAGAAAGTATAAGAATTGATTCCCGGTCCAGATTTTACATTTCAAGCTATTATTCTCACTCGTTATTGCCCTGTATTTCTTTGAAGCTAGGGTGATATTTAGTCGGATCGGTAACACGGTGGCGGGAAGGCGCCATCAGTTCTAACATCTCCTAGGGAGGGATGGTTCGGTTACCAGGTAGTGGCTATCTTGGTCGCCATGGATTTTGCAAAGCCTTTGACTGCATTTCTGCACGGGGTTCCCCCAATGCCATAAGAGGAAGGCTGTAACCCCCTACCCATAAACTTGGCCGTGCGCGGTTTCATATGGGCCATGAACGACCCCCGATATCTCGTTTCTAGGCCCCAAAAAAAAATGAAAGACGTGGAAGCGAGGTACCATGAGTGTAATTCAATAACGGTTTAACATCTACAGCGTATCCTATGGTTGGGTCTCGACTATAGGTTACTCCTTAAACGTATCTCAGGCTTTCATCACACTGGTGATGTGGCTTAGGATATACAATGATCTTGCTACTAAGGAAATGCTTTCTGAGGTTGTCTGATAAGCCAATGATGCACGAATTCCTCCGTAGTTCCATACTTCGAATCATCTTGAGCAAGAGTGCGCACGAGGCGAAACCCCTGTTTCTCATACAATCTCTTTCCAGCCGGACTAGCCATGACAATCGCCGTCAAGCCCGCGTCATCAGCGTGCTTGAGTGCTTCCCTCAACATCATCGACGCCACCCCATTGCCCTGATGCGCAGGATGAACAGTCATGTAATCCACCGCTTCTCTCGTCAACTCTTAACTCTCCTATAGATCGATCATAAAAACATACCAAAGCATTCCCCTTCCCCCCTCAAAATCTCCTCCTCCACCTCCGCTAATGGATTCCCAAACTCCGCCGCAATATCGTAATCCATGCCTTTGATGCGCCCCTCGTCCGTAACGCTCCTAAATCTCTTCACATACTCCTCCCTCTCCTCCTCGCTCGGCTCGCGCGTCTGCGCATCTAGCCATACGTCCTTCTCGGCATGGCTTTCCGGCAGGAGATACCGCGAATAGCCAGCGATGGCGCCGGAATCCGTATCTACGACCTTCAGGTGCCGTTTCACGCCGCGATCACCGATGAGCGCCTGGGGTAGACGCTCGGCGCAGCCGCTGATGATGGTTTCTAGCTGGTAGGATGAGCCGGCCCAGAGGGTTCTCCAGTGCTGGTCTTCCCAGAAGGCCGACATCATGGCGCGGGCTAGGCCGGGCGCGTCGTGAGGGGAGACTGGCTGGACTGCGTATGGCATCTTGATATTAGTTGGCCTTGGGATTTCGGATCGTATTGCTCTTTCGGCCTGTATTTGGCGAGGGTTAGGCCCTCTTTATATGACGCTAAAATATGGCTGCCTATTACACTCCCCCAAACATACTCCTGACCCATGTGACAGCTTATTTCGGTTAATAAGGACAGATATGAGATTGATGAAACATGTCGGCTTGTGAAAGAGGCAGGTTCGAAGACTTTTATCGGTCAGCTTCGTACAGGACAATGGTGTTTAGTCCCCCACCTTAAGGTGAGGGAGAATCCAAGATGGAATTTAAAATCAAGACAAAACGAAGCCTGGGTGAAATACTCGATACTTCAAGTATCCTCAAAGAGTAACAAACATGAAAAGGCACCGAAAGGAAGCCGCACATTGTCGCCAGCAGTATAAAACATATCAAATGCTGTCATATCTCTCGTGTCTTTTGCTCATTTTGCTAATCCAGCCTATCTCTCACCAACATGTAGACCCAACCCCCTACGCTAATGCAATACCCACGCTCGCTCATGCTTGAAAAATGCAAATATATTATATGTATATATAAACAACATACCAACTTTTCAAGGTCGTCTCATTTCCTTTCATCAGCGGGAATCTCAAACGCAGGTGCATGCTGCTCCGCTGTATCGTTGTGGGCAGCGGTCTTCGCCTGCTGTAGAGAGTCTGTCTGACCAACAATATCTTGCCTCATAGCCACTGCATCCCATAGACGATTTCCGTCTATAGCGTTGCTTTCGGCTAGTTTAAGCCACTCACCCCATTCTGCTGTATCCGGCGCGGCGCCACATTTCTTGACCCATCCTATCTTCTTGGTTTCTCTAATGGCATACCATAACGTTCGCGTGAAGCTCGGTAGACCCTCAAGACCATCACTTTGTATCAGATCAGCGTCTTTGGCATCATTCAAAGTGATGTCTTCGATCATGTACCCTGAGAGGTCCCAAAATTTGTCTTTGGGAATGAGTGACGCACCCCAGAAGAGACCATTCAGAAGGATATACGAGGCTCCTATTGCGGCCTGCATTGTGAAGTTGCAGTTTCCGAGTAATACAACTGAGATCATGAGTAATAGTGTCCCAAACCCACCAAGATCCGATATTGTTTGAATTTGGACATGGTATCTGCACTCCTCTGTGCCAAAATAGAGTTCTCGTGCAATCTCCTCATTGCATTTGACGATCAAAAAGGCTCCTTCCCGGGTACGAATAGCGACATCTCCAGGCGGCACCTTGGAGCGGAATAACCTAGGCTGTAATAATGGTGCCCACCAAGACGCAAGACCACACAAGCTTGACGCCAGAGAGATAGTTCCGAGTGCTATGATAGCGGTAGCATCCTCAATAATAATAGCTAGGACTAGGAGTCCGATAGTGAGAAGACAGGAACCGATGGAGAGAATGTTGAGTGGTGAGAGCTTATGAGGCGGTACACGAGGTTTTGGCTTGCCTGGATCGCCTGTTATGGTGTGATTTGGCGGAATGTTGAGTGTCGAGTTGCTCGGCGGAGAGCACCCGAGCCATCGGATACCTGACCTAACTCAACAGCTGAGGAGAGAGCGCTGATGGAATGACTTCCTTCTAGTGCGGCTCTACTATCATTTCTGTGGGTTATTTTGAGGACCTTCGGATATCGTTAGCATAGCAATATATTGAACTTTGCAGGAGCTAGCTTTGATCCAATATTAAGTGTTCTTAACTTCCAAGATATTGATTTGAAAGAGCGCCTAAATGAGTAGATATGTTGTGAAAGAAATATTCATACTTTGAAGCCATATCTGGGCAGGTCGTCTAAAGGATGTAAAATATTTGCGAAGTAATTGAGCGATGGAACAAGCGTCCCATTATGTATTCCAACAACGGCCGAGTTCGTTTGTGGCAGTCTTGCCAGACGAGCAGGTTTGAGCAGAACTTGTGGCGCTGGAATGATTCGTGGGAGCATGCATGTCCACGATGCAGTCAAGGCTTGAGAATGCTCAGCGATAGACGATTCTCCGATGACAGCAAGAAGAGAGACGATATCCAGGCGCCATCCACTATCATTTCCGTTGGTTCCAACAGGAAACCAATTCGGCATGGCAAGGATGATCTCACAATACTTCTTGCGCTATACTGCGTGGGCAAGAGAGATATCCGAAGTGGGTGTTGAACCTAACACGATGTCAATGGCTTAAATTCAAGGGCATGTATACAAAGAGCATGCCGCAAGTGATATGTTAAGATACCAAGAGAGAAGAGAGAAAAGGGAATAAGGAGGTCTACTCCTGAAGTAAGTCGATGTTGGAAAAAATGGATCTAAAACGTGTAGGTTGTTTAAGGGATAGTTCTGCGCGAGCCGATGCAAGACAAGGGCTGAAAAAGCGGGGGACCAGGGCAGAGAGGCTCAAGCAATTTTGTTTAAGCTCCGGAAAATCATCCGCGTTCTTGGGACAAGCTACATGATACAACTTGCGGTCATCTGATTTGATATATTGGAGCCGAGAATAGATGGTGTACTGGAGGGGAGGGGATAGCATCATGTCTATAGTTCATATACTACTTACTACACATATACCATGATCAGCTGTTCTCTACCATGTGGCTTTTTTCGGGCAGCAAACCAGCGTGCCAAGACACTCTCCACTGAAACTAAAGCCTCCAGTGGAACGGCATCTGGCCCGACCCTTCGCCCCCAATTTCAAATTTATGGCAAAACCATACGCTGCATCCAAATCTGGATTTGTTAGATGCACTTCGCCTTAATCTTATTGTTGGTATTTACTGCTTATGTTTTAACTTACATTATAAATATTAGCAACTCCAACATGTTCAAACACGCCACCCCAAAGACGCCAACTCAATGTAAAAGAGAGCATCCAACTCAGCAGCCGACCCATATATACAATCAACTTTCGCCTCAGGATGAAGCTATTTTGAATATGCCCCAAGCTCAATACACTCCCGCGATCCCTGTATGTACCGTAAACTCGCGAACCAAATCATGCTCCTTGGCTCTTAGAGCTATTCCATTCGTCCCTAGGAGGCCCAGAGACTTCTCGGAGCTACGAACATGGTTGCTGTCCTCAACGTATGTGGTATATATTGCAAAGCAACCCACATGTTAGGCCAGTCGCAGTGCTTTCCTGGTAGCAGCCGATGCAGTCCAATCCCCCATTACTGAGGCATATTCGCGTACAATCCAATGGCAGAACTCACCCATGATCTCTCCCACTGAGCTGTCACGTCTTCCAATTCCTCATGAGTCATACAGCTGTGTTCGAGACTCCATTTTGCGAGCTGCTTCCATCCAAGTAGAGTCATAGCTTCTGAACTGACCATGACCTGGTAGAAATCATGTGATAAAGACGACCTACTCCATCAGTAATGGTTTAATCGCACAGCAAAAATAGACTTGCCTGTAATATGTGGCGTTGTCGCTATTGATACAGACAGGAACATTATTAGCCAAAAGAATTGGCAGATTATGACCGGCCCCGCTTGATGTGAGACCTAGTACTTCATTCGAAATAGGACATGATTCAACCGCGATGTTCTTCTCCTTAAATATTTCCATCAGCAAAGGGTGTCTTGCAAGAGCATATCCGTGCCCTATGCGCTTCGATTTCAGCAGAATGGCGTCATATAGATTTCCATCTATTTTGCCTCCAACCTGAAGTGTTTCTCCACAATGAAATAGGAAGGGGACATCCAAATTGAGCGAGTCACACTTTTTCCGAAAGTCGAGAAACTCTGGGACGAAATGTCGAAGCTCATTTCCCTTTTCTTCATGACCAACAAGATCGAAACCTGCCCCAGGCATTAGCTTCTTAAGGAAAACGATGTGAAACAGCTTACCACAAAGTAGATCTGGGTATTTTTGCTTCAGTTCTATACACTCATCTAACGCAGCTTTGACTTCTCCGCTATGGAAAGATCTCGGTGCACAATAGATTACCTTCATACCGCCGAAATATTTTCCTTCAGATCTAAGCTTCGCTTTGGTCTTGGTAAGCTCTTCCTGAATTATTGCCATGATACCTTCATTTTTGATAATTCTTGTTCCATCATCAGACTTAAGAGAATTAGAAGCCATAAAGTTCGGCCTGATCTCGGCATACTGAATATTGTCTTTGATGAAGTCTTCTATGCAGGCACGAGTATAATTTCGGTATGCTGACTCGTAGGCAAAGAGGCCTTTCATCATCTGAGTTCTATAACTGAAATTTTCCCATATGCTAACTTGTCAGTTTACAATGTTGATAAAGCGGAATGTTGTACTAACTCAAGCCCATTATGAAGAGTGTGATGTACTTCTTGCTCAGATATATGCATTTTCGACACAAGCCATTCTTCAGCTGCAACAGTACCCTGTAGAACACTGCCATCCTCTTTCCTGTAAGAAAACTGTGTGTGGAATCTCTTGTACGGCATCCATGTGTTTGGAATATATAGCTTTTATCCACAAATCTCCAAGAGAAACATACGATTCGGAGCCATTAGGATGTGTAGCTTCTCCTAAAGTCATGACCATGAATGAGATACGGCTTTGAGCCATATTTTCCGAGCTGATGAGAGGTAGGCTACTGCGAATATACATCGCATCAACATCTCTAGCTTGTCGAATAAGGAACTCGGCCGGCAAGCATGAGTTGAAGTGAATGTGCAGGTGGGAACCCTTTGGCATCTTCTTTGCGACTCTGATCAGCTGGGTTTGGTTGATGAGATCAACAGAACCTAAGAAATGTCGTTCCTCAACTCTTTTCCCAGTTGAAGATGCATTGCTTTCAGCACTAAAGGTCTTCTCCCAATCGTAGATTCTTAATTTCTTGATAATGTCCGCTGCTTGCTGCTCAATGTCATTCGCATTTCTGACAGCAGCATCAAATGCGCGTTCTCTCTCCTCTGACAGTAATTTCTCCCTGGCCGAGTAGTAAGTTTCTTCATCGTCAATTCCCTGATCAAGCGCAGTCCTCCAAGTGGAAGAAGCGCCGCTGTGGCGCCGTGCGCTCCGCGGCTCAAGAGGGCGGCGAGCAGTTGCTGCATGAGACATTCCTTGAGCTTTGATCTCTGGCTGCTCATCCCTGCCCTTGACCGAGCAGAAGCCACCCATTGATTTCTACCGTTTCGGTTGTTTTGCAGAGTCAATTGCCATTTTGCGTAAAGAGCCTATTCACTCTAGCGCTCTACTCGGTCTGACCCTTAGCTACAGGGGAGTTGGCTCCGCGCCCACGTGACCTCAACTCCTTTGAAAGGGGACCAAAAACCAATTCTTCTGGGCTACCTATGATTGCGATTTGAGGGGATATGCATCAAAGTTATGAATTATAAAAGCGGAATTGTGAAAAGTTGGACAAAACATAATAGTCATGTGATTGATTAGCATTTCCTAAGCAAGATATTTACTAAGTTGATAGCTTGTTTATGTGTAGAAGAAAGCAAGGGATAATCAATGAACAAGTGCGAAGATACAGTAATGAGGATTATGGAACACTAGGCTGTATACATTACAAGTCATGGATATCTAAACAATTCTAGGATATTTCCATAAACTCCTGGCGGTAAGATCTTTCTCCTAACGCCTAACTTTTAGGTACGGATCAGTCATCAAATTTTATACCTTTCTTGCCTTCAACATCAATCCATCCTCCCCTATAACTGCCTCTCTTTTTCTTATTCTTCTCCTTCGTGAAACCCTTTCCTCTGGTCACGATCAAGTCCTCATGAGCCTTCTGCGCATAATCATACGGAACGAATGCGTTACTAGCTAATCGCTCATCAACCTTGGTATCCTTGGGGATTCTAGAGAAAGGTTCATTATTTCTCTTCTTTATAACCGGAGCGGGTGGTAACGGAGGAGAGAGTTGGCGTTCTGTAATTGTGACAGCCTCAGACTCGATGGTAACAGTACTCTCGATGTTAGTCTTCTTTGGTATCTTCAGGCCAAGATCCTTTCCGATTATGCGTTGAGCGACAGAGGAATCAGCCTTTGATCTCTTCTCTGAATTTTCATCGGCGGAAGCAGACTCTGAAGAATCAGACGGTGTCATCTTTGATAGAGTAGCGCTGGTATCTGAGCCTGGCTTCTTTGTATCCTTATCCTCATCATCGCTGTCAGAATCAGATGAATCTGAGTCAGAGTCCGAGTCAGAGTCGGGCAAAGGTGTCTTCTTGGCGCGGGAAGCCGTCGAAGATTCTGAATCCGAGTCGGAACTGGAGTCGGACGATGAATCAGCACCAGAACCACTGGAGGATCCAGAAGACTCTCCAGACGGCGACGATGAGGAACCATTGCCAGATGACTTTGCATGTTCATCGTCCGAGCTTGAGCTAGAATCCGACGAAGATGAGGAGGAATCACTGCTAGACGACTTGGCGGGCTCTTCTTCAGAGCTTGAGCTGGAAGCAGAATCTGATGAAGATGAACTGCTAGAGGCTGAGGAAGCAGTCTTTTGTTTCTTGCTCTTTGGGGCCTCATCCTCTGAGCTAGAATCCGCCGAGAACTCGCTGCTGGAAGATGCAGCTTTGCGCTTTAGGGTATTGACTTTGACCTTTGGAGATGATGCCTTTATGATTGGCGCTTCCTTTTCATCGTCTGCATCGCTGTCAGAGCTGCTCGATGAAGAGGAAGTGCTTTTTCGAACCTATGTTTCTTCACTGCTGGGATTGGAACCTATAGTACATGGTCAGTTATAAGTATGCTTCGGAAATAAATATTATTGCACATGGAGCAAATTGACCGCCATGGACGAAATACGTACTACGTCGGCCATCTCTACATCACTGCCCGTGATACTTTCACTACTGGTATCACTGTCACTGCTGGGGCTGTCTTTCTTGCTCTCTGCCGCTGCCTCTTGCTTCCCCTTGTGTGTAGTTTTCTTCGCCACATCTTTGAGTTCGCGCCACTCATTAAAGAGCGTGATAAGAGAAGGAGTGCCAGAAGTGTTTGTGGTCATTCGCAATTTGTTTGTTTTGACTTTCTATTGAAAATGTTTTGTACGAATTGGCAAATTCATTGTCGGCAAGAAATGCTCCAACCTAGCAAGATAGATTAGTCAATGCCTAGCAGAGGAGTAAAAGGCATACCAGGTCCACTAACTCCGCGGGAGGTGCTAATTTGGCAGGCTTGCCCGCGTCTCGTGCCTTAAGAAGATCTTTCGCGACCTTCTTCTCTTTCTTTTTTTGTGGATTGTTTCGTTTGTTTGGTGGGAGGAGAGACGCTTGCTTCTGATTTATTGGAGTATTTTCTGTAGCTGGAAAAAGCCAATCGGGGTTTTTTGTCCCTCCAGGAGTCCTGCGCTTGCCCAGCTTCGACAAATTCGGATTACCAGACATCGTGCGATATTGGCCAAGTTGTGAAAGGTTGAAGATTCTGTCTTGCAGATTCAGAAAATGTCAAAAATATTGCTGCGGGTGGCAGTTTTTTTCTGGGCGGTGAGGAAGGTACAATCCAATTCGGATTAGCGGATTGTCAGCCACAATTCAAGATGAATGACTGCTGCTTTACAAGTGCCCGAGTGTCACACCCGATTTTGGCCGCTGCATTAAGAGTCTGCTATGGACTTTCAGTCAGTGCTGAACTGATGCAAGACAACAGAATTGCCAGCGCGTTATCCATTAGAATACCCGCCCACGAACCACGACACTCGGACGCTCTGGACAAACATGTCCAAGAAAGACCTGGCGAGAAAGACCTTATGAGAGATTTACAACAATAGATGCTTAAAGCGCAAGAAAGCCAATCCGCTTAATACGTGGCTCCGCAGATGGAGGGTTCATATTCAAATGGACCCGGCGGGGTCAACGGCAGCAATGGCATGACAGAGCAGAGAGGTTTGAGGATGAGAAAAAAAGGATAATAGAGAGTTGCTTTTCTAAGAAGGACGAAGATGGGGCCTGTAAGACACGATTGCGCCCGAGTGCGAACGGTTCTGACTAGTGCTAATATCCTCTTGCAGTACAGGAATCTTACATTACTCATATAAGAATCATGGAAGATGCTGCACATCCCTCCAGTCCTCCGCCGCCAAATGCCAACCCAGCTAATAAGAAGCCACGTCTTATTATCGTTGCTGTCAGGAAGTCAGGAAGGGTACGCATGCACAAAGCTCGAGAAAATGCAAATGGATCGTTCTCAATTGGGAAGACATGGGTTCTCGACGACGTCTCTGCAGTCCAGTCCTACAACGGAATGGTTTCCTACAACACCCGGAGGAGGAACAGCAAAAGCAATGGGCCGGGACAGTTGGATTCGTGGTGATCATCGGAAAGCCATATTACTGGCAGGCAAACACACAGAAGGAGAAGCAGTTCTTCGTTGCCAGTCTAGTGAAGATTTATACAAAATATACTGGAGGCAGAGCTCCTCAGCTTGTTGGCTTCGATGCAAGGGAAAAGGAACAGCTACTAGGTGTTGCTAACCGTTCTGTGCCACCTGCTCAACACAATCACCATCGAGTCGGGGCCTGGATCTGCACCACCTTACACAAAGCTCAAAATCGCCCCCCGAGGAGAGATCCATCACGTGAACCTCCATTACGAAGGCAATTCAAGTCGAGAGAGAATGCAACGTCAGATGTCTCCTGGCGGACCATCATCTGTTCCTTCTCAAACATCACAAGACCATTGTTACTTGGGCAGCGTGACCGAGAGACGTCTGAGGGGCCAGCATCCGTTACTTCTCAAACATCGCAAAGACCATTAATGCTTTCACAGCGTGATAACTCTCCGAGTGGTAGTGTGGACTCTGACCGCACCGGGCCTGGTCCTTCATATGGTCAAGCAAACCTGCGTCGCCTCGCTGGCGCAAAATCAGAGTCAGGATTCATTTGCCAAAAGTGATGACTCTGCTAGTTTGCCTCCACGATCACGCGGTGTATGTCTGGCTTGGCAAACGCTCCAGGAAGATTCCAAGATCGCAGTATAACAAAATTCGCAACGTGCTGTCACTCCAGATAGCACTTTCTCAGGGGGCAGAGATGCTGCCAACGATGTCCCTCCAGTCCCCGCGCCTTTAGCTATTCCTCCTGAACGACGTAGACCTCCAATGCCTATTATTGGTGATTCTCGTCAACTCGGCCAGGATCTGAACGATGACATAGTACCAGCACCCCTTGCAAGCCCAGGAATGCGTAGAGAGGATCTGCGGCTGCCGGTACGAAGCAGTGAGAGATCCAATACACGCGATCGTGAACTAGACAAGGCAAGTACTGCAAACATGCAAATAGTCCGGCTCCAGTCGGTCCAGCGCCAGCAGTCTTAGATATCAAGAAACCTGAGCCTCCGCAACCGACCGTTATTCCACCAGCTATAGTTCCTCCTCAACTCACGAAGGCATCTACTCCAGTACAAACGCCACAAGAAGAGGAGCTAGAAAATAATATGCGACCTGGTCTCGGCCCGATGATCAAGAAACAGACGTCTACTGTAACTTCTCCCGTATCTCCATTACACCTACTACGGCGGATGGGGAAGAAGACAACCGCCCTGGATTGGGACCTATGATCAAAAAGAAGAAGTCTAAGGCTGATGTTGCAAATTCATTTCTCAAAGCGGCCAAGTCTGCCAATTCCTTTAATTCATTTAAACCACGTGCTGGAGGAGCTGCAGAGCGATTGCGAGAAGCCGCAGCAAGAGCAGAGAAATCGCCTGACGGACCAGACGGTATTTCTGGGGTTGTCCCGGCCCCATTTTGGTTAGAGCATTAAATAGCGAAGCCAAATCGACTGCTGCATCACCAGCTGCGACTCCTGTTGAGAAAGCATCACCTCCCAAGGCGAATAATAGCGTGCCGGAAGTTAAAATTACAGTGCCGCAGTCTGACCGGCCAAGTAGCATTGAAGGACCCGTGAATGGATCTCAAGAAACTGCCGTAGCTGACAAGCAAAAGCCTAAAGAACCGAAACGCCCGAAAGCAGTATCAGAGATTATGCAAAAAGAGCTTGCGTCTATAGGCGTGGATCCTTCTATCCTGGGAGGCAGAGGCGGTGACTTAGTTGCCGCTTGGGAAGAATTTGGTTGGGTCGGAGATGGCGTTCATGCCAAGAATATTGACCAGATGAAGGAAGAAATCGAGCGTGAGCTTAATAGAGTCCAGGCTGGAGGATGGTTGACACGATTAGACGAAGAGGATGAAAGGATTGCGGCTGTCCATGCCGGACTCGATAAGTGTATCGCGGAATGTGACGAGCTTGATGGCCTGTTAACACTTTATCTTGTGGAACTCAGTGTAAGTTCTCAGTCTCTCCATGTATCTCTTCTACTAACACATCTAGACTCGAAACGAGGATGTTGCATATATTGAAGCACAGTCACAAGGTCTTCAAGTCCAAGCTGCAAATCAGAAGCTTCTTCAGGCTGAGCTCAAATCTCTCCTCAGCACGATTTCTATCTCGTCGGAACAACTCAGCCCTCTCCGTGAAGCTTCTTTGGAATCTTCTAGAGGGCTTGAACAAATTGAAGGCTCACTGGTCACATTGTTTAGGGCAATGCTATCCATCGATCCTACGCTGAGCGCATCTGAGCCGCGGGCTAGCGAAGACGGCAGTCTAAGCTCAGGGCGGCCAGGTGGCTTCAGTACAGAACTTGGAAGCATGCGGGTCATGCAAGAAAAGAAGGAGGTTTATAAGAGCGAAAGCGCCCAATTCCTACGCCGGCTTAAGCCATTCTTGCAAGTAAAATTTGCTGCTGCTATCGACGAGACCAGGAAAGCACTGGAGCGTGAAAAGGATAACCAAATTACTAAACCTGTAAAGGTCAAACTAGATTCTCGAAATCATGACCTAGCTCGAGAAGTATTATGGAAGTACAGTCCGCTAATGCTTTTTACACGTGAAGTCGACCGACAAGAATGGGAGGATCTGCTGAAGAATTATGAAATGGTAGCGAGACCATTATATCAAGATGAATTCCGTGATACCGTATTCGCGTGGAAGCGAGTCGCTAGGAAACCTACTGGAGATGAGGGTGACGTGCTATTCACCTCTCAAGTTGAAAAACAAACGGAGGGGATCGCTACAACTGCTCGCAAGCTGACCGTCAAGAGAAGTCAAACTTTGGCAAAGAGTTTACGCTCACCCATAGGTGAAAACGGCAGTAGAACAAACGTTGACAGAGGTGCTGATGGACGTCTCTTGCCCTACGAAGTGTTTAGCGGAGTTTTGGATGAAATGATCCCAATTGTGAGCATGGAGCAAAACTTCATCGCAGAGTTCTTCCACATCACGTCTTTTGAGCAACAGGATTTCCCCGAATCTGTTGCTGCGACTGTTCCTGACATGCGACGAGGCACTGATCTCAGACGCACAAAGGTGATGGATCCTAATCGAGATCTTGCAAAGCAAGTAGTCATGTCAATGGAAGAAGTTTATGGGTTTTTCCCAGACACACTACAGGCACTGGTGGAATGGACTATTCAAGCGGATCCACTGTAAGTCATTGTATCTATCTTCCATGTGCATTTAACTAATTAGGCTTTAGTCAAGGTGTAGGGCTTATAGTTACTATAGAGCGGAAGCTTCTTGATTTTGAGGAATCAAATCAAGAGTTTTTGGCACGAACTTTCCAGAAATTGCATGGTCGTCTCGTTGGTCTCTTCACAAAATTCCTCGATGAACAGATTCGCGCAATCGAAGAGACCAAAGTCAAGATCAAAAAGCGAAAGGGTGTCATAGGATTTGTAAAAATATTTCCATCGTTCTCGACAGCATTGGAGACAATGCTCATTTCTGCAGATGGCCTCGAGATTCGTGAGACAGTCAATGACGCATATCACAGAATCAATAAAGCAATGTTCGAATCACTCAAAGTCATTGCACGAGAGAACCCTGGCGCCCAAACAGCTGGCGCAGATCCAGAAGATAAGGAGGCACTCAATTACCAAATCCTACTAATCGAGAATATGAACCATTACCTTGAGGAAGTCGAAACAAAGGGTAACCCTGCCCTCGAAGACTGGAAGCAGAACGCGGCGCAAGAAATGGATGAGCATATGTCTCTCTATGTCGGGGCAGTCATCAGAAGGCCCCTCGGCAAACTGCTCGACTTCCTAGAAAGCACAGAGAGTCTTGTTCTTTCCCGTCAACCAGGTGAACCAGCCTCAAAAATATCTGGGATGCCAAGTCACTCCAAAATAACTTTCAAGAAAGTCCTTGCAGGGTATGATTCCAAGGAAATCAGGAAGGGGATTGAGACGTTGAGGAAACGAGTCGAGAAGCATTTCGGCGACGCAGATGATCCAACTCTAAGTCGCGGCTTGGTAGCGAAGGTCCAGCAACATTGCCAGGAGTACTACGAGAAGGTTGAGGACAGGATATTGACGATAAGTCGAGATGTGTATGATGGGGATATTGTGGTTGAGTGGACAAGGGCTGACGTGTCAGGGGCGTTCAAGAAGTAAAAGGGTGGATATGATAGCATACTGAGAGATGGATATGGGATGGTTATTATTCCTTTTTCATCTATTCTCTGAGCGGAGAGCGGCGTTACTCGGTTTTTTTGGGGTGTAACATTGTATAAATATACCAGAGCGAGTTTCTATGAAGCAATGTATCAAGTGTCAAGGCCTTCTGGTGTGAATTTTCAAGTATAATCGCGCTGGGAGGTCGGTCTCATTCCCCACAAGGAGGCTTGGTTTCTGGAAGAAGTGTAATCATGATGTGATTCATTCCTTATTTACAATATCTTTTCATCTACAAATAAAACAGAAGGGTATCCCCATCACGCCATGAAATCTTTTAAAAATAGCCATATACACAACCATTCCAAATTTCCCAACTGAGAAGAGAAATGTATCATATCCTTCCCTTATTATTCCTGCCCCTTCTACTCGTTCGCCTTTACTTGTCTCTTATTCCTCATCCATCCATCCTCCCCGTTCCACCAAAAATTCCACAATCCTTTCCTTAACTCCTTTCAACTCCGTGCCCAACCCTGAGCTCCAAAGTTCCTCTACGCATCTAACCTTTTCCTTCAAATCATCCGTCAACCTCACTTCTTCATCTTTCTCGACCTCCGTCAACTCGCGCTCAACCTCCTCCTCGACTTCGCCCTGACTAACCCTCTGCGTCCTCATCAGTCGACAATTCGCCACAGTCACTCCACTCTTCACCTCGTGCAGCAAACACAATAAATTCGTCTGGCTCTCGATAAACTGGTACGTGCTCTTCTCGCAATGGCCTAATAGTGAATATAGGTATTGCATCGGGAAGTCAACATACGATGGATTCTCATCGTATTCAGCAGCCGGGATCTGGATCTGAAAGCCGGCTAGGTTGGATGGGACTTTGTCTGTGATACGCGAGAGGCCGGGAGCGATGTCCCAGAAGGCGTTAAGAAGAGCTTCGACCCCGTCGCGGACGTGCTTCTCGACGACATCCATGAAGTCTTCTGTGCGTTTAAGGATGTCTTGCTCATTTTGGAGTTTGCGTTGCATGGCATCGCTAGCGAAGAATTTAACAGCGTTTTCGATCTTTGTGGTGTTTTTGGCAAGTTTGTAAGGAAGTGTCACCATATCTTTGTAGCGATCGTTACGGTCTGAGAGGAGGTCGTAGACTTCTCGATGGAGTAGTTCTCTGGCTTCAAATATCCATTTCAAAAGTGTTAATTTTTCAAGCAGTTCAGGCTGTTCGTCACCCTCCTCTTGTGTTGAGTTTGGGTCATTTTGCTGCGCCTCGACAGAGATCTTGGACCGTAATTGCTCGAACAGCGATGAAGCACGTTCGATTCGGTCTGTAAGCAAGGTGTTTAGAGGCCCTACGACCTGCTCCTGAAAAAGCTGAAACTCTGCTTTCGACGCCTCTTTCGTCTTGTCCACTTCAGCAGCCTCGGAACTATCTTGCATTTGTGCGGCATCGGCGTAAGTCATAGTGCCAGCCTCAATCTCCCGCGAGATTCGTAATCGCATCGAATTCCGCCTTTGCGAAGCTGCGGCTTCATTTTCTTCTCTCATTCGAGCGCTGTCCTTGATGAAGCGAGTCTTAGTCGCTTCAATTTCTGTAAAGTCACTCAGGCTTCTAACTGTTGTGCGTATAGAGGTAAGATCAGGATGGTTGTTGTTGACGGCTGGATGATGCCGAGGATACGGAGGTGGTAATGTTACAAGACGCGAAACATCTAGATGCGCCGGGTTTGGGGTAAAAGGTTGTGGTGAAAAAGGAATAGCCGATTTTGCTGAGTTTGGTGGAGATAATATCTTGTTCGTGCAGTCCTACCTTCTCAGGCGGATACTCGTTAGGGCCAAAAGAATGTCTATTGCTTGGTCCCGCCGGATGCTCTTCAATAGTGTCTCCAGCAAATTGTAACTTCTCTCGTAATTCTTTTGGTACTCCCATATATTTGGATTCTCGTTTTGATCGCTCGAGTCTCATTGAATGGTTGCCATTCGAGCCACCGTCACTAACTTCCCACCATCGACTTGAGGGTCGACCTCTAGAATCTGATTCGTCTAGTGCTTCACTTACACTCATACTCGGAATCGGTGAGAGAGAAGGCTTGTAATTGTTCCACCATGTTGTATCGGTGGTGCTGCAGGAGATGCCTGACCACTTGATGGGGCTTCGACTGGGTTTGAAGTTGTGGGTTATCAAGTACTGCTACTGGCTAAACTGAGCTTCTATGCGACTCGACCCTGGACCGATAGATGTATCAGGAGTCCACACACCCGCTCGTGATGTTGATGATTTCTTCGAGTGCTCTCCCGGAAAGATCACGAGTCAGTTCTAGTAAATCAGATTCCCATGGAATCTATGGCAGAGGCATATCTTTCACTCGTAAGCGTGATTCTGCGACAATGAACTCGGCAAACAATCGGACACGCTCATCGTCGCTTTTGCAGCTGCTTCTTTCAGTTACAAAGGCTTGATGCCGTTCGATAGCTGAGCGAGAAAAGTGTTCCGCCGCCACAGAGACCGGCAAAGAATTCTGGCATGGACTGCCGGCTCCTGGTCTTGATATTAAAATAGGAACAGTTGCTGAAGTATCGTTGCTTGTGTATAAAGAGGACTGTGTTGGCCGAGCTGGGGATGGAAGATTGGACCGCTGTGGAGGTGGTGTTGGCAGAGCTTTTGGAGGTATAATGGGAGACCCATCTCTGAGCGATGACCTATTGGGATCTGGACCTGGAGAAAAAGGTGGTGTTGGGGCTGGTCTGCGAGGCGTCGTTCCTCTTGAGGCACCTTGCATTGGGGTGTTGTGACTCGATGATTCACCGGTTCTTGGGGTGTCTTTCCCATATATTGAGCTTCTTGGAGTTGATTTCGTGATGGTTGGTCGTCGTCCAAGGATAGTCAGAGGAGGCAC
The DNA here is from genome assembly GCA_021307315.1 of Bisporella sp. PMI_857. Classification (NCBI taxonomy): domain Eukaryota; kingdom Fungi; phylum Ascomycota; class Leotiomycetes; order Helotiales; family Helotiaceae; genus Bisporella; species Bisporella sp. PMI_857. Next base: position 618,354 of record JAJSPD010000008.1, read on the forward strand.
AGCGCTATCACTAGGTGTGATAGCTTCAGCCCAGGGGTTATTCGAAGACTCTTCGGCAATCCTCTTTCCACGTTTACTTTCGCTTCTTCGTTCTCGAATGCTTTTAGGATCCCCTTTAATCGCATGATGCCTAGATAACCCAGATGAGCTTGAGCCAGAATTTGACTCAGGGGCACTTGGACTAGAAGTAACATTTGTTGTGTCAATGTGAAGCCCTCTGGCGGGCGATTTGCCTCTTCCTAAAACACCTTCTTCTACCCAATCCGCAGGTGTGGGCGGAACAGGGCCTAAAGATGAGTTCATTGCTATAGCATTAGGCCGCCGAGTGGGAGAGATACCATACGATCAGTAGTTCGGTTCATGCTTTGTGACCTGCTTTGCGGTGGTGGCCCAGGTGGAGGAGGAGGCAAAGGCATCCCAGGAGCCCATCCTGAAGTCGATTCTGACCGCGTTCGTGAGGACGATGGAGTGCTTACAGCACTGGCGGATACAGCTCTACGAGCTGCCGGAGGGCGTGAATCACTAACAAGGGAGTGGTATTCCCCCGCGTGCAAAGGCTCTGGGCTCAAGACCGGAGTCTGCGGGGGTAATTGTGGTGTTGTATAATTTCGAACAGTCTCCGGCGACAGATAGGGCACAGGAACGTCACTGGATCCTCGAGAGATGGATGAGGGGGTATTGTATAAAGACTGTGGTCGTTCCGATGGACCCCCTTGCCATGGCCGCTGTGGAGGTGGCGGAGGAGTATGGAAAACGGGATTTGAAGCTGGCTCTGGAGAATTTCTGTAGACTGGAGATACTCTAGTTGCTGGAGACATAGCATTAGACTCATCTGGGCGTGGACCTGGGAATTGGCTTCGTGGAGGGGAATATGGAGGTGGTGCAGGAACCACGACTAAACATTACGTTAGCCAACTCGTAAAAGGGATCTATTTCTTCCCAGCAACATATATGCAGATAGTCCATACCTTCTGGATCTCGAGGTCTGCTGCCAGGAAAGTGTGGTTGACCGTGGCCATGTTGTGTGCTGGGCGATGGCACCCATTGCTGAGGATTGTATTCTCTTACAGCACTGAGGGAAGGTTCTGGGTGGGCTGATAACTAAATTGGGCGCTCAGAGAAGTAGCAGACACCGCAGATATCGGCGTATGGTGAGGCTGTTGCTGCTGGACCACCCGAGAGACGTGGTAATGGGATTCAACTCCAGTCGTCTACGGGCCTGGTCCTCAACAGACTCATATTGGCGTCCTAAAATAGCCACAACCCGCAATCTCCCTCGAGATGAGACGCTCTACACTTTGCAGAGCTCTCCCGGCTTCGATTTAAGGTGGTATCTCTGCGCTTGATACATCTGGAGATACAGCGAGTATTGTTGAACTCGCAATTGAGCCTTTTGCCGTTGATTTTTCGGAGAGAGGCAGGCCGGCCACCCTTATGGTCTCACGTTGTGATCAACCCCCAGTCTCCATCTTCTGCCCCGAAGCCCAAGCCCTTTAGGTCGATGCAATATGCATGCTGTTTCTTCCCGCACAGACATCGTTATATATGGAAACACTAGCTGATTGGACTCGCTTCGGTGCCTATACCCGGCAGTCGTCCGCTAAAAGGTGCTATCACGAATCAGAAGGTCTCGTTTGCGTTTACAGCTTTGACACTCTGAAATGGAGGCGCTTACACGGTTTATGCGACTCGACAATAACAGCGAGGATGAACGGCATGAGGGACTATCACAGCTATCGATAAATAATAAGCTTTACCACAGAGTGTGATGGGGGGGGATGGGCTGATGGCGATGCTCAAGCCTTGCATGAAGCTAGACACGAGTAAGATCTTAAATTTCGAACAGGTGGCGAGAGTGGCATGATTGCTTTTCTGTTCTCCTGCAAAACCGTAGATCTGCCTAATATGGCAAAGAACTTGGCAGCTTTGGTAATCAATGCCGGTATGGTATGGTATGGTACGGTACGGTACTGGACTTGATTGCATGAATTTTGACTTGGTTCATGCCTGTCAATACCTGATGGTTATATACATGTTCTACCGTACCATTCGGATACTATAAACCGCTAAGTGCTTCCGCTAACACTGCGAAACATTTGACGGATGCTGCTATCCGTTTTTTTTTTAATTTATCAATTGCAACACCAAGCGGTGCTCTCAGGTAATCCATCTGAAGCTTCATGAGCGAAGAAGAAATAAAATGACTCGTCCTCTCCCACCGAAATAGAACGACAAACAGGTTCCATTTTTATATTTAGAGACGGGTCCCAACTGCACGGGTACGCCACTGACTGGTCTGCCTCTAGCTTAGGAAATGCCTAAAGTATGACACTTGGGAAAGGCCTAAAGTATGACACGGCACGATTGTGAAATCCTTCTAGAAGATATCCATTTCTAGGTACAGAAGTGAGACACCATAGCAAATTAACAAATGATAAACTCTGAACCTCTCTAGAAGTGTGAAATGATATATTTTTGAAGAAGAAATGTCAAGTCGGACGGTTTTGAAGCCGACTACTAAATTTCATAGGGATTCACAAGCAGCCCAAAAGCATACCAACCAGATTAGCTCATGGATTAACACTCTGAATCTCGTTAGATACTGTAATACAGCACCTATTTTCTTTTCAGAAGTCGAAATGTAATGGATATCACCCCATCCAGAACTCCCATTGGCTACATCGTACATCCTCCATAATATTAAAAAAAAAACTCCAAGTTTTATCCACATAAGCATCGCTATGTGTCTGATGCACATCGCACAGGTTCAATTCCTAGAACCTCGTGATAGTTTTGTCGTGACGCACTGATGGCTAGTGTTCTGTTGTAGTAGGGAAATTTCAAGCTGCTATCCTTCCCTCAAGGTCTAGTGCTCAAAATCCCTCCCATCTCCATCTGTGCTCAAATCTCTCGTCCAGATTCCTCTCATCACTTTGACTCCTCTCCCTTCTTCGCGCTCTCTGCGAAGCTAAACTCCTCTGGCAAATCCATCCCCACTCTCCTCGCCGTCAACCTCACCCTCTCCTCTCATCCATGCCCATCCCGGGATTATACCGCTCCAGCAATGTCGCATACATCCTCTGTGCTTTTACATATTGCAAGAATTGCTCTGCATGCTCGGCCTCTGCGGCGTAGATGTAGCGGAGGTGGAAGATGTGAGTGATTGTCGAATGCGATGTTGTAATGGGGAGCTCGAGGTTCTGGAGGGAAGCTCGCGGAGGAAGGAACGGTAGAGGGAGCGAAGTTGGGATGGGTTGGAGGACATTGCCGCTTTCAAAGGTACTAAGAAGGATGAAGATATTGTGGAGGTAGAAGTAATGGTTTGGTAGCATAGGAGGAAATTAAATAAGATGTCAAGCCTCGAAGATATGTGATCCCTGAAGACCGGCGCCCAAAACTTCCGATCCTCAGCCTTGTGATAGTGGCCTGCGTTCTCTGCACTCTTCTCAGTTAACCTCCAGTCCACGCAATGCTTCAGACATTGAAGCTACAGCCATGTCTCCGACTACGGTGTATGCAGCACGCTCTATACTCAGTAAGGGCAAACTACAACCCAAACGATAGCCAAACTGCTCTTCCCGTTCACGAAACACTCAATGTACATCAACTACTCAAGATATCCAACAAAGCCGCCATCCATGACAGCAACGCCGTTCCTAAGCCCATTCATAAACCTTACACCTCTCTGTCAAACAGTGTCAAACCCGATGCGCCAGAATCAAAGCTCTGGAACATCCCTCCTGGTCTCCTCTCCTATCACTACGAAACCACTCCACCTACAATAGATCAGTTGGAGCACGCGCAGGCGTTCTTCGAGCGAAATCCAAAAGAGTTTATGTATTCGAGTCCGAAGTTCAAGTTGATGGACTTTGACGAGAGCCCGGAGGTGTGTTTTCTGGGGAGGAGTAATGTAGGGAAAAGCAGTTTGATGAATGCGATCCTGGACAAGCAGATGGCAAAGACGAGCTTCAAGCCTGGGAAGACGCGAATGTTGAATCTATTCGTGGTTGGCCCTAAGCACGGACGGCCGGAGGATAAATTGGTGATACTGGATACACCAGGGTATGGACATGGGAGTAGGGATGATTGGGGCGTGCAGATTATGAAGTATCTTGAGAAGAGGAGGCAATTGAAGATGGCTTTTTTGCTGATCGATGCCACGCATGGAATGAAGAATAGCGATCATCAGCTGATAAAGATGTTTAGAGAGAGGAGGATCCCATTTCAAGTTGTGTTCAGCAAGGTGGATAGGATGCTTTTTGATCAGAAGAGCACACCAAGGAAAGTGGTTTTGGAGGACAGGATCGCGAATCTGCAGGAGGAGATGATGAATGTAAGACGGGTGATTGATCCGAGGAAAGGTGAGCATGGTTGGGAACCATGGATGGATGAGGAGGAAAGCATAGTGAACGGGGAGATTATTGGATGTATGGGTGAGAAGATTAGGGAAAGAGGTATGGGGTAGACGCGGTTCGGTTTGCGATGTTGAAGGCTGCCGGATTGGAACAGGCACCAGTGCTTGGAAAGGTAAGGTTGCAGGAGATTGTGCCGTTTGATCAGATATCAGGGTTCAACGAGTGAGAGCTGATAGATGCTGTGACATCCATTGTCCACTCATTTGAGGCCAGAGCTATAACCGACTTCTGAATCTGTGACTCCTATCTTTCAGGGTTACAGGATTTAAGAGACTCAGGATCTCCGATTAGTAATACCTGATCTCGAGCAGTTCTCTAATAAAACGAACCCATATAGTTATAGTAAGGTTCAAGATACAAACAATACTTGTTAGATATACATGTAGACTATCAAAGGAGGAAAATCTCACCGAAGCATTATATTCCCACTTGTTGGCATTGCGTCACCACTTCCACTAGGACATGTAATCGAGTTGCCCTTCATGTCTACATAATCAGCAATTGACAAGGTTTCATAGAAGGGAACAACTGGGAACTTGGCGTCCGATATAAAAAATATATATAAAAATGGGAAACTCATCTTGAAAAGATATTCTCCACACCATCAATGTAGAAAATGTATTCATTCCTTCTTCGTGCCTGCCATTAGATGTCTTGAGCGACCTTATTCTCATATATTCAAAGGCTTCCTCTTCTCGATGCTACAAAGCAATCTTCTTTAGCTCAACCGCAACATCCTCAACTGTCATCGCCTTGTGATAAACAAATAGTTGACTTTATATTCAGTCCGTTCTGGGCCTGCTAAATCTGTTACAGGAGCGTTGACCTTGGACGCAGCCGCCACGCGAATGTCGTTCAGTCAAAGAAAAGTGCCTTCAATTCACTTTCCCTGTCTTTCTGCCAAAATGAATAGCTAGGCTTTTCCAAGACGTATTCTAGTCTTTGGAAATACCATCCAACGTGAGGGCATTTGCCTCACAGAAATGGATAGCAGCCAAGGTCGTTATATGGCGCTCAGCTGCTGCAGGAGAGGATAAGAGCTGATAGGGACCACCGATAAAGCGATTAGTTAGGGGAAAACTTGGATTTGGTTTGGTAACTTGCCGACAATTTTAGGACGCTTTCTCTATATAGCTAGAGATTTCGGTATCAAATATCTATGGATAGACAGTCTATTTATTGTGCATCATTCTCCCTTGAAAATCATAAACCTGTAAAGATACCGTCAGTATAGCCCAAAGCGTATCTATCGTTGTCCATGGTGCAACCTTCTAGATCAAACGAATAATGCCTCTGGCAAAGAAGACCCTTCTTAGAAGGCTCCTCGAGGCTAGGTGAGACGTCCTCGTGATATCTTCGGTGCGCAGGAGTCTGAGCTTCTGTCAACAATGTATGTGTGAGGGAATGTGCAACTCTCTGCGCCTCGCATGAAGGATGGCGCACTGCAGAAGTCAGAACTCTCGAGAAGTCCTTAAGTGCGTCGAGTCTGATGGTAATTTACAACAGTTTAGAGCTTGGGCATTTCAGGAACGCATCCTGTCACCCTTAATCATATCTTTCTATAGACATGAGATGCGTTGGACTTGTGCTAGGACTCAGGTTTGCGAACACAATACATTCGAAACTGGAAATGCTAGCAAAGAATCACGAGCAGGCAATCAATTCAAGGATGGGAATAAGCCGGTCCGTCTAGCAAACAGCTGGTGATTTCGTTACCGAGTCAGTTCCATGCTTGCTTGGAAAGTGATTATTCAGAGACACTTACAGTTGCAACTAACAAAAAAGATAGGCAAGCATCCTACTTCTCTAGGTTTGGTTTCAAAATTTTCTTCAACTTTGAATCTAAATTCTAGCTGATACGTAGATGAAGAACCTTCACATGCAACTCCCGTGGAAGGGTTCATACAGGAGAGCCTAAACTAGCCCAATGGACATGATAAATTCAACGAGACATCTATATACAGTTCCTCATTAGTCCTGGACATCCACGCACATGATACCGTCAGAGAGGAGTGAAGTCCAAGTAGGAAATTTGAGCTACCGTATCGCCGCGAGAGGAGTTTGAGCTCGGGGCAGCTAAACGATGCTTCAGAGTTCAAAGTACCTGCTGGGTCAAATCTCCTTAGACTGGTGAAACCCGGGCTATTAAAATAAACAATCCTGCCATCCACGCGAAGGCAAAACCAGGGTCTATGTGTCTGCAAAAGGAAGCCCGTTCAGTACACGCCCTGCCCATAAATTGGGTTCTGCTCTTAAGACAAGTAAAGCAAGTTAGGAGGTGTGATTTTTGGCATCGACGCAAGATACGGGCTACGTGGGTGGATCTCGATTGAAAGTTTGACCCGGGTGTCTTATATGTAACTATATTTTATGAGTAAGAATGAGGCTGGATGATAATAAGGTTGCGGAGTGTATATGACCAGATCCAGATCAAAATATCTAGCTACCATTATAGTTTATTCTACCACTTCGGTTTATTTCATGCTCAAACCTGTGATGATGGAAAAAAGATCTGTAGTGACCCTCTTATTCTCTCACTCAAAATAGACATCCAGAACCAGAATACTTCCTGTGTTTATCTTTAACATCTTTAGCTCATCCTCACTTTCAGAGACAACTTTCCCAATATCCGCACGGCCTCTTCCCGCCCCCGATCGGCTTTCTTATGAATTGCACGCAAATAATATACACTCAACTAGTCAAAGCCAGCAATACCCGGCAGCCGAACCTCTGTTATTGTCATCGAGCCTGGCCTAAAACAACTCATTCTCCCTCACCAAAGTCGACCAATCCAAATCGTCCTTCGTCACAGAAGTCATACCCTCAAATGCAAAGTAAACTCTAGATAGTCTAGCAAAGATTTGAGGACGTGGCTTACGCCAGCTTCTCAGTCGAGCGTTAGGCCGTTGATGTAAGTCCGTCCGATCTACAATCCACCCAGCGTGCTACTGGAGTATAGGAGGAATTGCGTACCAGAAATGCTCTCGTACCGAGTGCTAGAGCTTTAGCTATATCCCGCTCCACATCTGACGCCGAAGCTAAAAAGAACGCTAGTTGATGCAAGTATGATGTTTTATGTGATGAGTGAAAGGAATGGACTCAATTTTATTGCCAACAGCGTCCACAATCCGGGCAACGCCGCCAAAGCTATTCCCGGAGCTCCAATTAAATAATTTCAGGTATTTTATTTACCAAGGATAATAAGAAAGATAATGCTTCGAGACATGAATGCAAATAAATGAGGAATCTGCATTATTTTTGACATGATATCATGAAACTATGACCCACTACGTCTTCTGATGAACTCATGTCGCTAGACTTCTCAGATGAAATTTGAAACGGACGGACAGAAATTTATGTTATCTATTTAAAAAGGGCACCCTTACAAGAGTACGAGCGGCATATAGATAATCCAGTATGCCGCGTTCTGGGATCCAAAAATCACCAAAAATAAAAGACTATTTTGTAATATGTCGATAGAAACATAGGAGATCTTGGGTAAATATATGGCATCTGAGATCCAATAATATGACATCTCAATTAAAAGATGCCTCAAATCAGAAGCTTGCGAAAAAGAAGTCTTAATAGCCATGGTTTGCCCGAAACATATGCCTGTACCTGGTCACTCAAGGCTGCTCCAGTAAATCATACTCTGCTATGTAATTTATCTAACATTTCTGTTTATGACCCAGTAGATAAACAGTTGCAACAAGTCGAAAACAAAGCGGATCGCTACCTTAATCGAGTAGGTGACATTTTGAGTCGCTACATGAGTCGTCCGCATTAAGCGGTCTCACTTTGAATAATAAAGGGTATGCCATTATTCATGAACAAGTAACGTTATTAATTGCTGGAATAAGCGAGACTTCTGTTGCTCCGCGAGAGTTGTAAATAAAGATAAGTATGATCCGTACAAATCGCTGAGAGCTCTCTCATGACTGTGATGGCCTTTGTAAGCACGGGAGAACCGTCACTCCGGAGCCTCCGCTTCCTGCAATCTCCATGAAAGATATTTCTTGAGATAGTGGATAAATCATAAGACCTAGAGAAAGGAAGAAGCAGACTGTGGCACAATATCTTTCCGCAGTATACCTTCTTCCTTGATGAAAGTCTGTCTCAGTTCCTTGAACTCCAAGGATGATATAGAAAGACGAGCCTTAGGCGCATGATGGATGAATGTTGAAGCTTCAGGCGGAACATCGCCATTCGGAGGCTACGAGAAGGAAGATGTTGTCGGCGGCTCAACTAAACCTGGCTATGTCAGAAATCCTACCCAAATCGGACTGACTATCATCCGACGACGTTGGATGCTCAGAGCCTCATGGGAGCCACACCAGAGTCTCCCAATGGCGCTGACATAGGGAGTTGACGAGCGAGCCCAAGTGATCTTGGCGGCTTAATGAGAATATGCATCATGAATCCTGGAAGATGGGGAAACACTGTCTCCGGGGTAGACCGAGAGGATTGATTGACAGGAGTGGACTCAAATAGTTCGTTAGGTGTCAAAATAGGCATTGAGGTATTTGGAGCGAGTGAAGATTGTGATTGCATGGTGCAGACTTTCTAGTGATCCTCACTGGCGATGGCAAGGGAAATGTAGGGCCAAGAGCGCGTCTATGATGTGGTTTGGGATGCATTTGGCTGTTCAAGCAGAATCATGGATTTCGAAGGAAGAACGCTATAATAATATCTTCGGATCCGCTTGTCAACGTGAGCTAAGTAAGGCTAAGGTAACTTCACCATGACCTTGTCGAGCGCTCTGAATTGATTATGAAACCGTATATCGGCGTGTATCAAGGCGGCGCTTCTTGAAATGAAGTTCAACAATCAAGAGAGAGTGAGGCCGTTGGCGCTTGGGAAATGAAATGATTGGGGTGGTGGGCGCTTGCTCGAACAGGCGGTTGCGCGTTTAAGCAGGCACTCAGCCTCGATACTGCCGCCGATGTCATCCTTCCTAAGGTCTGGTCTGATGCACCAGCGTCTCGCTCGCAATGCATTTTACCGTATACGAAATTGCAGTCGCAGGTTCAGCAGCTCTGGGTAGAGTGGTAAAGAGGTCCGGGCCTAAATAGCCGCGAGAAGTTGATGCTTTTAATATGGGATAATGTGGTGTGGTGGTGTGGTAATGTAGTGGCACAATATAGGTGAAGAATTACTCGTAACACGCTACTAAATGTTAGATTAATGATTTAGTGCCTGAACTGATGCAGCCAATGAAGGTGTTAGTGCCTTCAGCTTACATATTATTGATAATTACACGATAGATCCTAATAAAAGGGACATGGCGGGCAGGAGGACACCGCCCTAAGGAAGTGCCGTGAAGTGCCCGGGCAGTAAGCCATCCGAACTACCTCAGGGGCGGTGATTATTACCCCAGAAGGAGAACCCCCTTAACTCTATACTAAGCCACGAAAGACTCGACATGATGATGATGATGATGATGATGGTGGTGGTGATCCTGCTCCTTAATGCAAAAGCTACTGCCCCGAGGTCTTCAGGCTTGGCTACTGCGTATACTGAACTACAGGAGGTAGGCAATGTTCAAAGCTGAGCATGTGCTTGTTCTTGTGCCTTACCACAACTTTTTTCTGCTGGCACTCAGCCTCTCTTATGCTCACCGTCTTTGTTCTGTGCTGCAGAAAAAAAAGGCACAGGGTTCATTTGGATACCCTCTTGGCGATGATGCGATTGATGATGTAGACTGACCCAGCCATTGCATCTGGATTTTGTTTGTGCGTGTTTCGTGTTTCAAGAAACACGCCCATGTGGCCCAACCAATCGTTGCGCTTAAGTTCGTAATTGGCTAGGTCTTGGCATACCCAGCCACACTGCCACACCACCTCGATACATCATCCACTCGCCATCTCCGAGAGCTTGCCATCCAGTCAACCTGACCGTAGAAATCATCGTACTCGCTCTTTCTCTCCAGCTCGCCCAGCTCCCACCTTCGAAAATATGGAAATTACCTGTTAGTTGCATCAAGCCCAAAAAAAACTCTTCTTTCTTAGCTGTCCCTCCGCCTCTTTCCGTGTGCAGTGTTTTTTTTTCAATTTTTTTTTTCAGGGGCGTATGGCAGATTTCACAATGCAAAAGTCGAAAACTTGCCTCGGAGTGGAGACGACGACGAGGACGAAGAGGGTGCAAAGCCTCTCTCACGCGTCGCCATCATTTTCAGGTGGCCAGCCGTCTGCTCCCAGCCAAATCTTCACGATCGCATGAAAGATCTGTTCAGGGTGGCCGGGATTTAATCATCAGCATGAATCATGTGCTGCGTATTGTTGTGCCTCGTCCATGGAGTGTGATATGATAATGCTGGGTCCTTCTCTGCGTGATGGCTGGCACTTGTCACTGAACAACTCACACTTCTCCACGCAATAACTCATCTACTTGTGGGGGATCACTGGTTGAGATATATCCAACCTCCCATCTTCTGCATTACTTAATACATTACCACCATCTAAACACTTTTCTATCTATATCATACGTTATTGTGGCTCTGAGGAAGACTCCTTTCTCCGTACATATTGCATTCGCACGCCTCTCTGCGACATATAGCTACATATCTTTATACCCATTCCGAACCTGTGTTCGAAGGTTGCAAGAAGGATCCAACACCTTGCAGTAGCTTTATTGGCCTCCTGCGACAAAGGATAACCACAATTTCACAAGCGATTCCCCATCAGCACCTCACATCCAGACAAGCAACTCAGAGTCCTTTCGACCATCTGATCTCCAATACCCTGTGGCACTTTGATCTCGACCTTGCAGACAAATCAATCGCCCCCATCGATCCGAGCTTGCCAGCCGATCATCCCTCACATCCCTGAACGGTTGGTGGGCTGAAACTGTCCCCAAGCTCCTTATCCCTGAAGTCTTCTGAACGAGGGGTCAATCAGCGCTGGCATTCTCCAGCGCCTAGGGAGGCAAAACTGAGCTGCTTTGGTCCAACGGCCACGCTCGTCCAACCATCGAAACCCTATCTTAGGAATCCATTACTATCGACGAATTATTCGGCATAGCAAGGGAAAGCTTAGACCCAAGGGACCCGAGCTGCGTAGACTGCGGTGGTAGTGGAAACAGGTAAATCTGCACCCTATAACTCCTGACATCTACCTCGTCCACTTCTGGTTGTTACATATACCTTGGACCTGCCCTCCTCAAGCCAGTTCCCTATTATAAACGATATAACTCTTACTGGCGTCGACATATACCTCCTCCTCCTCGCATACCTCTTTACCCGCCTAATACCACCACCCACTTCGACAGCAGGCCGTTGAAGTTAAGAAAGGAGTGCAGATAAACAGTCACGAATCCCCCAGGAGTACATCGAAACGAAACAGTTCAACGGTACACTCAGACCCCAAAAGTCCACATCCGGATAAACAGTCAGTCTGTGCGACCCCACAATTTACTCCCGCCTCGACCACCAACGCCCATCAATTCGCCCGGACCCCTCTCTTTATTTGGTCTTTTGCATTTTGTTTGGAGTCTATTGCATTGTGTTTATTACAAAAGATTCCCCATTGCACTTGCATCTTTGGTTTTCGCATCGCCAAGGCACATCCTTCAGGCTCACTTACAGGCGTTAAGCGAGGCACCGCTACACCTTAATACACGACTCATTCCATCCCTCGGATTCCGTCTCTTCCTCCAGCCTCATCCTCAGCTGGGAACCACCAACAATCTCGATTCAACCTCATCGTCGGTTGGATCTTTGGTAGTCAAAGACTTGACTCCCTCTGCCTTGGATTCTTGGATTTATTCCGCTGGTCGGAAGTCTTCTCACGAGGTCAACTCCTCTTGGATTGTCGCTTGGTCACTTGCTCGATTAGCTCCTTCGCTTAATCCCATTATCCCCTAATATTGTCACGGTCCAGCTTTCACGTCAGCCGTACGCCTATTGCTATTGTCTCCGACATCCTCTTCCTACAATAGCAAGTCGACAATATCGTCACCACGTCGTCACCGCTCCCAATCCTGGCTTTTCCGAGTATACTTATCTACCGCTTCCCATTTTTAATCAGCCTCGATCTTCACCACATCATCAACAACCACATTCGTTGACATCTACAATCAAATATGTCTAGCTCTTGGTCCTTGAACGAGATCGCTCTTGAGGAGTTCATCTACACGAGGGTCAGCCATGAGATGATATCATATCTTGCGAAGAAGTCTCAAGAAGTAATTCAGTGTGAACCGATATCACCCAACTCCAGTCGTTTACCACCTCACCACCACATACACCACCTCATGATGATAAACTTCCTTCTCTCGAAAAGTTTATCAGGTCCCTGGTAATTTCTTCTAATGTCCAAGTCCCAACCCTCATGTCCACTCTAGTCTATCTTGACAGACTAAAGTCACGCCTCCCTCCCGTCGCCAAAGGTCTGAAATGCACAGTTCACCGAATCTTCCTAGCAGCTTTAATCCTTTCCGCAAAGTACCTCAACGACTCATCACCCAAAAACAAGCACTGGGCGGCTTACAACCAATGTCAAGGGCTACGAGAACTTCGGCTTTTCTCGCACCGAAGTAAACCTGATGGAGAAGCAGCTGCTTTTCCTCCTCGACTGGGATCTTGCCATCACGGAAGATGATCTTTACCACAACTCGACCCGTTCCTCGAGCCTATTCGACAAGAGATCCTTGCCAAGGAGCAGCGTGCTCGTGTCAAGGAGGCTCGTCGTCAAGCTCTCCGTGAGCAACAGCTCGAGGATGAGGCACGCATGCAATATATTCTCTCTTTGGAGCAACATACCCTACAGGCAGCCAATATGGTAACTCACCACCCTCCGCCTCTGACGTGCCACCGCTTTCACGCAGTGGCTCTGGCGACGCAGCATCCATCTCCTCCTCCTCCTCATATATCTCTTCTTTATCCCGCTCTGGCACACCCGCGTCCTCAGTCAGCAGCTATGGCTACGACCTACAAACCTCTCTTTCCTTTGATGCGCTTGACAGACAATATTGCCAGAGCCCACAAACGAGATGTCGTGCATGTGGAGATCCCAGAATGCTACAAGAAGTCTGGGATGTTGCCATACGAGATTGAGAAGGTCACAATTGAGGGCAAGACCCTGCCGATAGCTGTCCCAACCACAAAGAAGGCCAAGGGGAATATCTTCTCCCGGCTCTTCGTCAATGGCCAGAAACAGGCCGCATACTAAACCGCATCAATATCCACAACACAAACATCTTATTCAACTGATGATCACGAATTTCCTTTGTTAGCAAGCGCCACGCGCATTATAAGGGCTTTTTTTTACGGGACCATAGAGGGGCAAATTGGGACGTGGACTGCATGGAAAGGTGGGACATGGAAAGGGAGGCGGTGTTCGGGACTCTAAATTGGGAATATATTATATGGAGCGAAGCGACTGCAGCATTTAAAACCGGAGTTTACACTATTGCGGAGGAGCATAATGGCGTTTTATCGGGAATATCGAGCATCTATTACTTTCGTTTATGAGGAGAGGCACATGAGAACAGGAGGTCTTATCAGATCCACTCTCAGGAATGAAATTTTTAACTACATTTGAGCTTCGTCCTTAGCTCGGGCTCCCTTGATCGTGACTCATTTGACCCTTTAATGTTGAGCCTTGAAAATTTTCGTCAGAGGGTGGAAGTGAAAGTCTGTAAGAGTTGAGGAAGCTAGTCTAGTAAGAGGGGTTGTATAGAAGTTGCGGTCGCTAAGAAAAGGGCTGAACTAAGCGAGGCTGCAGCACGTGATTTTTCATGATTTTTTTTCAGTAAAGTTTTGAAGCAGTCAACCTGTAGGATTAAACATTGAGTAAAAATATCTAGCCTAAACGTTTTTTTCACAGGAGTTACTGAGCAGAAGATAATGTTTTCAATAAGTTTCAAAGTATAACAGCCGAAGACGGCTTTGTATGAGGTTACGCGAAAATGTGAGGTCTTGAACCCCTTGCATGGATCAGCGTCATGGTTTGTATCACGTCCGATACTTTGACTTTTTGGATTTTTTTTTCGCTGTAGGACGATTGATCGGGAGCATATTCTAAGGAATGTAACTTGGGTATTGATGTTCTTGCTTTGGGTTAGATGCGGGAGAACTGGAGAACTGGATGAATCTGGGAGGAGCCAATGGATGAGGGCCACGAGGTAGATTCAGGATGTCATGCGAGCAAGTGTGTCAGGGCTTCTGAGATGAGCTATGGTGATGAAGATATTCCGATAATTTATAATTTTCTTTAGAGGTAACGCTCTGAAGCCATGTGTCAAGCTTGCCATGGAGTAACTTTTGACCGAACAGGATGAAAGTATTGATAACGGCTCCAATAGCGACCATAGCGATTGGGTAGCAAGTGAGCAAGATCCTGTTGGCGATGATGGAGTTGCCGAAGAGGAAGCATTGCAATATCGTGAGAATGCCGAATCTGTCACGAGGAGCGTGATGACCGCGAAGGCGAGGAATGTGTTTGTCATTAGGTTGCAATTCCTCTCCAGGCAGACTGGAAACCTCTGACCGTTGGTAGAGGATGAGAGTTTTGCCGTGCACCTAATTGTCCGTTTAGACAAAGGGAGCAGGATGTGCTTGATTAGTAGAACGGCTCGAAGTTATTCATTTGGAATGCGGGTTATCTGATTCATTGTGAGTGAGGCAATATTTCTGAGGGTATGGTGAGGGTGGATTTGTTGACTATTTGCTGATGATTGATGTTGGCGATGCTGTGGTGAGCAGGCTGATTGATGAGGGTGCAGAGCTGCGTTGCATGCCTCAGATTTCTAGGTAGAGAATTATGGTTAAGATCTCTTCAGCCTTATGTCTTGTGATTTAGCGATTATTGTAGAACTCTGGATGGTAAGGTATGGAAAGGCTGGCTTGCGACAGCTAATGTAGTTGCAAGAAAATGTACTCTTCAACAGTGCTTGAAAATGAAAACGGAATGAGGATCAAAGACTCGGGGGATCCACTAGATTCATGTAAACTCAACCATAGATAGAGTGCATGCCGGTATGAAAGACCTAGAACGAAACAGCTTAACACATCACTTAAACTCTGCACAAATGAAAGCAACGAAGCGATGGTATTGGTGCGCCAAAAGTGCATCATAAGTACTTGGTTCTCGATCTGTGAGTCATAGTGTTTGTTGAAAGCAAGCAAGGTGAATAGGAGAGCTATTGTAGCAGTAGAAATAAAATCCTCATGAGATGCGAGGTTACACACGAAAGAAAGATCAATGCATGATTCCTTCACCAGAAATATCTCCTGATTACGTGATACATCCTTGGCACTCAGTCCCGCTGTTTCCGCTAGCTTGTTGGCCAGAGGCGACCGGTTCGTCATCAGCACTTTCTGGACGCTCCATTATCTATAGTTTACAGCAAACATATTCCCATCCGGACTCCATTCACGCTCAGTCGCCAGTTCGGATCATTCATCATTCTTTTTCTGCATTCTCTTGAGGATTCATTGTTTCTGCTCTTCGCAATCAGTCGCGGGCAACTAACGTCTCGGCGCATGCAATCTTAAGACAACGAGCATCTTGTCATCATCTTCCACAATTAGGTTCAAATCGCGCAGTTACGAGTTCGAGGACTAAAAGCACAGGTGGATCTGTGGTTTTGTCTTTGCAAACGCACTGCCTCTTAGTTTATATCCTGAGGAGCGCCTATAATCGCAATGTCGAAGGTTATACGAAGTGTCAAAAATGTTACAAAAGGATACAGTAGCGTCCAGGTCAAGGTTCGAAATGGTGAGGAACACGTCAACCCATGCGCAAATGACTGATAATTGTATAGCTACCAGCAATGATCCTTGGGGTCCAACAGGGACGGAGATGAGCGAAATAGCTCAGATGACCTATAGCGCGTATGTATTCTCTTATGGCGATGCGTGACGGTCGTAGACCCTATAAGTCTAGGGAAATCTCTGCTGATATGGAAAATAGGGGAGCCGAGTTCGCAGAGATTATGGATATGATAGATAAACGTCTAAACGATAAGGGCAAAAACTGGCGACATGTTCTGAAAGCTCTTAAGGTTCTGGATTACTGTCTCCACGAAGGCTCCGAATCAGTCGTCACATGGGCACGCAAGAATATCTACATCATCAAGACGTTGAGGGAATTTCAGTACCAGGATGAAGATGGCCGTGATGTGGGAAACAATGGTGAGGAGATCTCATCATTTAATGATGCATCTGGCTAACAATATTCCAGTCCGTGTCTCCGCGAAAGAGTTAACATCCTTAATTCTTGATGAGGACAGACTACGAGCTGAGCGAAGCGATCGAAAAACTTGGAAGCAGAGGGTACAAGGCCTTGACGATTCAGAGCAACCCCATGAGCGTCCGCGGCGGGAGCGGGAACGGCCTCATCGGGCGCAGCGTGCAGACGAAGAGGATGCAGAATATAAATTGGCCATCGAAGCAAGCAAGTACCAGGAAGAAGAAGATCGGAAGAAGCGCCAAAGCCGAGGAGGAGAGCCAGAAGATGACGATCTAGCCAAGGCACTCAAGCTTAGCCGTGAAGAAGAAGAGCTCCGTCGACGGGAATTGGAAGAACAGAATGTCATCTCACTGTTTGATGATGATCCCATCCAGACTGCTCAACCAACCGGGTTTAACCAAGGATATCAGCAACAGCCAGCAGTGGACTGGTCAGGTAATCCTGTTGACCAGAACATGCAACAGCAGCCGACAGGCTACAACATGTACTCTCAACCTACCGGCTTTCAACCTCAGCAAACTGGCTATCAGAACGGCTATGGAGCTAATGGATTTGGCGCACAGCCAACCGGATTTGACCTTACGGACAGCAACAGCAACAGCAACAGCAGCAGCAATTTCAACCGCAATCAACTGGCTACAACCCGTATGCTCAACAGAGCCCTGGTAGTTTTCTACAACAACCTGAGCCAATTATTCCTCAAAACACCAATAATCCTTGGGCAACGAGTAATGCCTCGGCCATGGCAATGAAACCCACACCTACAGGTTCTAATAACCCATTTGCATCATCATTCTCCAGGCCCAGCTCAACCCCAGCGAAACCGACACTTTCTACATTAGCTGAGCAACAGACAGCGACAAATTTTAACAATACTCCATCTGCATTTAGCCCTATTTCACCCCAACAGCAAGCTCAGCCTCAGAAGGAAATGAATCCACATGAAGCCCGACTTAATGCACTTCTGGCTAGTGGGGATGGTATGGATACTTTCGGAAATACTGGCAATCTTCGTATTCCAGCTCAGCATACTGCTCCAGGAACTTTTGTCAATAGTGCTGGAGCGGGTTTGGGCAGAATCCACGAGCAACAGACCGGCACCAACCCCTTCTTGCACAACCAGTATACAGGTATGCCTCAGACGAGCTATGGCCAGGGTAGTCATCAGATTCCAGCTGCAACTGGTCCTGCAGGAATGTCCAATGGTTATGGATTTGGTGCCCAGCAACAGTCAAACAATCCATTTGGTCAACGGCCACAGCAAGGTCAAGGTGGTGGTCAGGATCTCATACAATTTTAGAGGCATGATATGCATGGTGTGAATAGGAGATAGGTCATTCATTGCGATTCATTGGGAGGCTAAACTTGCGCACTTATATTTCCTTAAGCAGGCGTGCAAATGGTATACTTCTTGTGTAGTCACGGCTTATAAGGCGTGACTATTCATTGCCGGCTTGGGGAACTTGATTGTACTGTCATTACTAGAGATGCGAGGTGGACCGATCCACAACGTATATCAATGCGAGCATTTTTCTTTCCACTATTGGGAGTGATTCGTTGTGGGTGGTGTAAGTTATCGCCATCTGGCTGGAAATGGATGGTTAAGTGGTAAAATGGGCATATAGAATTTGACCTCAGGGAATCATTGCTTCATTAGATTTGACCAGCTGGGAGTTGTGTAGTCTGATTGTTCCAGAGATTAATGCATGCTTGTGAATTTGTAACTGAGAAACTCCCGACTCCTCGCTCCCATAAACCAAATACTTGACAGGTGAGTTAGAACACTGGAATCGATCCTCACCTTCCTTTTATTGCCCTTAGAATCAGAACCAGCACTTTCCCCCGATATAGTCTCCGGAACTGATAACAGTCGCTCATCCCATACATATTGCAACAAACTCTTCCCTCCCCACCCCCCTTTCCCCTCTAAGTCAAACTCCTCAATCATAGCAACTAATTCCTCCTCCTCGAGCCCCTCTCCCAACTCCCTTGCTACCCTCCTCAGATCCTCCAAACTGATCATCCCTTTATCATCCGTGTCAAACAGCGCGAAAGCCCTTAATATCTCATCCCGTGGATCGCGCTCCGAGATCAAGCGCGCTGCCACCGTTTGGAAACCAGGGAGCGTCATCATCATGCGTCCTGGCGGGATCGGCGGCGGGTTCTGTGGTTGGCGCTGATTTGAGGAGGCGGATGGCTGGGATGGGGAGACGCCGTGTGCGGTGAGGAGAGAGAGAATTTCTGGTTTCGGGAGGTCAAACCCGAGGGCCTTGAGGGCGACTTTGAATTCGTGGTAATCTATCCTTTGGTCTTTGTCTAGGTCGAACAGTGCAAACTATGCCTTCGTTAGCGCCTGCCATAAACTTCAAATTTGAATGAGGCAAAGCGAAGAGATTCAGGGTCTCATACAGCTTCATTGATCTCTTCGCGCTGTTCGTCGGTCAATGCATTCAGCGGGTTAGAGGATCCAGCTTGCTGTACTTGTGCCTCTCGCTGCGCACGCTCTCTTTCCTGCCTTTCTCGCTCTAGACGTGCGGTTTCTCGTGTAGATGTCGCGCCAAAGCCGGCGGGCGCATTGCGCTCTGGGAGTTTGCCATGGACCGTGTTGGGGTATGGCCTGTTTGGGAAAGCCGGGTGAGTCTGTGATGTTGATGCCATTGAATTTGAAATTAGAAACTTGAGGAGAGGCGGGAAGGAGCAATATTTTCTATCTTTGAGCAATTGACAATACGAAGTTCTTTGTCGTGTGAACGGTTATGGGTTGGAATAACGGACGCGTTGTTTCGCGTTGTTCGCGATTTGCCAAGCCACTTTATTTTTTAACAATGTTTCACATTTCACTACGATTGGACTTGGATGATTTTACTCAATGAGCTTGGGAAAGACATAAGACCTATGAATACAAACGCAAAGCCCCTCAAATATTGTGAAGGCTGCCTTGTAGCCTGAAATTATTGGCTTAGGCCATGACAACCATTCCCTTCCCTCAGGCAGCAATCAGTTCGTGACTCTTGTGGCGATAAATTACTGTGTTTGGAAGCATGTACTCCTTTTTGACTCACTTTTTTTCTCCAACAGAGATAATTATTCTGCTAAGCCTATGAACTTCCGCTAGGCACCATTCATTAATATCACGTGAGACGAAGAGCTGCCTTATGCCCCAGCCGATTGGTTGATGCGAACAGCCTCTCAAAAAAGCTAAGCGGACTCTCGTCAACGACACCTCCACGCGCTTTCCATACAAATTCCCCTGTCTGCAAACCACTTTCGATTCTTCATCGCAAAGCCATCCTCGATTCTCGGATACGCTTTTCTTGTTCGCTCATTACGTCTTCTAATGTTTGCGCCAGCTTCATAGCTTCGAGCGCGATCTTCATTTTATTGCAGCGCGTTCCCGCGTCACTTTTTCTCAGATCTGTACAAAACATCCACGATAGCTCGCCGCGCCGTGAACCCTACAACCTAACGAGCCTGCCGTATCGGCAGACGGCAACGATCACGATGTCGGGCTTCGGGTTTGGCGGAGGCTTCGGCCAGAATAATAATCAAACTCAGAACACCTTTGGTGGATTTGGTGCGAACAACACAAACGCAACTTCTGGTGGTAGGTCACTTCTCTTCTCTACATATATTTGTCGCCAGGCGCTTCTTCTAGACGATGGTACTTGGCACTCAGCACGAATCCATGACTTACTCGAATATTTGTTTCCGTCACAGGCTTCGGAACCTCAGGAACAACCCCTTTTGGTCAGAGCAATACAAATACCGGAGGCAGTATCTTTGGTGGTGGTGGTGGTACTACTGGAGGTTTTGGCGGAGGTACGTTTGCCATCTCTGCCTATATCACTCTTCTGGAGTTGCGCTCCACGTTGGCGCCTTGTGGTATCGGTTGATCTTCACAACCCATCCTGCATAATTTGTTATTCGACCTACCTTATCAATATATAATGGAAAATGCCAATTGTAGAAGTCACGGAAGCACGCAACAGAAACACGAGAGGAAACAGAACCTATTGAAAACTTTTTGCTAACAGATCTATTAGGCTTCGGAACACCAGCTAGTACCGGGGCATTCGGTGCAGCAAAGCCATCTCCGTTCGGATCAACTGCTACAACTTCGGGTGGCGGCCTATTTGGAAACAATACTGCTACGGCAGGCTCAGGTGGATTTGGAAGTGGAGGATTCGGCACGGCTGCTACCAACACAACATCTGCATTTGGAGGTGGAAATACTGGAGGTGGATTATTCGGAGGCAACAAGACTGGCTTTGGAACATCGTCAAGCACCCCTGCTTTTGGCGGTGGAACCAGTGCCTTTGGGGGCGGGACGACTAGTGCTTTTGGAGCTCCGGCATCTACAGCTTTGGGTGGAAATGTAGGCGAATGTCAAGGTACTGCAAGTACTGCATTTGCACCATTCATTGAGAAGGAGCCGAACAGTACCTCCAATCAGCAAAACTCATTCCAGAGCATCAGCTTCATGGACCCATACAAGAAGTTTTCACCTGAGGAGCTAAGATTAGCGGATTATGCTCAAGGTCGACGATATGGTAATCAGAGCAATCAGCCTGGAGCATTTGGCGCAACTAACTTTGGGGGATCGTCTTTTGGTTCTAATAATCAGGCCACTGGTGGCTTTGGCCAAACTCAACCGGCAAGCACTGGCCTGTTTGGTGGAACGTCTGGAGGATTCGGCTCAACGCAGCAGACGAATAATGCATTTGGTGCTTCGAGCACACCTGCCTCCACTGGCCTCTTTGGAGCCGCGAAACCAGCGACGGGGCTCTTTGGCGCTTCCGCCCAACCTACCACAGGCGGTAATTTGTTCGGTGGAGGAAGTGCCTTTGGAGGCTCAACTACTGGAGGCTTTGGTACCCAAAACCAACAAAATGCTGGGTCATCACTATTTGGAGGAAATAATAATGCTACAGCGAATAAGCCACCGTTCAGCTTCGGATCTACACCGGCTTCAAGCGGAACGGGATTTGGCTCAACGGCTGCACCATCGGGGGCTTCGGAAGTGGAATGGCCTATTTGGCAACAATAATGCGCAACAGAATACCACTAGTGTTTTCGGAGCTGCACAGCAGCAACCAGCTGCGAATAATCCATTTGGAGGTAGCGCCGGTTTTGGTGCGACTGCGCAGCAACCAGCAAATTCACTTTTTGGCAACGCTGCACAGAAGCCTGCAACAGGACTCTTCGGACAACAACCTGCTGCAACCACAAACACAGGTCTGTTTGGGTCGACTTCAAACGTAGCTTCTACCAATCCTTTCGGAGCTTCCGCGACCAACCAGCCATCCACAGGCTTATTCGGTGCAGCAAAACCAGCCACAAGTGGTACAAACTTATTTGGTGGCGCCGGTACTACTGCCAACACTGGGACTGGCCTTTTCGGAGGAGGTGGATTTGGCGGCCAAAATCAAAATCAGCAGCAACAACAACAGAGTACTGGGCTCTTTGGCGGCTTAGGTAACAATAACCAGCAAAAGCCAGGTCTGTTTGGCGCGACGCCACAACAACAAACTGGGGTTGGCCTCTTTGGAGGTCAATCAACTCAGCAACCAGGGTTGTTTGGAGCAAACAATACAATTCAACAGCAACAGCAACCCCAGAACACATTATTCGGAGCTAACAGCTCGCTTCTTGGAACATCCCAGCAAAATCAGCAGGCGCCACAAACCTTCACAGCATCTATTAGTGATCCCGGAGCTTACGGTAATAACTCACTGTTTGCTAGTTTGATGACAGCCGAGAATAAGAACCCAGGTCCGCTAGCTACCCCTCTATCGAGATCAGCTACAAAAAAACCAGCAGCTGTTCCAATCTATAAATTAAATCCAGCCACATCTTCTAGATTTAGCACTCCTGCGAAGTCGCGAGGCTTTGGATTTTCTTACAGCACCTATGGCTCACCAGGGAGTGCTACGAGCACGGCTAGCACGCCAGGTAATCTCAATACCAGCCTCCTTGGTGGTAGCATTAGCCGAGGTCTTAGTAAGAGTATGTCTACAAGTAGCCTTCGTCGCAATTTTAGTACCGAAGATAGCATCCTGGCACCAAGTGCTTTTTCATCAAGCCCCAGCGCTCGGCATTATGGGAGTACCGGCAGTATCAAAAAGCTGGTTATCAATCGAGGTCTGCGCAATGACTTGTTCTCTCCGCCTCAGCAATCTCAACCACAACCAACCACTCCTAATAATGGCGGTATTCTGAAGAAACGAGATCTTTTGACGCTAGCACCATCTCTTCGGTCCCAAATGGAACCTCAAATGGTACATCTAGTCTTTGAAGCAGGTCCAAAACACATCGAATCCCAGCGCACAAGAGCTCGGTTACCTTCGCCCATCAGCTTCCACAAATGGTGCAGGTCCAAGTGGCAGCACTAATTCGCCGGAAATGGAGCAAGTTAGAGGAAACGAGCTTGCCATTGTGCATGAGGAAGACAACACCGCTCCATCAAATCTCCCAACTAAGTTAACCAGCAACCCTCTCAGTCAAGACGATCATGAACCTGGAGAGTATTGGATGAAACCCACGTTGGCAGAGATCGAAAATATGGATCGTTCTCAGCGGAAGGCTGTTGTAGGTTTCACAGTCGGACGCGAAGGTGTCGGTCAGGTCACATTCAAGGAACCTGTTGATTTCACCAAGGTCGATCCTCGCAAAATCTTCAACGAGATGTTGTTCTTGAAGTACGATCTTGTACGTGTATCCTGTTCAGTCCAAGAAGCCACCTATGGGACAAGGCCTCAATGTACCTTCGAGGATTTCATTGATGAATTCATGGCCTCGCAATTCAAGCTCACGCACAGATAAGAATGGGGCAGGATCGTCACGGTTGAAGAAGCATGTTGCTCGTCTTCAAAAAGTCCCAAACACCACGTTTGAGAGCTATGATGAGAACACTGGCACATGGTCTTTCTCAGTTGAGCATTTCACGACCTACGGACTGGATTATGATGAGGATGAGTCTGAGGACGAGTTTGGGCAGAGCACCTTGAGTGCGCCTCCTGATACGCCAACACCTAAGAGTCGTACACCAAAGGCCCATGCTTTTGAGGACTCTTTTACGTCCACTTCGCAAGTCACAGAGTCTGAACCTGAAGATACCTTTGATTTCCGGCACAAGAAAAAGGCTCTTCCTGGTGCATTTGATGACCAAGAGCTTTTCTATGACGATGAGGAGATGGATACTCCGTACGAAGAGGATACTCAAGAGGAGTCTTTTTTAGATGAGCGCTCCGTGGGTTCACAATCCGAGGATGGCATCGACGAGCCAATGGAACATGCCGATACTTTGGAATGGGGATCTGTCAATGTGAGGATAATGAGATGGCGGGCTCGTTTCCACAAATTGGCGATACCGCGGAGCTGGAATATGATGACTCGCACGGGGAAGAGGACATGGATGTGGTAACTGAAATTCCTGGAGGAAGCACGATAGCAAGACTGAGAGCTTTGAAAGAGGGAACACCAGTGAAGCGCAAGTTCACCGCTGGTGATGATTGGGCCAGCACGCTACAAACTACTATTAGTCCAAAGAAGCAGGAATCGCGCACTGCTGAAGAGTTTGATTGATTTCCATGGTAACGATTCGAGGCTAGGTGCAGATCCTATTCCTGTTCCTAGAGCCAGAGTTGTTTCGGATGGTCGCGGATTCGCAACGAGCATTGATTTGATGAACTCTTTGTTCAGCCAAACGGGAAGTCCAACTAAAAAATTGCAAAAGGCACCAGCTCAAGCCAAGGGGATTCGAGGTTCGTTCTTCTTTCTGATCTTGATATTGTGGTATACACAAATTAGGGCCGTCGTTGAGCCAAATCATGTATGTAGCAGACTAATGGAACAGTTTACTGAGACTTTTGTGTAGTGGCCATATTCTAAAAGACCCAAAACAGCTGATGGCAACACCGATATGTCTAATAGCGACCGTGCATTTCACGATTCAATGAAACCTAGTTGGGGACCAGATGGGATATTGGTCTACGCCGCTCCGTCGGGTACAAAACCTCTTGGGAGATCCTCACGCGCATTGCGCAATGGTCTTCTGGAAGACTCGAAGGCGGTAGTCGTATCTGAAGGCAGAGATATCGTGACTACCAGATTCTCAAATGAGGTAAGTGATCACGTCTGGCAAATTTTAAAATACAAATCATCTGATATAAAATTAGGCTGCAGCAAATGCAATCAAAAAGCAGATTGATGTGACGGTTATCGACGAATGTGATGGCATTCCATTCGCATGTTTACCAGAAGGCCTCTGTTTGTTCGACTTCATTGACGATCAAACCACTCCATCCCACGAAAAGCTTGTCTGGCAGCTAGCGAGCGTTTTGTGGGATGAAATCGATATCCCGGCGACACTAGAAAGTGTTCCTCAAATTGTTGACCGTCTGCGCAAAGAAAAACTCTCGGCATTCTGGGAGAAGCTTGTTGACAGTGCATCGATCAAGAACACTTCCCTGGCTAGATCCAATGAAGAGAAAGCTATTGTTCTCTTGCAGGCCACCGAATTGCGGATGCCTGTGGTCACCTTCTCGCTGGCAAGAATTTCCATCTAGCAACACTCGTGGCTCTTGTTGGCGGAAGCAAAAGCACCAAACAGGATATACGCGAGCAGCTCGATAATTGGCAAACGACCAGATTTACTTCAGAAATTAGTCTTCCTATTCGAGCTATTTATGAATTGCTTTCAGGAAATGTCTGTAGGTGCGAGGGAACTAAGGCGATGATCGAAGATCGTGTTGATGGCTTCACAATTTCGGAGGAATTTGGCTTAGATTGGCGGCAGGCGTTTGGTCTTCGCCTTTGGTATACACTTGATGCTGAAGATGAGATTAAGGATGCGGTTCACGGATTTGCTAAAGATCTTGCTAATAATGTCGAGTCTGTCACACCTCAACCATGGTATGTCGAGCAGAACCAGACCACTTTTTGGAATGATCCGGACCTGGAATATCGCGAGGACTTGCTGTGGGGCCTTCTCAAGCTCTATACGTATGATGATTCTGATCTTGAAGCAATCATTCGCCCTGAGAATTCTCAGCTATCACCACTCAATGCTCGACTCACTTGGCAGCTCAGCCAAGCCCTTCCTGCCTTTGGCAAAGGATACCACGAAGATGCTGAGGACAAATCAGATCAGATCACCTTGACATTTGCTTCCCAGCTTATCAATGAGGGAAGCTGGCTCGAAGCAGTTTTTGTACTTCTCCATCTGACAGATGGCACTGCTCGTGCAAAGGCAATCCAAACTCACTTAGCTCGTCATGCAAGTCGAATCGGACCTGAGGACAGCCCAAGCTTTGTCAAACTGATCCAAGATTTTCATATTCCAGCAACATGGATCTGGGAGGCCAAGGCACTTTTCTTGCGAAGTGTCAAGAAGGATCCTAAAGGAGAGGTTGATAGTCTGCTGAAGGCGGGTCTGTTTGAAGAAGCCCATCGCACCTTTACTAAGGAGGTCGCTCCGAAGACAGTCATTGAACGAGACTACGATACTTTGCGATCACTTTTACGTCGGTTCGAAAACAAGGAGAACGCCATTTCAGAATGGCACCTAGGAGGGGAAATATATGCTGACTTTCTCGACCTGCTTAATAGCCTGAGACTTGGTCATTCCACCGACTCCTTAGTTCTACAGCGATTGCTTGCTAGCCTTCCAGCGGTCATTCAAGAGTCACGCCATCCCGATTTCATGGAGACTGTGGCGATTGAGATCATCAGTGCAGAGGTTGCGAAGGCTGTAGTTACGATGGGGAAATACGGCGAGGTTAGTACTTTGGATTCCCCAATCCAGATAACTCTCAACTAACAATCACTGTAGAAGCAAGATCTACCGAAGATCTTGAACCTTCCGTTAACGGAGGACAAGTATCTGAAGCACACTGTTGATTTGAGCCTGGGGTACTATCGAGAGCTTATGGCTGGAGGAAAGTAAGGGGGGTTTTCACCTTTTTCTGATATGAGTGTTAATTGACGCCGAACAAAAAAATGCAATACCCTGGCATTGGTGGAGGATATGATGCGGAATGAATGAGGATAGCGAGCAAGGAACAAAGCCTTGAGGATCATGAATAATTGTAGAATAGAAACAAGCATAGCCCCCCCGTATAGCATAGCATAGCATTTAGCATCGAGGACAAGCAGGGCGGTCCGAGGTGAAAAATTCCGACGTTAGGATAATTTGATTCTGAATCGAGTTTGATATAATTTATGATTTGTTCTTGTTCTCGTTCTATAGATGTATCCATAGGTATCGCTGAGCATCCGTTTGGGGTTTCTTTTCTGGTGAGAGAACATGCATAGTTAGAGAAGGAAGATCGAGGTAATGTATCGTAGTAACCAAACACACACGGAAGCTATATATCACTAGATAAGAAAATGGAGAATCAGGAGTTTCTGATACATATTTATATTCTCGTCTACCATCCCAACCCAGCCGATGAATGCCATCATATACAAAACCCAACCTTGAACGCCATCTATTTATACCTACTTACTTATTCATTGCTATCATATCGTCATCCAACCTCGTTTGCCCCCATTACTACCGCTGCCATCGTGCCTCGATCTCCCCGCCGCCAATCCCAAATCTCGGGCCTCTAGTTCCAGCACCGTATATCATTTCCATAAGTTTGCTTCGCTGGCGCTCCCTCACACCGCCTAGGTATCCGCCAACCTCTTCTAAACCACGAATCTGCTCTTCGATACCTAATGTGCTCCCATTCGCCCTCAACAATGGACTGACCAACTTCCTTCTCAAGCTCTCGAGGTTTGCTTTCAGCGTAAGAAGTTTGCCGTTATGCTGCATGAGGATAGATTTGTTTTGCACGGTCTTGGAGCGGATGGTGGCGAGGAGTTTCTTGTTGCTCTCATATTTTTCCAATCGATGGCTATTAGGTCCTAGCAACTTCGTCCAAAGTGAGGATAGCAAATCATCCTGCATTTCTTCCTGCTTGCTCGTCTCTCTGATTACCGTGCGGGCTAGATTCAAAATTGCCGATCGATACTCTCGAATAGGCCGAAGAGCGCTAAAGAGTGTGTGAGTTCGCTGTTAATGGATTCTTCGAGCACGGAGAGGAACTCGTTGAATGTGCGTTGGAGCGTGGCACGTGTGCGTTGGGGAGATGGAAGGACCGAAGAGAGAGGTTGTTATCTGACCGAGAGCTGTAGGTGAGCCTAAAGATGACTCAAGAACACCCCACTTCGAGAGCGCGCTGTGGATGTTGTCGAATGCGGTGGTCAGGTGAGACGGTTGTGTTAGTTGTAGTTGGTGAAGTTCACGTCTCGCCCAGTCCATTACTATCAGAATCCCATCAACATCCCCATCTACATTCGCGAAGAACCTTGTTAACTCTACCGCCAGCGTTTTTAGGCTCTCACTTAAATCGTCAAGTTCCTTGACGATTATGGGGGCGGAGGTCATGTTCGTTGAACGCACAGATTCGCCAAGGTCCCAGACGGCTTCGCCAGTTAGTTGTAGGTCGCCGATCTGTGTAATTCCGTTCTCAGAGTAGAATATCAGAGGCTCGAAGGCTTTAGCTAGGCCGGCGACTTTCACGAGATCAGGCACAGGGGGTGGTTGCCCAGGTTGAAAGAGGTACGGAGAAGAAGGAAGGAGAGAAGGGCGATGGCAGTGCTACTTAGGAAGGACCATCTGGATCTGGTGATGGTGTTGTATCTATGTCGTATAAGAGAAATGATTGCCTCGAAGGGATCCGTTTTGTGTTGTACTTCTGCTCGCACCGCGAAACGGATAACTGGAACGGATCAGTACACACTTTACTATACTTGGGAGGATACATACAATTATTAGGGTTTTCATCTAATGGTACAATGGGCTCTTTTGCATCTTCCTCTACCTTTATGCTTCCAAACTTATTCGCGAACTCCTTGCTCCCGGCAGGATATGGATCTGGACTTGGACTCCTGCGCTTCTCCGGCGATAATGAGCCAGTCGGCAATCTTGTTCTCACCGCAGCCTCCAGCGTTGCATCGTTATCTCCCTCCTCCGCGCTCTCATACTCAATATCACTGCCCAGCTCCGGACTGTCCTCCCTCGATCCTCGGTTGTGCTTTCCTAACAACTTATGCTGGCGCGTCCAGAAGCCGCTGCTTCGGTGGCCGCTGGCCTCGCGGCGCCAGGCGGGTGGGCTGCATCGTCCGTTCGAGGGTGCTTCCGAGCCCGCGATCTCCGAGTCGCTGTCGGAGCGGAAACCAGAGTGATGCGAGGGATAGCCGAAGCGGGGCGACGGGCTCAGCTCGCTGCTTCCGGGCTCGAAGTCTTGGAGTGAGGCGTCTAAAGAGGGGTTTGCGTTGAACAGAGTCTCGAGTTCCTCGATGGTCGGCGCCATGGCCGGCGTTGATGATGGGGTGGTTGCCGACTATGACTCGTTCGTAGGGACGGTTGCGAACGTGCAGGATGTAGAGGTATACGAATGCTAGGACAGCGAGGGCAAGCAAAGTGCTTGGGGCGATTGTAATAGAAAGTAATGTGAAATGGACGTGGTTATGTATAGTAAATAGGGTCATGACCTATCTTATCCTGCCTGGATGCTCGTCGCGTGATCAGATCAGTGACTGTGACGGTGATCAGCGATTGCGACGCGGCTGAGGGTCGGAATCGAGGTCGTAGATAGAAGAATTTCAATATGAGAAGATAAGAAAAGAGGAATGACGAGGTTGAAGAAAAGGTCGAGTATGTTGCTAGGAATACCAAAGCTGCCCTGCAACTAGCGGGATCAGTGCATAAGAGAGGGGGATGAATCAAGACGCGTAAATGTGATTGGATTAGCCTGGATAAAGTTGCCAAGGGAGGGTGTGCATTCCCAGCCATTGGAATAAAAGAGAGACATTTGGAGTGTGTAACAATATGGCGGGCTTGTTAATTTTTGCTGCGTTGGCAGTCCATGTAAAGTAGTTGAAGAGGGGAGGTTGGGGGGGGGGGATGCGAGGTCGATATCTGGGCCCCTCCCTATCTTACTCTCCTCCCCCACCATAACATCAACATATAACGAATCATCTCCCCTGCTCGCCAACTACAAACCATGTCCCTCACATGACCAGCTTTCACAGCCAATCACATCTCCAAAATCCAATATAGTCAAACGAACGTCGGCCGGGACTAAAAAAGCCAAAAAGGCACTCTCAGATCTCGTTCGGGTGTTTCAGATTGGAAGATACTTTCTTCCTCAGCAACTGAAATGGACTCCAAATGAGGTCTTGGCATGAGAAGATGCAGACAAGGCTCAATCATTCAGCTCATCCACAGGCGTTATGCATGCCGAAGGAGTTGATGTCCTTCCCCCTTCTTCATCTTTCATTAGTTTGAAATGTCGTAGAAGAAAATGGGATCGGTGGCAAGTGATACTATTCTGTTCTATATGGAGATGCCGCTCGCAGTGTGGAGAGGGGAACGCTAGTTGATGGCTGGCCATGGAGGAGGAAATGGGATGGAAGATGGAAAGCGTAGTCCGTCCTCTTGCATCAACAGTGACCGGACATTTTATTGTAGAGGTGGACAATATATATCTTGGGTAGGATTTCAAAGACTTTTGATGCTCACGGCCAAGAACTACCTTTGTACGCTATTTCAAGCATCAGGAAAGCAGAGCAAGCGAATGGCTAGGAACACCGCTTCCAATTTCTTCGCTCATACTTCCTGTGGATAGATGTCGTTGTATTTCAACCACACTCTTATCTGTTCACGCCTCAATATCCCTCGTGTGACTGATAACCACCCAAAGCAAGGGTCAGATGATTTCCGCACGCCACACATGGTGAACATATTTAAATGCCTTCATCACTTCGAGTTCCAGTCTAGGAGTGCCTTCAGGTGACGTGTCCAGCAGTAGCAACCTCCAAGATATCCTTTTCCATACCCTCTACAAGCACAACCCTGATACCTGCATCTTCTAACTGCTTCCTTCCCGTATTCTCGCCCACAAACTTCTCAGGCTCTTTCACGCCAACGAAAACAGTCTTGATAGCATTTCCATATCCCAATATCCGCTGCACACATGGTGTATTTCCGCTCAGTCTCTTAAAACACGGCTCTACCGTCGTATAAAGCACCGTATTTTTAGGCAGGACGTTTGCCAAATTCTCTTCTGGGATGGCATGCTGCTGGGCCAGTTTTATAAAACAGCTCTGTTCCGCGTGGGTATTCCCTTCGCATTCAAGCGTGTAGCCCGTTGCAAGAACAGTCTGAGTATCAACGTCAACAAGAAGGGCACCGACGCGATAGTTTGTGGGCTTGGGTGGTGACTGCCGGGCAAGCTCAAGGGCGTGCTGCATGTATTGGACATCGGGGGTGGCGGGCAGACTCATCGTGGAGATGATCCCAAGGGACCGGTACAGTAAGATCAGAACTCAATCGGCAAGTCACGGTAGCCGTAATAATGATTTGTTTGTGGTGACTTTGCGGCTCACCTGACAATGACAGGAATGATGGTCACGTTGATAAAGTTCTGTTCCTGAAGGAGTGGTGTTTGCTGGGTGATGACCATCAACAACTGAGAATAGTGCAACTGGACTCCTCTATAAAGGCAAGCAATAGATCCTCGATCCTTATGAGCTCAGACTGTCCACTCGAAATGTCAGGATTACCAGGGTCACACATGAGAAAGGCAGCTTGATTCGTGAGGTTGAGGATCAGCAGGAGCGGAAGGCCTACAGTGGTTCTATACCCTACCAGCCCTACTAACGTTAAGCTTCGGGAAGCCTTCAGCACGCCAAGCGCCAACCACCATAGCGGGCCCGGCATGCGCAAAAAAGGGGAAAGATTATTGTAAAATGGGATTCTTGCGACGTCACTAGCGGAGGTTATGTTTACAGGACATAACATATACTGGGAAACATGCTCGGTCTGTCCTCTGTGACATTTGGGAAAATGCGCCTTGGATAAGAACACCACGCATAAATATTCGGCTTTCTGCTAATTACATTTCAATTGCTTATTTGGCTTCTGCGGCCGACAAAGCTCGTACCAATTCTACGCTTATTGTGCTAAACGTCAACCCCCACCACATCCCCAAATTTGGCTTCAACTTCTAACCGGCATCCACGGAACCACTCGAAACCCCTAATTACAACACTCTAGAAGACCTAGAAATCCTGAGAAGCCATATGGATCGGTGATGGAGGTCGCACTACCGAAGATTCAAGTGACGGACGACCAGAATAAAGAGGGGAGCGTGGCTACCATTGACTCTCCTACTGTGACGGATAGTGGACAATCCGTACGACCGCGCTCTGCAACATCTTCTGAAGGTTAGTTGTAATCATACTTGGAGCAGATTCGCAATCATTCCGCGCTATGCGACTTGCGATTGATCGTCTAGAGAGGAATGTCTTTGCTGTGCTTATGCTAACTAAGCTCTGCATTCTAGGTAATCCGCAGTCGCAAACAAATGGGAAAAGGGGACCTGTCAAGCAATACGGAGCGCTACCTTGAAAGATGCCAATGGCGAAAGAGCAACATCTCCTCCATTACAATCTTCAACAGCTATCGACCCTTTGTCACACGTACGTTTTTCACAACAGATCTTACGTAAACTGTCTGTTGCAGATAGCTCGAGACTGCGCCCAGCTTGAAGGCAGGATTTACTTACTGAGATTGTATAGCATATTCTGAAGCGGACAAATACTGAGAGTATCATACCACAAAAACTGCGGAATGCTGGTCTGCCAGATAGTCCGAAGCTTGAGAATGTTAGCACCCCTGAGGTTGCTGGGCCGCCGTCCAGACAGCAGACCCCGGAAATAGGCCGCACTGATAGTATTCACCTCAAAGAGAAGAAGTAAGTATTATTTTACATCCATATTCCTTGGAATTAAAGCCACCCTGGCGTTTATAGTTTGGGCTTATAATGTAATCTCAAATATCATGCTTACCCGAGGCGTAAAACCGATTAAAAATTTTCCGAGAATACCGACTAACTTCAAACTTCTAACTATAGAAAGGGCGTGTCATTCCTAAGTCGATTCAGCATAATTGGTGGGAAGAAGAAGGACCAAACATTCGATGCGGATGACGATGAATCGGAGCTTGGAGACCCGCGGACTGAAGGCATGAATGCATGTGTCTTTTCTTCGTCGATAGGTGCGAATGGATACATACCACAGCATAAAGAACCGCCGAGATATATCAAGGTACGGGCGCATAACAAGAAGGATAGAGAGTTCAACCGCATGTTCCTAGCTCAAGAGCTAAGCGGCAGTAAACACCATTCAGTCAGTGACGAAAAGGTTCCTGGAATAACGACGACAGATGTTCCTCATAAATTGTCCAAAACTGGGAAAGCTGGTGGAGCGGTCTGGGCGATGGAGTTTAGCAAAGATGGGAAATATCTTGCGGCGGCTGGTCGAGACCAAGTCGTGCGAGTGTGGGCTGTCATTTCGACTCCGGGGGAACGACGAGAACACGAACATGAGGAAGATGTTGTTTCTGGATCTTCGGGCGGTGAAAGATTGAGTGCACCAGTTTTCAGGTCAAAACCAATCCGCGAGTTCGAGGGGCATACCGGTGATATTCTAGATCTGAGTTGGAGCAAGAACAACTTTTTGCTCTCTTCCTCCATGGATAAGACGGTGAGATTGTGGCATATCAGCAGACAAGAATGCCTTTGTACATTCAAGCACAAAGATTTTGTCACATCAATAGCTTTCCATCCCAAGGATGACAGGTTTTTCTTGGCCGGCTCGCTAGACTCAGTTTTGCGATTGTGGAGTATACCCGACAAGTCTGTGGCGTTTTGGAATCAGCTGCCAGACCTAATCACGGCTGTGGCGTTCACCCAGACGGGAAGACTGCCATGGCAGGTGTGTTATCCGGGCTTTGTTTGTTCTATGAAACAGAAGGCTTGAAATACCATACGCAGATCCACGTGAGATCTTCTAGAGGAAAGAACGCCAAGGGAAGCAAAATAACTGGAATTCGGACGATTACCTTTCCACCAGATGATCCAGAAGGGGAGATGAAAGTTCTCATAACAAGTAATGACTCACGAGTTCGTGTGTACAATCTTCGAGACAAGAGTCTCGAAATGAAATTCAGAGGGCATGAGAATACATGCAGTCAGATTAATGCCAGCTTCAGCGATGATGCACAATATATAATCTGCGGAAGCGAAGATCGAAAAGCCTATATATGGTCTACCACTCAAGTAGACCCCGAGAACAAAGATAAGAGGCCATTGGAGTTTTTCGAAGCACACCCGGACATCGTCACAGCAGCAATCATTGCCCCGACGAAGTCTCGCCAGCTTTTGAGCGCCTCTGGAGATCCAATATATGATCTTTCAACCCACCTCCGGTAACCTTACTGAGTAGAGAGGAGTCAAATGCATCTTCTATGCCGGCACAAAATCGAGAGGCAGAGAAGCAACATTCGGGTATCGAGATCCTAATCAAGAAGCCAGAGGAGACACCTGCTTATCTTGCGCGATGTACACATATGGACGGTAACATAATTATAACAGCGGATTATCAAGGAGGAATCAAAGTCTTTAGACAAGACTGTGCATTCCATAAGAGACGCCAAGAGTCGTGGGAAACTGGATCAATGTTCTCTAAGAAGATGCTCGGTCGAAGCAATAGCATCATGACACGGAATAGTGCAGGATCACATTCTCGACGAAACTCAGTCTCACGAAACTCCACCGGTGCACCGACATTACAATCTGATCATATACTTTCATGGCGCAATTCTGTCAATAGTAATACTAGTTTGGATAATACAATACGCTTTGGAGCGAAGAATTCTCGCACGGATCGAAGCGTCTCACCTGGCAAATTCAACCGAGGTGGCCAGTCTCCATCAAGTGGCGGCTCCCATTCAAACCTCGCAAGCACAGCACGACAGCCGCAATACACAGCAACGCCTTTACATAATGCATCTAGTGTTTCCACAACCAGTCCACCACAAAGTCTGTATAAAGCGCCTAGTTATAATATTAGTCAACCACCAACACCAGGCTTTAGCATGAAGGGCGACAGCGACGATAATCCCTTCTGTTAGATGGCTCAGGGAAAAGCTACCAGTTCTGGAACGTCGCGTCCTGGAAAACCAGCTCGCCGGACCCATCCAAGCTAGCGTCAGTCGCGCCAAAGTTGGAGAAGAAAGGGAGTTATGTAAGTGAATTAAGCAGTGATGATCCGGGCACGGAAGAAGATTCTAGCGAGGGCGAAGCACTTGCTTGTAGGAAATGCGGTGGAAAAGATTTTCGAGCGAGAAAGGTGGGCAAAGGCCAGAAGCTTGTGTGTAAGAAGTGCGGGACGACGGCGGATTAGACAAAAGGGCGTCATTTGTAGGATGGATGTTTCGTTGTTTTGCATGAGAGGGTGTTTGGATTAGGTTTTATGGTTAGCGATGCGTTTAGGTGTCATATCCTGGGAAGGATCAATACATGTTTCTCCTCTAAATCTTGATCTTCTTTGCGTAATGAATTCATAATTGCAGGGTGTTAGTAAGTGCGAGTTATGTCATACGACCCGCTGCGTGGGAGAGGTGGATGGCTCCACAACCCAAATCTTTCACGTCCATGTGCTGGCAAGCAATTTTCAGACTCAGAGCCAAAGTCAACCCACAAGTGACTCGCCTCACATCTTCTTGCCGACTCCTTTACAAATCCAAGCTCTCCGATTCAACGCTCCTATTTTTTTCGTTTCAGTTCGCTTCATCTCCCGATTATTGACCCCTGTTGTAGGCGAGTCCCGGAAGCGCTCTCATTCGTCTGTCTATGTACCGTAATCGCAAAGTGGTGCGACTGGCTTCCAGAATATCCGTTGAATGCAGAACGCTGACATATAGTGAATTGCGCTTCTCCGTGGTCTCCTTGGAGGTTTGCTTCTCAGTGTTCCTGAATCATACGATCCATACAAAATGCCTATCGTCCAAAATGTATATAAAAAGCAGCGATCTTCGTTTGATGTCATGGACATTTCGAAATTCAAAATATCCACATATATCTGCTTGATTATCGCATACAAATTCACACCCGCTTCTTGTTGCTGTTTGAAAGATAATCTACGATGCAACATATCTCAGCCGAGTCGTTGAAAAACGACCTTCCGTCGAGGATCGCGTATCTTTCGCAGTTCCTGGGCCTGACCACGGACGACACAGATGCTCTACTTGCTTCCGCGCCACTTATCGCCCCCTCGTCCCTCCATCCTCGATGCCGTCTATACCAAGCTCCTGAGCTTCGACATCACCGCCCAAGCCTTCGTGCCCAAAAACACCGACTACAAAACCGTGAAGAGCGTCCAGGAGCTCACGCTCGACCATCCTCAGATCGCCCTCCGGAAGGATTTTCTCAAGGTGCGTTTTTTGGCCCTTTTTGAGACCAGCGAGATAAGATAAGAAGGAAAGCTGATAGGTGGCTATAGAATTACCTCGTGAAGTTGGTGACCACGAAAGATCTTGGCCCCGATAGCAAATTCTGGGTCTATCTGAATAATGTGGGGATTATGCACACGGGGAAGCCGGGGTTCAAGCACCGGGAGAAGAAGCCTGAGCTTCGTGTCGAGTATATCCATAGTAGGTCATGCCTTTTCCGTTCCCCCTCCACCCCCTTTCCCTTCCTCTATTTTTTTTCAAGGATGACGCAAGAGATTCGCTAACGGATATATCATAGTGAGTGTCTTGCTGGGCTATGTGGTTGATGTAGTGATTGCTGCGGTGATGGAGATGAAGGAGATCGATACGGCGACGAAAAGTCGCGTGTTGAGGGCGCTCAACAAGGTCATTTGGATCCAGAATGATCTTTTTGCCAGGCATTACCTGGCTGATGAGAACGAAGAAGGAAAGTAGAGAATTGAGATGAGGCCGTGCCGCCTTTTAGAAGACGTAGACATTGTTACTAGATGGAGACTAGATGTAAGATAGGTTAGCGAGACGGCGTGTCATGGCTCGGTGTCTAGGGATTGCTGCTCTGGCGTTTGTGTAAGATGGGCGGATGGAGATGATGCTTATAATGATAACATTACATTGTAGAAGGCTAGACGATGCTCCAATACAATATACATACACGAAACTTCCGACGCAAAGATTTTGGACGTTTTTATGTTAAGGCAAGGGTTGCGTAGTAGGCAAAAGCTAAGTGTCCAAGATTCTGAGAGGCAGAGAAATCAAAGGCCGAAAGCCATTCTCGTGTGAAAGCCACAACAGGGCTACCTAAAGCAAATTATCAATGTTCCAGAATTCATAATAACCTCCTCATTTTAGTGTTTGGTCCTTTCGCAAAAACAGCCTTACTTGTTGCCCGCTTGAGCATGTTGTGAAGTGAATCTCTGTTCCTTTGTCAACTCCTTTTCCTTACCCAAGAAAATATCTCATGCGGTATTAGTTCTGGACACATTCTCCCCGGCATCCATCTTCTAGACTGTGAAAATACCAATAGAGACAGTGCAGCCGGTGCTCACTTGTCAACTACCAAGATATCCTTAAGCGTTCTAGCAAATACCGCAGCACGTATGGCCAAACGAAACAAAAAGAATCTTTGTTGTCGTGTCAAGCCTCCTTCAACGGGCTCCGATAAATATGCATCTCAAGAACCACCTCTCATATACGCCCGGGTTCACCCAGATTCTGCCTTGACACCGGCACAAAAAAGGACCTGGGCGGGACTCAAACCCGCGTCTCAGCAAGCTGCCGTATGCTAACCACCTACACCACCAGGCCACGCATTGCTCTTGGAGGATTGAATGGTGAAGCGTCGGGATGGATTTATATATGTCGGGTATGGGCACGGATATATATGCCGCGTTAGCCGAGAGGCACCCGGGTAAGATATCGGGTGATGCGGTCGTCGCATGCTGAAGGCTGCGTGGCATTTTATGTTTGGGCAGAATATACCCAGCTTTAGATATTTTATTTTAAACCTTGCTTTGTTTGGATGGTTGTAATAACAGGGCCATGCTCTAGAGCTGGATAGTCATTTAGTGATGGTAACTGCTTCCTTTTATTTTTATCGACTTTGCCTTTCAGTTCAATGACTACTTTCAATAAACAACCCACCTTCCCCCCCCCCCCCAGTTTTAGGGGTCCCAAATATAAATCGTAGATACAGCCAATAGAAACTCTAACAGTCCTGCCCTAATGCACATAAACATGTATCGCAATGAGTTCTAAACCTCCAATCTAGCGTGCTGCATGAAAACCATGCAAGCCTTTTCTCTCAGGCAAACCCACCATGCTGCTGCGAAAGGACGTTGGTTGCACCAGCTCAAAGCAGTCCTAATCCCGGTGCCAGAATCTACTTTCTCCTTTGCTTCAAGAAGCTGTCTCCGCCCGAGATATGCTAGAGATAGGTAGGCGATTCTTTATTCCCTAATGCCGATCATCGACCACTCCAGACATTTTGATATTTGCCAAGCTGCTGTTAAAAGAATGCCCTTGGCTTCAACCGCCTTCTTTGACACGTCCAGGTTGATTTACAGCTTGCCTCTCAAGCTTAAGCTTAACTGAGCAGGTGGCTTAGACTCATTAATATTCTTGCTAACCCCTTTTGGCGCCTCCGTTTCGCTCTTTTCAACAACCTCTTCTGCATTCATGAATCGACCATCTGGGCCTTGAGGTCGTCTGAGTAGCGCACATGACACACCAGACGGAAATACATAAGGCGTGATCTTCGGCTTCGGCCGGGAATTCAATAGCTCCTTCAACCGCTGCCGTGCTGCGCGTCTTTTGAGAATGCGATGGGATTGCTTGGAGTTCAAGTTTGCAGGGCGCTTGTTGTTTGAAATGTCGATAGAACTCGTCAACGATTGTGATAACTGTTGGTGAGAAATCAGGGTCGGTTGTGATGAACCTAGCAGCTGCTGATCCGCGATGGGATGTTTGTCATCGGGGTCACTCGGTTCAGAAATGCTGGTCGTTGATTCTGTGGCTTTCAGGTACGAAACTTGAGAGATTCATATCCAGCGAGGCATGGCTCATAAAATTCTGAGGTGAGAGGCAATGGCATGGCAGGCTGCAGGCGCTTCATGGTCATGTGTTCCGGTCTCAGCCTTATCGAATTTTGACAAGTCCATGTATGTATTCCCGAACATTGCAGATATGAATTTGTTGACTGCTTTCTGTAAATTCTCAATTTAATGTCATATTAAGGAATTGACTGTTGCGATTGTGTGCAAAACGTTGTTTCACCAACTCGCCGCCTCGCTTGCCAGCCAACCTGGAAGGCAGCAGCAGCAGTGCAAGATACGCGTGACTCGGATTTTGCTAGATGATATCAGATAGTGAACTTGTGCTCAAATCTTCATACCGTTGGATATGAACTCCTAATGTTGAGTTATATAGCACTAATTCAAGTATTGACACATCAATTGCATGTTTCACAAAGGAGATATCTAAAAAGTGGATGGTGACAGAACGACTCTTGTCTCAAAGATTACTATGATTTTTAATATAGTTGTATTAGTATATATAACTCAGTACTTGATCACGTCTTGGAAACATATTAGACCTTTAGTATCGGACAGGAAACAAATTGCCTTTTAAGGTACACAGCAAAACTAAGAGCAACGCAAACAAAGCCTAATCCAAAAGTAGACAATCTTTCTACAATAAATTATGTTTAGTTCCTATCCTGAACACGCCCGTTCCCATGAGTATTACAGATTGGGTAAATTGGCTTATCGCTTTGGAATAAGTGTGAAACATACATTTATAACGAATCTTCGTTAAGCTATCACAAGCTTTGGGCGGAAATTTCAAGCTATGATTCCATAAGAGAAAATAAGGAGTACTCACAAACCATAAACACACGGAAATTTAGCAAGCGGCATAAGATCGACAGTAATAATAAACCCTAGTTATACAAGAATCCTCTGATGTGGAATATATGAGCACTTGCTAGGTTATAAACTTCTGTATAAAACTTGATAATATACGTTCATGGTCATCCTTCTACACCAAACCAATTCTAAATGGAAACAAGAGATGACATAGTGCAACACAAGGTTATTCCGTATATGCGTTTGCAATAAAAAACCTGATGACAATTACTTTTTTTGAAACAAGCCACAGTAAACTGCAAGCTACCGACAAAGTTGGTCTGCTGAAGTAGAATAAAGCAACAAGAAACGAAGAAACTAAGAAACTGAGAAGCCTCATGCCATATTACTCAGACCGCAAGTGCCTTATTTTACCCGTAACACAAAAAAGTCTAAAAATTATAGAGCCTTCGCTTCAATTGGAGTTGCAGGCAAACAAAATATTTTACTCGATACCGAGAAGGCAAATAGAAAGAGTGTTGTTGCTAGTGAATGAAGACTTTCATAAGCAATCAAAAGTGGTTGACAACTCATTGAAAGATATTATTTTCGCATTGTCTGGAATAATTGAATTGACGCTGAACCTTTAAAGGAAGGCAATTGCATTTGAACATATACCATTAAGGGTTGTGGCTAAAAGCTAACTCAACTTTGAGATGATGGTGTATGTTACCGAAACTGGCGAAACCCGTCGTTGCAGAAAAGTCAAGGCGCGGAAAACTCCCGCTCCACGCGAACCTGACATCACAAATTACAAAGCTCAACCACAACTCACCAAACCCCCAAAAATGAAGACCCTACGAGCCCTCCCAAAGCCCTTAAAGCTTTACAATCGCCCACCCTACATATGCAGAGTATGCAGACCTATTCCACTCACCAAAACCCACCACAGCCCCCTCTTCCGGGCTCACCAAGATCACAA
Source organism: Bisporella sp. PMI_857 (assembly GCA_021307315.1). Classification (NCBI taxonomy): domain Eukaryota; kingdom Fungi; phylum Ascomycota; class Leotiomycetes; order Helotiales; family Helotiaceae; genus Bisporella; species Bisporella sp. PMI_857. The sequence goes on from JAJSPD010000008.1 coordinate 658,670, forward strand.
CCCGCCGTCTCGTTTCCCTCCGCGGCCCAGACGCAACACACTTCCTGCAAGGCGTCATAACCGCAAACCTCGCTCCCTCCACGCCTCGTATAACAGGATTCTACGCAGCGTTTCTCAATGCAAAAGGCCGCTTAGTAAATGACGTCTTTATATACCCAGGGGTCGAAGGAGCATGGTTGATAGAGGTTGATGCTAAGGAGGCGGACAAGTTGGTGAAGCATATTCGACGGTATAAGCTGAGGGCGAAGTTTGATGTGCGACTTGTGGAGGAGGGGGAGAAGGGCGTTTGGGCTGTTTGGAGGGAGCAGGAGGGCAAGGGTGGAAGGAATATTCTTTCGGCTCCAATGCCAGTTCGGAGGGCAAGGGAAACGACAACGTGGGATGCGAAGATGCGCGGGCGCCTGGGATGGGCCGACGTATCATTCTGCCTGGAGGGCGGAAGCCCGAAGAGGATGTCGAGGAGGTTGGAGAGGAAGTATATCGCGTACGCAGGTATTTGAGAGGTATTGCGGAAGGACAGGACGAACTAATTCGGGAGTCAGCGTTGCCGCAGGAAAGCAATGTTGATTTTATGGGGGCATTGATTATAGAAAGGGATGTTATGTTGGGCAGGAATTGACCATTAGGACGCATCATACAGGCGTCGTTAGGAAGAGGATATTGCCCGTCATGTTATATGGTGTGAATGAGCCTATACCGACTACTCTGGAGTACGATCCTAGCAAGGATTATGGATCTCAGGGCATACCTCCGGAAACGAGTATTGGGAGGTTTGAAAAGAGAGGTAGAAGTGCGGGGAAGTGGTTGGCTGGGATTGGGAATATCGGATTAGGTTTATGTAGGCTGGAGACAATGACAGATATGATAATTCAAGGTGAGGCTGGAGGCTACAAAGAAGGCGATGAATTTAAGCTGGAGTGGGAATTAGAGGGGAAAGGCACTGAAATAGTGAAGGTGAAGGCATTTGTACCGCCATGGCATCCCACGAATCAATAAGAGCCTTCTAAAGGTTGTATCAGGAAGATGTATATTAGAATGTAATTTAATAAAAAACACTTGTATACACACACGTTTTTCTTGAGTATGCCTTTGGTCAAGCGGATACATAGTCTTTCACATGGTAAGCATTTATGGCATTGTGATAGCATAGCATCAATTTTCTAATTAGGACTGTATTACAAGCGCGTGTGCGCATCTTCGCGTAATCTATTGGGTATAGTAATATGATGGCCTCCATGTCCCACTCCAACGCTAATGCCTAAATCAAAGAGGTATAATGTCGTCACATCGTAAAGAACCTACTCTGCAGTTTCCGCTGCCTCCTGCTTCCGTATCTCCTCTTCTAGTCGCTGTTTTTCCGCTGCTTTGAGCCGAGCCATTGTTGCTGCAAACTTATTGGTCTTTGGTGTACCGGCTGGAGAGAAAGAGAATCTCGGAGACGCTGAAGACTTATCGTCAGCTTTCAATCCATCCAATACATCAGGACGTTTAGTGGGTGTAGCTGTGTCTTGATCTACCACTCTTGACCCAGAACCTCCAGCAGGTGGGACAGATGGTGAGTCTGCAGGCACATAGACACCACTCTTTCTTGCTTTCTTTCTGCTCTCCTCTTTGCCTTTGCTGCCTCAGCTTCGCGAATCCTTCTTTCCAATCTCTCTATTTCATCTTCTTCTGGCTCCGGTTCAGGTGGCTTCTCAGCAGACGGTGGGATAGGGGTCTTGTCGCGAGGCGCTGGAGCTGGAGATGACGTTGCCATCATTGATGCCCTTGCAGCGCGCTTCTTTCTTCCTTCCTCGGCAAACCTCTTAAAGTCCTGCATGGTTGACTGATCTTCCTCCCTGGGTCGCTTTGTGCCATTTGTCGGTATGGCTCCTCTTTCGCGTGCCTCTAGATCTTCCTTCATTTGTCGCCGCTTGCCTTCAAACAGTTCATGCGCCCTCTGTTTGAGCAGCCTCGCATTACGGTTGTTATCATATTTGTTCTTCAGTTCAGGATCCTTGAGGACGCCGTGGGCGGCTTGGAAGAGCTCGAATTTAGTGGCATTGTAGTCCTTGCCAAGTTTATCAGGATGATATTTCAGCGAGGTTTTGCGGTATGCACGTCGCAATTCCGATTCAGAAAATGTCTCCGATGTTAAACCTAGAAGCTCGTAGAAGTCTACGTCGCTAGTAGTCCACTGTAGCAGATCATTGTTGGCCATCTTGAAGTAGAGTATTGCATCAAGTCGAGGCGCGGTTCGCGATGACCTTTGGAATATGTTAGGTAGAATTCAAATCGGGAAGAATTCCATTGATTACCTGAAATATTAGTCATCTCCGAGAGTCTTCTGCCTGAGGCATGAAGGTTTGGTGTAACGTAAAGTGGAACTCAGTTCAAGTTTAAATTAGGGTCACGACCTGTCTCACGCTGAATTAGATCCGACTCAACTCGCGAAAATTTGCTAGGACCCATGACGCGATTTGGGAAGTTATCAACGAATACAAGGTCAAGGAGAAGATCGTGGTTTCTCTGTTATGATGGCTTTGTCTTTGTGTGGGAGTGCGTTTAGCCATGTGCGTGGAGGTTGTAACTCGGCGAATGTTCCTCTGCTAAGTATCCGGCGTGCAAGAGTATATCTCCGCCTGAAATGTTGGGAGTCGTGTTGTGCATGTCGGAAGCGCATATTATCCTAGAAGATCGTGATTTTTGGAGACTAGTGAAGGAGAGATTTTTGGGTTTCTAGAACAATGCTGCCTAAAAGAAAATATAATCGTGGACAAAGGCATACGTTCTCTTCCCGCTAGGATGCAACGTCCAACCAAGGCCGAATGATAGATATAGTCGTGGCACTGTTTGTGAAGCTCTTTTGAAGCCAAGAGCTGTGAGTTTATCATATAATGCAGCTCCAGAGGGATGCCTATCTTATTGATATAAGTACTTAGGTCTCTCGGTGATACTATCGTGCTTTTAGTCTGTTACGTGATAGAAGCATAAATAAATATCTATATTTTTGCATTACATTATGCTTAACACATACGAGCACAGGCGGAGGGAAAATAGGCACCTCGATAGTCTTAAGAAGCTCTAGCCCCAGTCATTTTTTGTTTCTTGGAAGTTGGAATTCACTCTGCAATGATCTTTTCTTTAAAACCCAAAAGGAAAATATGCATCAGAGCTTTCGCTTCATCCCAAAGGTCCCTGTCAATAAATAACAATCCCTAAAAAGAATTTCTTAGTTTAGTTATTTAACAATACTACTTTTTATAATAGCTGATTAGTAAAACATTCTCCTCCCTTATTTATCTGTACGCTTAAATTAACATACACTTCGATTGATTTTTAAAAGAAGAATTGTATTTGGGGTTTGTGTGTTACGCTTAGGAGAAACTCGAGTTTAAAGTTGTTTTCAAATTTGAATAATTTACGTTTAGTGAAATGCACAATTTAGTAATTTGATTGAGGTGGTGGTACATTATTAACATAATATTCAAGGTTCACTTAATGAGAAAAAACATTGTTTAAAAAAATGGAAACCTTATGGAAGTAAGCTTGCGCAATTTTGAACTATCTAACCATGTCTGAAAAATTATGAATTATGTTTTTTATATAGATATTTTCATTTTCATCCCCAAGTCATTGCCCTTGATACCCTAGAGTTCTGCGTTGGGGCCTGATTCTCAGCCGAGAGGGTTGGAAGTTCAAACCCACTGGACAGATCCAACCCAGGTTTGTAGGATGTTGAAGGGTATCTAAATTGTTGGAAGCATTGACGGGCTGGTTTAAATTTCGAGGATTTAGAAGTTGCTTCTTTGTCTTTAGCTTTGCTCGAATGTACTCAACATTTGCAGCAATGAGAACAAGACCAGTCCCAGCCAGTACACCCATTGCCCAATATGCGAAATACTCTCTCCGAGCTAGTCCATGAAAATAGTCCACTCAATCCAACCGATAAATAATAGTAACGCAGGGATACTTAAGATTCCAGCCCAGACCTCAATAGCATGAAGGTATAAATCCCAAGTTGCAGTCAATAGTAATTTCAATTTGAAATAGCTAAAATTAGGGCGGCACAATAGTAGTTTAATCCAGTTTTCTTTGAAGTCTTTCATATTTCTGCTTCTGTGCGACCACAAAATTCCTCTTTTCCATGTCTTTGCAAGGAAGACAGTGAGGCTTGATATAGCAGCAGAGCCAAAGACAAAATAGACGGCGCCCGTAAGCCGAAAGTACAATTTTGGAAAGGTGGTCAGTTTGATAGGAAATGCCACTATCTCTGTCCGGCTTTTCAAAGGCCAAGATGTTTCGAAGCAAGGATATATACATGCTGTGGACAGCCTCCCGGTTGTATTACTGAAAAAGTTTGTAATGGTTGTATTCCAGCGGAACAAATTTTGCCGATCCCAGACCCTAGCAAGAGAATATCTTGCTCCATTTGTCATCGGCAATGTGTCATTGAAATTGCGAGGGTAGAATTGAAGTTGGGGAAAGGTATGATTTGTAATTATCTCTTCGTTTATGAGGGCAAGAACTACTCCAAACAACAGTAAGGAGCTCCAAAGAAGAAGGACTGCCTTCGCATTAGCATTCCTAAATGTCTTAGACCATGCCTGCATTGGTGCAATGACCAGAAATGCAACTCCTGTGATGGCCAAAACAGCATCGTTATCTGAGTCCCATGCCATTGGAACTAGCGGGAACCAACTTCCAGCTGTGACCAAGTCCAACGGCGTGCACGTTGATTCTGACGCAGTTAAGTTTCCAGGATCTGTAAAAGTTCCAGTGAGGACAATTTCTGGAGCACCACCGTTGTAAGAAGGCTCGGGCCAAAGGTCGTATCGTATGATAAACAAGGCTAGTGCATGAACCGCAGCGGTACCACTGTAAACCATGATCGATCCCAAGGCCACTCCTGTTACCATAGGCAGCTTTCTTCCAAGAAAACTGACCATGATCAGTGTATAAAATAGATAGCGTGGTGTGCGCTCATAGCCTCCACTGATAGGATACGAACAGTCGATCCATTGAGTGTTGTAAACCGTCCCCTTGTTGGTGATCCAGCCATCCACATCAACTGATGAGAGTACGAGGCCGTCAGAAAGGGTTAAAGAGACTGTTTGTCTCATTGCTTTAATCTGCAATAAAAGTGACACGCAACTATTATTATGGATTCGAAGTTATGGCACACAATATCGTACTTCAAAGCGAAAAATGATGTTACTTCTGTGGCACGCCATTGATGCACAACTGCTGCTTAAAATATCTTTAGCTGAAAAGCTAGCCGCCTTCACAAGATAGATACAGAGTAGGCCTATTTGTGCTACCACGCTAACCAATCACAAATTTATATATGACGCCTCTATAAGCCGCCTCAATTATCAGAAAAACTATAGGGAATAATGAATTCGGCTAGCGTACTACTCCTGTGCCACCCCACTACCCCCCCCCAAAAAGGCTCGGACGTGGTCGTGAGGAACATAGTTGGTTTTATATACGATGATGTACACGACTCTAATACTTACCACCACGGACTCATGAGAATTGGGCTATGTTTTATGTATCTAATAACCATATATAGCCCTCAACAGGTGGTTTTCCTTGAAAATACTTTCTTACCTTTTCTAATGAGCTTCGTAGCGGACGGAATTTGGGATGTATCAATTCGCAGATTGGATTTTTCTAACTCTGTTTTCTAATTCCGAGATTTATAATTTGCTAATTCAAGTTCTCGAAAATGTGTTCTACTATATTTTATGCCTCAGCGCTGCTTTTGTTCAAGAACACGGATAAATTGGATTATTATTTTTTGTGGATGAATAAATGGTCTATAGTATCACACAAAACCATTCTTGTGGGGCCTCAAAGGCTCTAATTTTTGTGCCCGGAAGTACATAGGGCTTTTTACTGATATCAGTTCTTCTTACACAGTCTGGGTGGATCATTGATCTCTTCCCATTTCTCAGTACCAACTGTCGTCTTAGCATAAAAGACACCAGTTGGGTCCCATTTTTGGCGGATCTTGAACAACCTGGCATAGTTGCTGCCCCAGAATGCCGTTTGCCAATCGGGTTCGTTCAGGTCGCCCTGTACAGGTTAGCATTGTACTCCATGGACCGCCATTAGTTGAAACTAAATGTATCCTACCTCATTGACATACGCTCCACCGCGAGGAGAAGCAGCTCTAAGCTTCGCGCCGATTGTGTTGGTCACAATGCCTTCTGCTGTTGCCTTTTGTGCTTTGGTTGCATTTTCTGGGACATTCACGACGGTGATACTGAAGCTTGAGGCTTGTCGCCAGCCAGGATTGATGGCATTGTCAACCGTTGGATGCCGTGACCAGGACCAACGATATGACCAATGATGATGCCAGGTAGCCAGTTGGGTGGATTGACAGCAACCTGGAAAGCTTTTACTAAAGCGGGGTTGTTTTCCTCGATGTCTTTATTGTTGAAAAACCGGACCACCAACTATTGTAGTGTCTCCAGCAGTCTCATCTTCAAACATATCAATGTAGAGATCGAAATAGGTGGAGAATTCTTTCGTCACGGTAGAATACCCGATACCGATTGCGTTTAATTTGTCGAAAAGAGGCTGTAGAACCTTTTGGAGTTGGGCGGCGTTCATGTTTGGGGCAACAAATGGCTGAATGTGAAGGCGAAGTTCACTTAATTCATAATAAACAAACATGCCATTGGCAACATACAAATTGGCGAGGGAGTGGAAAGCTTCGACTCCCTTCCAAAAGAGAGCGGAGTCCGTTGTGTGGGTTGCATTGATGTTGATAATGGTTCCAGCGCATGGAAGCTCCGGGAACGTCTTGACAGTTACAGAGGTGACAATAGCAAAGGTACCTGGCCCACCACCCTTAAGTGCCCAAAAGAGGTCTGAATTTTGCTTCGCATTGGCGGTGACAGCCTTTCCTTCTGCGGTGATGACATCGAATGAAAGAGCATGGTCCGCTGCCATTCCATGGTAAGTTGAGAGTGGTCCGTGGCCGCCACCTTGGATATATCCTCCTGAGAATCCTACAGTCTACGGAGTACATTGTCAGAACTGCCAATGTAAATTATACAGAGACTGAACTTACTGGGCATTCACCGCCAACAACCACGACTTTTGGGGACTGTTGATTGGCAAGGCGATACAGTTCTCTGCCTTGCATCCCCGCAGCCAGGGTTACAGCACTTCCAGTATAGCCCCCGGGTCCCGTATACTTCTTGATGAAAGAGCTACCCTTCAAACGATGCGTGTTGATAGCCAGTGCCCCAGATGCAACTGAGCGGCCCATAAAGTCATGACCCGTATTTCGAACAACAAGACGAATATTGTACTTCTTAGCAAAGACAACACCAGCTTGGACATGTTTTGGATCAGATGCCAAGATCACATATTCGGACATATATCCAATTGTGCATGGCTCTGCAGGGTTTGTGGTGACTTGGCAAGTGTTGTTGGAATAAAATGTTCTCAGCGGTGCGAGCGGCGTCTCGATTCTAGCAAGAATTAATTAATGGATTCCCCGGATTCAAGATTGAAAAATAAAGCTCACAGCCATGGCTGGTTTCCCTGGTTCGCTGTAGCTTCAGTACACCCAGTGGCATTAAATGTGCTCACTCCCTCAAACGTATTGTGGCAGACCGCAGCATGGGGAACAAACTTGATGAGGCGGCCACCAACGGTAGAATTGAGGGCATCCCAAGCTGATACTGAAGGCCAACATTTATCACCTTCATAGCATTTGCAGCTATATGATGGTGAATAGGAAGTGGCAGACACATCACGCCTTTGTGCAGGGGAAAGAGCATTGACTTGTAGGCATAGCAGAACAAACGAGATGGGGATAGTGAGCCTCATTTTGACCTGCGCAGTGGTAGAAACACTTTCATTGAGGAATGCTACTGTAGTTATAGAAAATTTCCCATGACAGCTTCGACCATGACATGGTTCCCAGTCGGTGATAACTTGCCGTCGAAAGAGCCTCGTCCCTGCGAGATAGCCTTAGTCAAGCTTACCAAATAGGCGGGGGAGATATTCTCTAGAAGCTCTGGAAATCATCTCAGGTTACATTCTCGCTTCTTTACGAATGAATGCGCCCATTCACGCTTTAAGACCGACGACCTAAGGGTATTTGGTTCTGGGATAAACACATGGGAGGGACATTAGTAAGTCTGGGCATCGCCAAATACAGTTCTTGACGAAAGGACCCTACAGTAAAGGTACGAGCCCCTGAGCAAACCTTAAATGACGCGGATTGTGAACCATCACGTATTACCAGCCACATATCTACACCAAAATTGGCCACTTTTGCACCCTAGTATCTCGTCAACGCAATGTTGTATAAAAAGAAAAAGAAAAAGAAAATAAAGGGGATCTAAGTCTAAGCCTAACTCCGGCCCTGTCCCTCACCCGAGCACCTTAATTAGCCTTTCCTAGGCTCGGGTACTATGACCCCGGTCGCTGTTCGGATCTTGGTATCTTCATGGGATGTTTTAGGATGGAATAGCTGATCTTGGCACCAAACCACCAACCTACAGCTCTCAAGCCATTTGTTCGTCCGGCCACGCTTCTTATGTCATGACTCGGTTTTTCTCTCCAGATTTGCGGGACGGATGCGATCCTGCGTCCCGCGCCACTATTACCTTGGATTCGCGGGCACTATTGTCCCAGGTGGTGCTGAAAGTTGTTCCGTTTGCATACATGGTTAAGATTAAGCTTAGAGATCTCCGCATTCTAGGGTTTAGTTCATATAGCTGGAGAATGGCTTTTCATTCTCCACATCCTCCACGTTGATCATTCAAGAACGTCTTTGCGCGAGTCTCCTACTTGAGATACGACTTTTTTTCTATCTTAAGCACTTTGGTCTGAATGTTATCCATAGTTTAAATCAAAGAAATGCCTTCAACGAAGCCAGAGGACCTAGAGTCCCGAGTGCCTTTGTTGATGGGAGTTTTGATTGGAATGGGGAGTGCGTCAACAGTCGCTGTTGGTCTTAGATTTCTAGCCAGGGCGAGAATAAGTCGCCAAGTAGGTGCCGATGACTGGACCATGTTGGTTGCGTTGGTAAGTGTTCCATGAAAGATCAGACGAAGAGCCTCTCTTATTAACCGCATAATAAGATCTTCTCGATCCTCACTACTATTACGGGCTCCCTGGCAGCTTCATACGGCATGGGCCGTCATATCGTCTCCTTGGAGTCCTGGCAGATCACGAACGGTATAAAGCTTGTGTGGTTTGCGCGCATGTTTTCTCAAACGGCTTTCGGCTTCGTCAAACTATCAATCGCCTTGCTATACTTGCGGATATTTGCAATAAGCAAGACTTTCTCCATCTTTCTCTACTGCACTATTGCTTTCAACTTTATTGTCACCACTATTTGGCTGGTGATGACGATTAAATGTCTTCCCGCATCAGCCAATTGGAACAGCAGCCAACTTCCTACAGCAAAGTGTATCCAAGATCAAGTAACTATAGACTACGCATTCTTCGCAGGTGGTGAGTAACTTTCATCCCCGCCATCTTACAGGGTCTGTTGCTGATTCATTTGCCCGACTTAGTTGCCCACAGTATCCTTGATGTTACTTATGTGGTATTACCACTGATCTTTGTCTGGAATCTCAGCCTCCCATCCCGGGCCAAGTTCGGACTCACGATCCTCCTCAGCCTAGGCCTCTTCGCTGCAGTTTGCTCTATGATCAAGATCAGCAAGACATCGCAGCTAGGCAAAACCCAGGACATTACCTGGGAATTTACTGATCTTTCCATCTGGAACGTTGCAGAACTTAATGTCGGCATCATCGTAGGATCGATCCACCTATGCGACCGCTTTTAAGCTTAGTCTATCGTAACACATCGAATGCTGTTGGGCTTTCATCCGCCTCGCGAAGCAAGCGCAATGGGACGGCAGGGACTGCGCCTCTGAAGAGGAGCAACTACGTCATGCAGAAGGACTCGATCACATTCGAGCTTGATAATAGGACGTACGTGGAAAGCAGCGGGGTCATGAAACATATATCGAGGACGATAGGGGGAGGACATGGAGGAAGCGAAGAGTCTATTTTGAAACCTGAGGGGAAAGGTATTATGCAGACGAGGGAGGTTGAGGTCTCGAGCACGTATGAGCCCAGTCAAGCCGAGTGGGACATCGGTGTTGCGAAGTCTGAGGAAGCAAATGCGACAAATTATACACCAAAATGAATTGTCCCATCAACCTCTCGGCAAGCACCACTGATCTGTAATCTATGGATATTTCTTGTAGAAGTCAGTGAACAGAGCAGCAAGACTTTGAGCTCTCGGCGTATAAAAATGGGCAGAGGCGCTTTGAAATTGGTAACTGGCGATCTAGGTCATTTTTTATATCGATCTTAGCAAAATGGTAAAGCGAATTGGGCTAAGCTGGCTTTTTGCACGGAATATTCAAGCATACACTGCGACCACAGGCCACACTAATTCGCTATCATTGAGACCACCATGTGATGCTTCGCCGGAGTAGTGTCTGTATTGATCCTACAACAATATTAACGTATTATTGAATCCATAAGCTGTGAGAAATCCTGCATAGCTTCATGGGGTTTCTACCTTGTCTTTTGTTGTAGTCGCGCTATTTTAAGTCCGTTATAAGGAGTAATCCTTTACATTAACATTTCCCCTTTCACATATCATCCTTCCCCTGGGTAATCTTAGAATCATGGGTTTTTTTTACGTGAAATTGGCCAGTGAGTAAATCTGCTTCATAGCTCTTTTTGCAAGGGTAGCAGCGAGTAAACCAGGTTTAGCTAGAGCCCTGGCTTGTTCCGAGTTCGACAAGGCTTTTTCCAGGGGGTGTTCCAAGGAATAGCAAGTCAGAATGCAGGGGCTCTGGCCAGCGTGAAGCTCTTAAAACTCGCTTAACCGATGATTGCAAGATTAGGGGGAAGGAGAGGTTCGACTACAAACTGAGGAGAACCTAGCATCTTTATGGTTAATTCAGCCTTAGGCGCTGAAAACGCATTAATTCCAGATAAGTTCTTCCATTAGAGTTTAATAAACCTTGATGATTCACTTCTAGGCGTAAACTCTGTTGAGTTCCCATCCAAAAGCCCGCACAGATAACCCGCACCAATAGTAATACAGCCATCTTGATATTCTCGTAGAGCAAAATGGCATTTCACATCCCGACAAAAGCCATATCATATTTCCTTTTGAACCCACGTATGATCCCGCCAACATAGCCATTCTTGGTACGGATCGTTCCTGCTCCATCTTTGAAGACTTTGATTACTACCCAATATTTCAGCATTCAAGGGTCAAAAAGAGGGGCTATTGCAAGGTTCAATACAAGGTTCGTAAGCCATAAGTCGACAGTATTACAAGGGTTGTATTAAAGTAGTAAGCTAATAAAATCTAAAATCTATGAATCCAAATCCAAATCCACCTAATATTTGTAGGCCCTCCTTCCGCGTCGATTACGGCCTGGCAACGATCCCACCAGCTATCTACAAGTGATTCAATATAGCTGTCTGGTACAGCTTTCCAAGCACTCCAAAGAATCTTATTAACTGTGTAATAACGGCTACCAATAATTTTCTTGAATCAAGTTCTTCATCCAGTTCCTAACGTGCTTAATAAATTTTAAATCAGGAGACCATAAAAGCTACGGTAACCATTTAATTCCTCGTCGACGTAAAGCAGCTTAAGTAAAGCAGAACGGTGAGAAAGAGCGTTGTTATACTGAAACGTAAGCTCAGAATGCTCTCGCACGGAAAGTCCGATTCCAGACAGTAATATATTCGTCAGAGCGTTCTAAGTTGACTAATCTCTATATCTTTTCCCGGAATACGGCTGGTTCTTTCTTTCCTTGATATATCGTTCCGTGAAACATCCACGCAGAAGCTTTGCCGACTTGCGCTGTATGCTTGTAGAATCGAATCGATCAGAGCTATCATTGTTGTACTGTTACGTACGAAGTTGTATATGCTCTTTTTATAGCCATACTTCGTCAGAAAACACGATATTCATGACTTTTCTCTATTTATACGCCTTCCTATTTCCGCGAACTCAAGCCCAAGCTCGTATACGTCAGAATCATCTGAAACCCCCCTTTTGTGGCTCGTACGACGATATAGCTAGTTCTTAAAGGCTGTAGAAAAAGCTTTGTACCAACATTAAGATTTGCTGCCGAATCAATATACGAAAAAGCTTTTCCCAAGTGAACCGCTTCGACAAAGGGACTTTCCTAGCCAAAATTGACGTCGATTGCGTTCTGGAGTCTTAAGAAGGTTTTACGCTCGTAAAGTGATTTGCGAGGCGTAACTGGGTATTTTTTTTGCGTACGAGATTTAGTGTCTTGTAACTTTCGATTCTGGTTGAATATCAGGGCATAGAACCCTGAATCGAAAAGCTGTTTGGATTTCAAGTTTTTTGTCTTTAGTTGTAAGAGTATTGTTAAAGCGTTGAGGATTCATTGTTTATTAATACGGTTACGGATTCGAAAATGTAAACAAAATCGTACAAAATTGAATGGTTTTTTTTTTTTTTTTTTCCCAGGAAAATGTTCATGCTTTGTCATCAAACCTCCCTTTGTTTTATTGGCTCACGAACCTTGTATTGGGCCTTGTAATAACCCCTGTTTTGACCCTTGAATGCTAAAATATTAGGGGTCTTATCCATGGCAGAGCTTTTAATACATAGATCCAGGTTTTAAATATAGATCCACTTTTTAGGTTTCGAAATTCATAATATCTAAACATCGGAATTGGTCATCCATTGGAGGAAAATTTTCGTCTTGGAATTCATATTCGCCAAGCTGTGTTAGCCACCTGCTTTTATCTTCAATGTTCGAATGAAGCTCACCAAACTCTCTATGTATTGGTTGAGCGTCTGCGAGTCAATTTTCTACCTCAAATCAGCATCAACATAGAGAAAAAAAGTGTTTGCAAAAGCGCTCTAATACTTTCAATTGAATTATTATATGGGCTTGTTAACGCCGCTTCATTGCGGTGAGGACTTGGCGCAGTGGGAAGACATATTCAGGTCCGACTCGCCTTCCAAATCCATGCCAGAAGAAAAAGGTGATTTCCTTGACGTGGAATTGTCTCATGATCTTTGTCCACAAGTGATACTTCGCTTAATATTATCTATATAAGTTGCTTCCTAATTTACTTCCAAGTATTACTAACGTATGTAGTTATGTCCAGCATATTCCTTCAAATCAAGCGTCCATCTAGAGATTCTTGAGGTTACAATAGTTTTATTCGCAAAATATTTCTGAATAAAAGAATTTCCGTGAAAGTACGTACTCTTTGGTTCCTCGACAGCCGCATTATTGAGGTATTTCCCAAGAGAGGTAGCAGCTAGGAGACGCAACCAATCTATTGACCAGGAAGGCAGAACTATTCTAATTTCCTATCAATGTGTCCATAGGAACGACCTTTAATTAATCTTGCTCTTCATCAAATAAATTGTAATCTCTGTGCAGAATAGTCTGCAAATTCTATATAGTTTGGTTCGTCGGCCAATAGAATCATACAACTTTCATCGAATTAACATAGTGGAGAATAGAGAGTATCTCAAACTCCGTAACTGCGCCTATTGAGGAGAATCCGCATTTTTAGTAACTCTTATCCCCAACAATCTGACAGTACATTATATGTGATTGATCAATTCCCGAAACGTGAAGCACACCGAATTGGAACACGCCTTCCGGCCCAAAGGTCATGATAGCAAGAACCCGAATCTGGAATTTCGGTCAAATTTTTTGTAAACAGTAATATATTAACTTACTTAACGACTAACTGTAGCTGTGGAAATGAGTAAAAGCCTTCAGTTTTATGATTTTTAGGTAAATTTATGCGTTTAGTGGCTGCATGTTATTGATTTTACTAAACACCACACATAACCTTTTATACAAAGGAAATGCGTAACCTCAAGCCCCTTACTAAAAGTATAGCTTAAAATCATTAACAATTATGAGTTATTTATGCAAGAAATCTTATTAACGAACAAAGCCTTTACACGATATCTTGCCATTAATGCATCAGCCTGCTTTCATATTAACTAGGCTTGCAACATCTTTATACAACTCGGTTAAAGATGTTTCTCTATGGTTAGTATTTGACTAAACAGAATTGGACGCATTAACCTATGAACTAGCACCATGCTCATGTTAAGGCCTTTCTTAGGATTATTCCTAATCGCTCCAAACATCAGTTAATCACTCTGCAAGCCATTCTCATTATATCCAAATTCGCTAAAGATAATATTGATATTTGACATCTAGGAAGACAGCATAGCTTGTTTTCATTTAGCTGAAAGTAAGACACTAATTTAGGCATATAGAAGCACGTCATAAGCACGATTTAATGCGGAATATGTCATCTATAAACTTTATTCCAATGATTTCTTCAATATCGAGCTTTAACAATTGCTATCAACAGAAGCGAGCAATGGCAGAAACGCGCGATTTTTTGTAAAACGGCTATATTTCTTAGTGAGAGATGTGCTTTAGTAATGAAAACCTTCGTTTAGGTCAATATTGATCTTGTTGCTTCAAGCTTGTTAATGAATCAAATGTTATCGTAGTCGAATGCTGCGTCCTGGCTTCCTCGTGACATCAACAATCACAATAGATACATACAAAGAAAATTGATGAAAGGTGAAGAGAAATAAGATATAGAGAAATAAGATATGGAGAATGGAGATTGGAGATTGAAAGGAGAGTGTACAAGGCTGGAAAGGCCAAATATCGGATGTGAAAATCTTGCTGTGCCATAACCTTTTATTTACACGGTCACTAATGAAAAATATTCTCGCTATGCTATAACCATATTTCGCAACCAACTTCATTAGCGCGGGTGTAATGTAGCCCATCCTTACAGCCGAGATGTTGTGGCCCATGTCGGAATTTTGCCGCTGTGAGGAGCTGTACTACATGACTTAAGTAAGATTTCTATTTATATGGCAGCTGGCCATGCCGTAACGCATGCAAAAAAGAAGGCTGCTTACAGTCGTACTGGCCATCACACTCTCCAAGATGGACTATGTATTTGCTCACTCTTGATGCTATCACATCCCACTTTCTATATATCAAGGAACATAAGAAACAGAGATCTAATGGGTTGCCAGATAGTAGCGGGTAATAATGTAACCGGAAGGCTCGAAATTCACCACCGGCAACATGGGAAAGGTGGGTACAGGTGGGCGACCATGTTCACAACATACATTTCTACCAGTATGGGAAGCATCTCCAGAAAATTTAGAAAGCCACATACCATTTTAATTAGCTTTCTTGGGCGGGCGCTAGTAAAAGTAAAATACTAATCAAAGTAAACCTAGACCTAGAAGAGTACGACCTTCTGCTGGAACGTTCCCTTCCTATCCTACCGAATTGGGCGGGATTCAACGACCTCTGGAATCGATCTTCCAAAATACCCATACCACGAAAGGCCCGCCAGTTAGAACGAAGCAGACATACAAATTCTTTTCCCAAAGACAGTGGTTCCTTGAGAACAGCAGAGTCCAACTACCCTACAAACGACCCCTACGAGCAATGCGGACTTCATCAGGAAATATTGAAATCTCTACCAAAACAACAATATAAAGACGAGATCGAAGAAGAGAAAAAACGCCTCCTGAAAGCTGGGAAGTGGCCTGGTGCTCACAGTTCTCTGGATGCACAGGCGGAAGGAAATATTAAGAGATGTTGGACTGAGCAAGGTATCTGGAGTGACAATTGGAAAAATGCTAAAGTCTGGCGTTGGAAACACGAAGAGCAGCTCGATTGGGAAAGCGATCGCGAGATTGGGGTACGGAAAACTGCGAACCAGAAACGCCGTATTGATGCAAGGAGGGCTAAGCTAAAGCATGACCGCGAGGCTTCGCGGCCTATCTATCAGTTCTGGTATCAGTTGTTGAGAGAGTAAAGCCTAATGGTAAGACCGGGGAGTGCGGTGGATATTGCGACACCTGACATCAACACAATAGCGAGTCACAAGATTAGGGAAGCTTGGGAAAGACGAGGCGTTTGGGACAAAGCTTGGGGTGATTTCCCAAGGATGACTTGGAAACATGAAAAATATCCATACCGCGAAATGGTGCGCGAATGGGCTGAAAGTGCAGAAAATCAGCCGAGTGGTAGTGGTGATGTCACCGCCAGGCCAAGGGGCACTTTTCAATCCCAAGACCCTTCTCAAGCCAATCGCGTTATAACTCCGCCAGCACCCAGATCTCATTCAGGCACTGCTTCAGCCAAAGCAGCCACCCCTGGCTCTTCTGTAAGATGGAGTTCTTGAGTGCCCCTGGCATATAGGCAGAGCCATGGGAAACGCTCGCATGAGAATGAGAACGAGAACACAGTAAATACATCAAAAAACTTAGATGTTTCGTCAACAGCATCAAAGGCTAGCTCAGAAAGCAAAATTTCTCCTCAACCGCCTCCAAAGCGTCCTCAAAGCGTAATTAGTCCCTTACCAGAGAATGATTCGCCATCCAACAACCTCCAAGAACGAATTAAAACATCGACGGGTGAGTTAAGCGTAGTGAAAGAGTCTATCAAACCAAACTCGTCAAGACTTGGTACCTCGTCCCTGTATCTCTGCTGATTATCAACCTGATGGCTCCATTGTGAATATTTAAGCAAATTCGCTCTTTCTATGCTCTATACTTAAGCTCTTCAGTAAAACCCAGCATATTAATCTAGTAAGGCATGCGTGACATTGCTCAAACAATCGTGTATCCATACCAAATGCACAAGAAAGCTAAAGGCCAAACACATCAAGATATCACTTTTAAAGGACCCACATGTCACCAGCAAGTCTAGCAGTCATATTTTCTTCTAGTAGGTGGCAGTCTGATGACTATGAATCACTCCATGTTGATGCAGTCGTGATATGGTTGCAATAGGCAGTGTACATAAATCATTGCATGCAGGCATACTGACGACCTATGTGAAGATGCCACATCTTTCCTTCAGAGTCTGCCACAAAAGCCGCCTACCGGGAATTTTCTCTTTTTATATATATGATGCGCAAACTGCCCGATGGCAGGTAGGGTTTTTTGGGGGGGGGAGAAAGGGCTTTATGTTGATAAAAAAAGAATGCTCTATAAGCAGATCGCAAACATCGAGGAGTACCAGCACCACCAACCCCAAAAACCATGAGTAGCAGTATCACAATTTCATGAACGCTAACCTTAGGTTAAAAAATATCGGGCCTGGATGCGCTTGGAGTCGCAGCTTCAGCCGCTCAGCTCGCTGCCTACGGGAAGAGCATAATTGATTTCATAGCAAATATATATGAGAGTATTCAGGATGCTCCCCAGCAGTATCGCGAGTATGAAACTCAACTTAGACTTCTGCTCCATCTTGCACAAAGCGTCGAGACAACCACTGCTCTTCAAATTCCAGACGTCCGGTACCACCTTGATGCGACGCTGGTAGAGGTGAGGGCTCTCCAGTTAAATTATTTGCTCTCCTGCCTCTGGGTTTACGAAGAGTTTAGGTACTCGGAGTTATTGGACATTGATCAAAGGAGCAGAACAAAAGCAAATATCAGCCCTTTTGGATCGATTACACCTGAAGACCACAGGATTGCTTTTGTGCATAAACACAGTCAACACAATCCAATTGTCAAGCATTCGGGACGGTGTAGGCCGTATGGAAAATTTCATTGAAATGAATAAGATTCGTCTACAGAGTCCCGAAGAGATGGCCATGGAGAGAGGGGTACGTTACAGAGACATTTATCTCCACTGGTTTTTTCCCCCCAAAGCTGACGTGAGTCGATGAAGTCGAACTCTCAACGCGCAAATCCAACTTGGTACGGACTTCCAACACTACCTCTCGAAAGCGACTTTAGTAGAGCTGTAGTATTGTCAACTTCGTCACAGAAAAGCTCCCTTGGATCTATTCACGAAAGCCGTCTAAACAATCCTGGATCCGTCTACCAAAGTAAGTCGTCACTACCTGCGGTAAATTTAGATCGTGCCGATCCGTGAACTTATCATTTCCTTTTAGTGCCGCCTAGAGACTATTACGGCAAGAGCATTGTCTCAGGTAACGCTTACATAACCTTCGGCGACGAAACTATAGGCAACTTGCCCAACGACTTCGCCTCCAATCAAGGAAGCGAATTCAATTTAATCCATTTTGTGGAAAATTTCGATGGCATAGCGCATAATGGCATCACTGGCCCATCAAATCGATCCAGGTACACTGAGATAATCGTCGATGCTAGAGGGGAAGTTCCTGCACAGATCTCGGTGGGACGATTCAAGAACATGGAGTCAAAAAAGATGTTCTTTGAGTTATCGAGGCGCATGCAGGAGGAAGCGATGGAAATGGTTAGGCAAAGGAAAATGGAGGAAGAGGAGGAGAGGAGATATGAGGACATAACGAAGGAGAATTTGTGAGAGAAGATGAAGGAGATAAGAACATGTAAACCCACATTGGGCTAGGCCCGCTCAAATATATAGAGAAACTCTTATAATACAATTCTCAGGCTCATGAATCTTCTAACCTGGCCAACCACTCTTGGTTGAAACAATTGAGAGAACAAATGAAATTGCTACAATTTAGGAAAACAATCTGTATATCACTCGAGCAGTGATCCACTACCTATCCTTGTGTCTTATCGTTAGATACTTCGGTTATATACTCTGTCTACCTTGTAGTCCCGAGTCCTAGCTGTCTTGTTGTTCCTTGTTGAACAGTCTGTCCTATTCGTCTTCTGGCTCTAGGGTGTATTTGGAAGTTATGAGATTGAGGCGCTTGCCAGCATTTGCTGAATTGATCGAGAGGCCTTATGCTCTTCATGAATGCTACTGCTTTCCTTGCTAGGTTCGAGGCAGTTTCGCCTCGCTAGGACGTCGGTTACACAGTATGGGCAGAAATCTTAGTCATCATGCATGGGATATCCATCCCGGCTAGTAATACCAGGCTAATGCCATGACACACAAGTAACATCGAAGGCCTTCGAAGCCCAATCGAGTCTCTGCCAAGAGCGCAAGGACTATCGTTAAGCCTTAGATAACAGCTTATTCAGTGGTGGGCACTTATATAACAATCTCCGTTCTGAGTCTGCCCCCTGAGTCTGCCGCAACCATAGACTGAGAACTGGGTTATTATGTCCTAATGATAATAAGCTGAGGCTTTGTTCTTGTCTTTCCTCTTAAGCGTCTTACCCAGAATCGATTTTGCATCTCCCAACATATAAGTTTGTTGACCCTTTAAGGCTGCAAGAACCACTGAAGCCCTTCATGTCGCTTTTCAAGTAAACTTTCTCAAATATATATATATATATATATAATACTAAAGTCCCTAGGCCGTACCTGATGATAGGCAGGCACTCTCCATTGATCTGTCAGCATATATTGCGGGGTTGCTGGCTTCATAAACTCCATGTTTATCCGCCCATCGATTCCCTAATCCTCTAGTCAAACACCTTTTCCAACTCGGTAAACCACCCGATTTTTGAACCAAATATCATGCACTCCCTCCAATAATACTAACACGTCCGTGGTCTCAACCATTGCATCATAATAATACTTATTGTCCTCTTCATTTTCCGCCCACTGAAGATTATCCGACACTTCATACGAATCGACTATTATCGATAAGTTTGAGAAATTTAGGGTTTTTACAACGAAAAGTGCTTCATCTTGTAAATTACATTTATTGCTTTATAGTGAAATCATGTTATTTTCTTTCATTATCACTGTTGTGGCACAAACAAAATCTCTCACAAACCACATTATATTTCTCTTCTTCTCTTCTGTTTATTTAAATCCATCGCACATGCCATTCCTGCAAACGAACACAAAATTGTAAAGCGTACTCGCCACAAAAAACTTCACTTGCTTGTACAACAACACCCCCGATCCAGCATCGCAAATTCGAGCCATGACACCCTCGGCAATGTCTAAATGCCTTGAAGGCAAAAGTATTGTGATTCTTAGAGCTTCTCCCAGTACGTATCTCCATTTTCTCGGCTCCTAATAGCGAATCGGCGACTCTATAGCAGTGTCTCCTGATGAGCCAGCGGAGCATCACAAGATTCCAATGCGCCAAATTGCAATCTAACAAATGATTCCTCATGTAATGGCAGTCTATCCCAAGGTAAGGCTACTTGGGTTTCTATCGCCAGAGACAGGCTACCTTAAGGCCCAAGCAGTGATTGCTTGTAACCTGTAAGTCTTTTTTGTGGTACCGCCTTAAAAATCTTCTGATAAGAAGATTTGTCTTTTGTTAAGTGGAACACGGATAGGAGGAATACTACCCAATCAGTGCCTTGAGCATATCTAAATATGGGTGGTCACCACTCCGAAGTGTACCTAATAAATCTAAAATGTCTTGAAGAATTATGTTATGACCTTCAACCGATAGGACGTCGTGAAGCGCTATTGGTGCTTCGTTTTCTAACACACACTGCATGGGTTGCTGCACTGTCAAAGCCAGTGCACTGACTGCACCAGCCGCTATATCATATAGTCTTTCAATCTAAACATACGTGAGTCGAATGCCTTTTCCTTAGCAGGGAACTCTTACAATTCCAATTCCATGGACATCTATGCTGTCGCTGCTAAATCTCTTACAGATCTGAACAATCTCCTGAGCCAGTGTTGAGCATATTGATAGGATAACAAAGGTTCTTCAGTTGAGGCAGACAGTAGACGCGAGCTAAACACATATTCCATAACCGGTTCAAAATCCAGTGTCTGAGAATGCGTATATCAATCTCCTGGGACTCAGTCATTCCTGAGAAGGCATGGTCGGTAGTAGAAAAGCTTGTTGAAAGGAGCTTTCTCTGAATAAGGAGAGCATCATCCTTGCTAAAGTGAGTTGTTCCTCCGTACTGACCATTCCAGCATTGCACAAATCTCTCGTCAACCGTATCGACCAGCTCCATCATTCGTGAGAGTCCGGCCATCGCCTTTTCATCAATCCCTGAAGACTGGCCGATATTTGACACTCCGTTAGCAGGCTTTGAGGTCAACCATCCCATAATATATCCAGGTCTACCTTTAAACTCAATCTCGTGGTTTCTCTGAAGTGCATAGGAGCTGCTCATATCAGCAACCCAACAGATTTATTCCAGGCTCCAGGTGAAGACTTACCGTTCGGTTACAGACAAAACAAAGAATATTCGTAACCGTTGCGTGCGCTCGAGGTCACTCAGGAACGTATAAGCCTCTGGTAATTGAATGCAAAGAATGGTAGCCACATCGATTGCTTCTCGCAGTTTTAACCATGCAGCGTTATGCTTTTGCTGTCCAAATAGGCAACCAAACATGAAGAAGCTTGTTAGAACCGTCTCTAAAACAGGACTTTCTCCTAGATCGGGTCTGCTATGCAAGCGAAAGGCTTCATCCAGAAGCATCCTGGCATAGTTATTGCTCAATGAGATTGATTCTCGCTCTTGCATGTGCACTGGCTGGATTAACGCGAAAGCACAGAGCGAGAGTATCATGGCTCCATATTGGCGATCTTTGCGGTGCCTCTTGCATATCATGTCTCGATAAAGGCAAGTTCGATCAAGAAGGGGTAATGTAGGGTAAAGCCGGTCGAAAAAAATATCGATCCACGGCAAAATCATTTCCTCGGTAAAATAAGCAGGCCAGAACTCCTCTAACACTAGGATAAGAGAATTATTAGGGGTAGGCACAAGTAGATTGTCTGCCATGCGAGGGCAGCTTAATGGCTGCGATAGATCCGGGCCATATAGTCCCGGACAGATACTTATTACATTGTGGTCGACGCTGGATTCGTGGTTTGTTGTAGCACCAAGGTTGGAGCTGATAATTTCATACTCGGACTCATGCTCGAGCACGTCCTGCCCGTCTGTGGCCCAGTTCTCTGTTGTCCAGATAGTTGGGGAACTCGACATGCCTTCCCCAGCAATAACTGGCGTGCTGGGAGATTTCTCGCGGTGTTCTTTGCTTCTAACGCGAGCGTTAAATGAAAATGGAGGGGGGGCATTGCTATATGATGCTGGTGCCGGTCCGCGTTTTTTCCACGGCCGTCGACTTGTACATAAAGACTTTTTTAGGATGCAGTTGTTACAAGGTCGTTGGTGGTCACACTATGGATTGAGTTGAACCGATGCTCCTCCTGCTGGCCTTTCCAGCTTCAGGGCATGATGAGGCTGTAGGCTTACCTTTATTTTTGACTCTTTACAGTTATCACATGCACGCATAGGGCGTGGGAGTTGTTGGGACCCGCTGACGGGGAATATGTGCTGTTGTGATGAAAGCAAGGGTGAAGATGAGATATTACGACTCATATCGTGTGTCGGTGTGGGCGTTTGTGATAGTAGAGTAGAGTAGAGTAGAGTAGATGAGAGAGTGGGTAGAAACAATGGCTCGGAAAGGGAATGAAGTCTCAAGAAAACAAAATCGAAAGCATGTCTAAGCCACAGAAGCCAGACCTTGCTAGTTCTGTAATCGTTTTTTATTATTGATGCCTCAGGCCAACACAATGCGGGGTACCTCCACACTTAGGACTGCATGGGCCGACGGCACTATTCCGTCGTGTTAAAATGTTCTCTCTTCAATAAGAATGCAATGGCTTCTTTATCCTTCCAAGCGTCGGAGTCTTGTAGAACCACATAGCTACTGTATGCCTATGCTTCAGTCTTGATTTACATTAGACTATTGCCTAGCCACGTGGTAAACTGCCAGACGGAATATCTCCATATCTCAATTATTCTTTGGTCTTCTTTATGCCAATTTTCAGAGCAAGAATTGATTTCTGACTGCTAGCATGAGAGCATGCCAAGTTTTAGGATTGTAAATTGATCGCCCTATACCTATGAAGCTATCTACACCTCTTTTTAAAAGTAAAAGAGAACCATGTCACGCTTTCTACACAGGAGGACATCTTCATATCCTTTCTAGAGCCACCTGTGAATTGTGCTCAGCTTTACACGTGTGCTCCCGATGTAAGCTTCTCTCCCGGGAGAATCACCGCCGTCTTGGCCTCGCTACTCGTCTCGAAATTACGCCAGTGACGCATCGGGATTTTGGCATCATACATCTCGTCAATCTCTGCAAAGGTTCGATTGCGCGTCTCGGGTACGAAGAAGTACACGAAAGTAATGATACCAACCATGCATCCGCCAAAAATCAAATATGTCTTTGCACCAAGGTTGGCGGCGTCTGCTGACACAAGTTGGGGAACCGCGAGAGTCGTGGTTACCGCAGTGACATACGAGCAGCCGATTGTGTATGCCATAGTGTAGTTCCGGAGCTTCATCGTAGCGATTTCTGACGGGAGGACGTTGGAGAGGGAATAGAAAGACGCTGCCCACACAAAGTTGAAGATGAAAGAAACTGCTGCAATGATGAGGGCGCTGTTTCGGTCCGAGGAATTAAATGCAAGGCCTCCTGCGATTACATCGATAATGAGCAGCAACGACATGCCAGTCAAGGCTAGCGGCCGACGCCCTAGTCGATCGATGAGAAACGGAGCTAAAATTGTGCCAGCAAGAACAAGGACGGAAGAAACCACAGTGAGCGTGAATGGATCGCCGGCACCGATTTGGGTGAGAAAGACAGTTGCATAAGTTGTCGACAAAATGATACCTGAGCATTGATTGAAGGAATAAATTGATCCAGCAGTGATTGTGCGTCGAATGTTCTGCTTGTTGAAGATGTCCCAGAATCGAACATCGGAGGTAAGGAGACGCTCATGTTCTTCAGACATCTTCATAACACGAAGCTCCTCGTCCACCTCAGCATCGCTAAAGGCACGCAACTTGCGCAGATTTGTTCGTGCCTCTTCTATCCTCCCTTTGCTGATATACCACTGTGGACTCTCCGGTATGAAAAACGTCAATGGGATCAATAGAGCAGGCATCGCGAATTGGACAGCAAGTGGAATCTTGTATGATGTAGAATCAGACCGATGTTGGGTACCATAGACAGTAAAAGTTGAGATCACTCCCGCGACTAGGTTGAGGATGTTCATCGAGGTAACTATGGCTCCACGAATTGTTGCCGGTACCACCTCAGCCAAGTAGAGCGGCGCTACGGACATGGCAATGCCCATCACAATCGAGTTCCAGAAGCGGCCCATGACGAAGGCAGTAATGTTTGGTGCGAAGATTTGGAGGAAGATACCTCCAAATGACAAGAGGTAAGCGGCAACCAGGGCCATTTCCGGCCCAGACGAGAAGTGAGCGTCGGCGCAATGGCGGCGCCGACAATGGAGCCGACGAGAGGAACGGAAAATATCAGGTTCTGGTTCCTAGCGGTGAACACCAGGGTATGGGTGGTTGGATTGATTCCTTGAAGGTGTTGGACCTGGAGCGGAAGGTTAGATATTTGGAGGCAACATGCTCGCGCTGGCAGAAGACTTACGAACGGCTCCAAGGCCGCGATGGGTGAGATAACCTTGTCGTCGTACCCGAAGAGCATAGACGAAGCGCCGACGGTAACACATGAAAAGATGAGCAAAGCATTGATGGCATGGCCAATGGCCTGCTTGTCGGACGGCAGAACCTCAACAATAGTCTCGCTCTTCTCCTCGTGCTGCGAGACCGAAGGTTTTGCATCCTTAGTCCCGAGGTTTGATGCTGAGTGGCCGACATGGTGAGGAAGGTAGAGCTAGAGCAGATCTGTAGACTGAAGAGATGAGGCATGTTTTCAAGGTTGATATGGTCGAATACTTAAGTAGTCTTCCTGATGATGCAGCGAAGGGGTCTGGGGGTAGTGGAGCAGGGAACCACGTCGTCCGGGGTTGAAGGTGTGAGTGTGATTAGTGCGGGTCACCCGCAGCTGGGGTCTCCAGGGTCGGCAGTGGCAACATATCCCCACAGCCAAAAGCGCCGGTATTAAATCTACGCGTGTTCATTGGCCAGGCTCCTGTTGTGATATTTCTCCTTTGGATATATCCCCTTTAGCCATTTCCCCTTTGGGAATTTCCCCTTTGGGGATTTCTCCTCTGGGGATATCGCCTTGGGAGGTTGCTGCTTCATGGTCATGTCCTAGTAAGATTACATGCTTTGCATCTGATTTTTCTTTACGCCAGCCAACTTGCTCTGGTCTATGACACTTCCAACACTGCTAGTCGAACTCCTTTGCCATTTCTCTGCCGTTAGACTTAACTCCTGCCATTGAACATTACTAGATTGCCTCAATTTCAGCCACATACCTTCAGTCCCATTCGCCGGTACATATCGTACATAATTGACAATGGCTTTAACTCTCTCCGCGAATATTGTCGACCTGGGTGAGAGAAATAATGAGGACATTGTGCTTCAGGACACCCCGGCATTTCGAGTATAAGCAATCAACGATTCCAGTTTCAGCAACATGGAGACCGACCTACCATTTCAGCGGCAAATGGCTGGATGAACGACCGTGTGGTCCTGGATACAACCCGGAGACCAAATAATCACCTCTCGTTTCAATGGAATCCAAACGGAAACTTTTGGGGAGATGTATGCTGGGCCAAGCCACGTCCCCCGACCTTTTGTCCTGGGAGGTCTCGAAAACTCCCAGCTTACAGCCTTCCGAGGTATACGACCGCTGTGCAGTTTACACTGGATGTTTCCAGCCAACGAGCATCACTGGAGAGGCGGACGGCAGTTTAACGCAAATCTATACATCGGTCTCTCGACTTCCAATACACCATACCCTTTCATACAACAATGGTAGCGAAACGCTCAGTGTAACGAGCTCTCGCGATGGAGGGAGGACCTGGAAGAAGTCGGACAAAAATCCAATATTACCAGGACCACCTGATGGCCTCTCTGTCACGGGATTTCGTGATCCCTTCATTTCGCAATGGCCATTATTAGCTGAAGGCCAAAAAGCCCCAGAGAAGCAGCTATACGGCATCTTATCAGGTGGCATTAAAGATTCGACGCCGACAGCATTTGTGTATTCTGTGGATCCCACGAACCTCTCCTCATGGATATATATTGGACTTATAGCAGATGTTGGTCTAAACTACAGCCCTTCGCATTGGTCGGGGGACTTTGGACGCAACTGGGAAGTCGTGAACTTCGCATCGCTGAAAAATGGTACATCATCGAAGACACAGGATTTTTTGATTATGGGTGTTGAAGGAGCCATACCACGGCCCAAAAAGGGTATGTCGTCGTCGAAAGCACACACCACGGAAACCCGAACATCGCGTCTGCATTTGTGGATGGCCGGTACTGTAATTTCAAGCAAAGGTGATCCATCTGCGCCACTGATGGATTATGAATACGGAGGATACTTTGACCATGGCTGTCTTTATGCATCAAATTCGTTCTGGGACCCTGTCACGAAGCGCAACATCGTGTTTGGTTGGATACAAGAAGAAGATCATTCAAAATCTTTGGCAGAGTCTCAAGGCTGGCAGGGTGTAATTTCACTCCCTCGTGTGTTGGACCTTCAAACAACGCACCATGTTGTTCGCGCTCATAGATCGGCATTACAAGAGATTACTTCTATTCAATGTGAAGATGACGGCCTAGGTACATACTCAGTCTCCACTTTAGGCATCTCGCCAGATCCTCGGGTTGAAAATTTGAGATCCGACGCACAACATTACGCAATCTCGAAAATACCTCTTCAAGAAGCAGGAGACGGTTTATCTAGATTTTCTGTCAAATCAATGACATGGGAACTAGAGTGCAAAATAGCCGTCGGACAGACCAGTAGCAGAGTAGGATTCAACATCGACCATATATCAAGTAAGACTGCTATTTTAGATAAACTAACGCGTAATAATTTAGCAGAAGAAAAAAGCACGCCCGTGAGAACGGTGATGTTTTTTGACTCTGCCAACGAAACTTTCGTGATCGAAAGAAAGGAAGCATCGCTCGTAAACTCTGAGATCAATACAGCCGCAGAGGTTGCTCCGCACACTCTGTTTACCATAGCCGATCCGGATTCGGGAATACAAGTGGAAGAAACTCTGCACGTGCGGGTTTTTTGGGACATGAGTGTGGTTGAGGTTTTCATCAATGGTAGAACGGTGATTTCGACGAGGATCTACGTTGCTAATGAAGGCGGTGCAACGATTAATTTCTTTGCAGATGCGACAGGCAGTGAAAAGGCAGACGCGGTTGTGACCGAAGCTACAGTATGGGATGGTCTCAAGACCAGTCGTAGCTGAATGATTATGTATCTTATACAGTTGTATCTAAATACATTGAATTAGACTCACAACAACAAATATAGGCCTCACACATGGCTAAAATCCTACAATACGAGCGGCATTAGTAGGATATAATAACTAAAATAATAGATGATAGGCTTCATAACAAATACTCTAAGGGATAACTTTTTGTAACCTTTGAAATCCGTGTGCTAAGTTCTGTAGACTGGGCTGTACTTCGAGCAAATCCTTGACCACAGAGTATAGTCTCTCTCTAAAGGATTGATCGATATATTTCGCTATTCCAAATTCAGGTTCGTAGTCCGTCTGCTTCCAGAGAGATTCGATAGGCTTCTTAGCAGTTCGTTCAGACATAAACATGGAGGGTATGGAGTTTACAGTCCAAGTTATCAACCCTGCTTTACATTTCAAACGTTTCGTACTACTTATATCTTCGCTAGAGTATCCCTCGGACACATTGCTTGTCAATTTGGATTATTGCGTTACTATGTTACAAATGGTCTAGTAAGGTGGTGCCAGCATCGCTTCCAGATCAGGCATAAATTTCTTGTCAATGCATTCATTTATAATAAGAAATTATGTAGTCAGTGGCTTGAGAATTTTCTGCTCGGCGCTAGTTGATTTACTATTCTAGTTCTACACTTTGCCGCTGTGCATGTAGAAATTTTCAGTGAAGTGTAGGTCAGGATCCCAAATTCATTGAGATACATATTAAAAAAAAAAATACATAATCATACTAGATCTCCACATAAATAGGTGTTTTTAATGTATATTCAATCTTAGATGTTACTGCTTCTGATTCTCTACTTTGATTGAGATGCGCAAATGAGCTTGCGATGATGACTAACTATTTGTCGTACCTTCCAAAAGAGACAAGGGAAATGCTCCTTACCATAGTAGCTACAGTTTTTTCCGAAGTCCGCTATCCTTTTCTCATGAATTTTTCTAGTAATAATATGCTTTGTTACTTCATATAGTATAATGCCAAAGCACGACTCAGCAGCAGCCATATCTAATCCCGGATCAATATGTTCTATATCTGCAGCGCCACCTGATCGTTTACACACGAAGGATGCGGGAACAGTTGTAGATCTGACCAAACCGCAGACCATGCCAGACAACCTCTCTTCGGTTTTCTCCCAGAGCCAAATAGCACTTGCCTTCGCAATTCAGAAATCTAGGCCTGATGGGGTCTCCACCAAACGTGAGAGTGCCAGCGGCCCTTACATACGTGTTATGACTGATGTAAAAACAGAGTATTGTTCACACTTAAGAAAGAACGTTAAGGTCGGGAGCACAAACCCAGAAGTAAACCAACAGCATATCGATGCCTCTGGATATTGGAAAGATCAATATAGCATGATATACCAGGAGAAGAAGGAGCTTGAGAAAAAGATCCGAATTCTGGAAGAGGGCCAGGTGGTTCGAGAACAGTTGGGAATAGGCGCCACAGAGCCGATAGCCTTATTTGCCAGTGGGAAGAAACGTGCCGCCGAATATCACGATGCTGAAAAATGGCTCAAGCAGAAGGAGAGAGACATGGCAGCCTTTGACAAAGATATGACACTAAGACTTAGCACTAGTAGTATGTCACAGTACCCCCCCCCCCCCCAGTCAACCTTCATATACTACTCATATTACAATGTCATTAGCCTGCTTGTCTTCCGTTCAAACAAGCTGCGGTCTGAAAAAACAGACAGCCTTTGTTCGAGGAGTAGACCTTTATGCTAACGATCGTATGTAGTCTTGCGCCTTGCACGACAGCGAGAAATTCTGGAGAGATCATGTAAAGAATGTAAGGTTCCGGATAATATCGAGGCTCTGTCGAGAGTGTGCATTCAAACAATTACCGTGCTCGAAAGCGTATTGTCAGATTGCTCCACTCCTTTATGGTCGGCCAAAGTGAATTCAGATCGACAAGTCATAGAACTCCTTCAACAATCTATGTACCAAATTCAGGTCACTTTTCGAGCTTGCTTCGATTCTCTAAGCGAACTTTGTCGGACTATTCTAGGAAGGAAACTCAGGCTGAGTATAACTTATCGCATGGTAATGTTCTTCAGTATGGCTTTGAATCACCTGCAAACACTGTGCAGCTTGCAAGCAGAGGATGAAGCTGATGAGAATCGAAGACTGCGTCATAAGCGTGGTAGGTGAAAGCCAAAATGAATCAAGAACCTCTTCCGGCTAGCTTGATTACACATGCTAACCTTCATTAGCAAGAGCAGTCGAAGGAGCAGAGTACGCAGTTACCAAATATCTAGCTAAGGCTTTGATATCAATGTGCCAGATGGAATGGAGCGTTGGAGAACCTGGGCATAGCGAGATCCTAGAGGGGCTTCTATTCTTCATATTGGATCACATCGGAAGACTGGTATCTCAAGCAATCTTCAAGGAGCATGTTGCTCAGTCAGGCCGTCCTGGAAACATCACGAACTCGGGTCCAACAATGTCTCTTGAAGCCATAAAATTAGAGGCCCTTCACATGGTACAGATTCTGTACGCCGCATTGGGCAAATCTCCCGATCGAAAGGAGCTGGTTGCGCGTGTGTTGACGGAACACGAGGCAGGCACCGACATACAATTAGGCTCAAAAAATTCTTCCAAAAATATTAAAGATATGTTGAAGAGATCTAAAGAAATGATCCAAAGTTCTCTGGTAAAAAGTGCAGTGGATGGGCAAGAGCTGGAAAGCCTGAGGCTGCCCACTCCACCACAGGATAGCATGAGTGACTTGCCGCAGCCACACGATTCTCAGGAAAAGTACATTATAGAGTGGCTATTAGGCTCAGTGTGGGCACTGGCAGGCTGGGACATTATTGCTTGATAATGAAGTATAGCAGGTGGTGTATATAATTGCAAGGCTTTTTGCGAATTTTAAGGCTGTAGGTTGACATGAATGTACACTCCACCAACTCCGTCAACGTCTGGACTTAGTAAGTGGCCGCAAGCCTCATCTCCAGATAGTCTCCCGAGTTGATACCTGAGTACTTCCTCTCGCCCTTCTCGCCACCATACGTTCCTTCTATAGCCTCTATCTGACTGTCATAGTTAGGATTGCAGAAATATGCAACACTATACCGAGCAGGATACATATCTCCTTCTGCTGGTGAAGGAGGTTCTACTACTCGATGTAATGTACTCTTAATCGTATCATTGCTCCACCTCGCCAGCAAATCCCCTGCATTAACTACCACGGATCCCGGGATCGGCGTTGCGTTTACAAACGTTCCATCGGGGCTCTTAACTTGCAAACCTCCTCTATTATCCTGAAAGAGTAGTGTGATAGATCCGTAGTCAGTGTGCTCGCCAGCCCTTACTTGGAGCCTATTCTTGCGGAACACTTCTTTAGGTGCTGGCGGATAATGTAGCAACCGTAATGTGTTATCTCCAACATCCGTATAGCTGTCAAAATATGACCCTTCAAGGCCCATACCCACGGCAATAGCTCGCATGACCTCAATATGCAAATCCTTAGCCTGATTGTGAAAATCTATCATCACATTTTTGAACGTCTCTGCATCTTCGTCGCCAGAAGGCCAATTGTTCGGCATTCCTTCTGCACCCTCACGCCCTATCTCGAAACTCTCTTTCAGATCAACACCGCGCCGGCTTTTAGCTTCTCTACTTCTTCCTTTGATGTGAGTGTTGTGGTTTTCTCGCGTCCATGGGCGACATAGCCACGGTTCGCGCGAGGTGTGGTCCAGCCCAGTGCATCTTTCTGAGCAGTCGGTCGCGTAAAGAATTTTGCGGATGTTTGGAAGACAGTAGAGACGGTGGAAGAGGAGATGGGATGGTTGATTAGGTAAATAAAGCCCGCGTTTTGGAAACCGGTGAGGATAGAGGAGGCGGCAGATTGGCGTTCTGCGGGCGTGCCATTGAGGAAGAGCGAGAAGTCGATGAGCTGGGAACATTAGCCAGATAATTAACAGGTGATGGAGGTAATACGGGGATGACGAGGTTGTCTGCGCTGACGGCGCTTGTGGTTGTTGAAGCTGGGTCTGCGGATGGCATTGTTAATGGGGTGGGAGAGGTTTAGCAACTGTGGTGTTCGTGGGATGCAGACAAGATTGATATATGACCTTGTTAATACCCAGAAGTCAGAGGATGAAGCAACAAACAAACTTCCTATTCTTGTCTCACGGCGGCCTCCGCGGCCGAAGATAGGTGGTTGTTGAAGCACAAGCTCACTTGGAGTACATGATAGTGAAAGGAGGGGCGATAAGGAATGCGGGGTTCTGAAACACGCTGCTTGGGTACGGTGCCAAGGTAACACTAAGCACAAACAGGAAGGTCTATATCTACCCAATTCTATTGTCCCTATAATTTTTAATGGAAGCCTGTTCGGAGCTTTTTATATCAACTCAAGCATTTCTCGTTTAGAGATATTCTTGAACGGAGGGAGCAGGGCGTCATGGCTTCACAATCACCCATTGTGGATATTCATACTCATGTTTATCCCCCATCTTACATCAGTCTCCTCAAATCACGGACTTCAATTCCATATATCTTTCCATCCTCAGATTCGTTAAGGCTGGTCATCTTGCCCGCGGAGGATACAGAAAGCACTTCTCGAGGCCGGCCGGTAGGTGCAGAGTACTATGACATCAATGAAAAGATAAAGTTCATGGATACACACTCCATTGACATATCTGTCATATCATTAGCAAACCATGGTTAGACTGGGTGCCTCAAGAAGAAGCTGCAAAGGCTGCAAAGAATATCAATGATGAGGTAGATACGGAATGTGCAAGGTTTCCGGGCCGATTATATGCGTTTGCTACACTCCCATTGAGTGGTGGCAAGGAGGTGATTGTAAAGGAGATTCGGAGGTTAAAGGAACTAAAGTATATGCGAGGCATTATTTTAGGTACGACAGGGTTGGGGAAGGGGCTCGATGATCCGGAGTTATTACCAATCTTTGAGGTATTGCAGGATGCAAAGTTGCCAATTTTCTTGCATCCGCATTATGGACTTCCCAGCTCAGTCTGGGGAGAAAGAAGCAGTGTTACGGACATGTTCTTCCACTCGCCTTGGGATTTCCGATGGAGACGACCATTGCGGTCACAAGAATGATCCTCGCAGGCTCTTTGAGAAGGTTCCAGAGCTGGAGATCATTCTCGCACATTCGGGCGGTACACTTCCATTTCTTGCAGGGAGGATCGAGTCTTGCATTGAGCATGACGCACATCTCAAAGCCGAAGGCAAGCTAAGCCGGAATAGGAGAACGGTATGGGAGATCTTGAAGAAGAATATCTACCTAGATGCAGTTATTTATGGAGATGTAGGACTGAAGGCTGCGATTCAGGCGAGTGGAGAGGATCGGGTATTGTTTGGGACAGACCATCCTTTTTTTCCGCCGCTAGGAAAAGAAGACGGGAAGTGGGCGAGCGTTGAGACAAATTATGAAGGTATCAAAGCTGCTCTAGGAAGTCAAACAGAAGGTGCAGCTGCTGCATTGGGAGGGAACGCTGTAAGGATACTTAACTTAAGTATCTGATGCCACAAGCTCTGTAAAAAGAGCGCTGAATCGGACGTTTCTCTTTCCGCTTTGTTGAGAGCTTGCCCCCCCCAAGTGAAGTGCTCATCACATCAGCCGGCCCTGTTTACAGATTGGGATTACACTGGATGAGGAATGAATAATGGACGACATGGTGAGGATCTGCTTTGATTGTTCGGCGTCCCTTCCGTAATATTAATGCAACCCTAAGATATGATTCCTACTAGCAAGCGGCGGCGTTGTGGTGGGGCGCCTCTTTCCCATTTCTATCCTTTCACCGAGCCTTTTCTATCTTTATTTCAACTTTTACGTTACAGTTTGCCGTATTTCGCTATGGCAAGTGCCTGAATTATTCGACGAGCGCCAGCAGTCAGATCTTGTAACCCCCTTGGAGGCATCAAGTGTCAGAGCATGCACCCACTTAAAAGTTATTCCAGAGTCTCGCCAGGGCTTGTGTAATATGGTGAACTTCAAGGCCCTTGAATTCTACGGCTGAATCATCCGATACCCTGCACAGTCAAGGGTGGCGCTTCGCTGAAAAATATGCGATTGGTGTAGAAGTCTGGACTCAACTCAAGCTTAGCATTTCCTAAACCAGCCCAGACACCTTTGCATGGCTTGCATACATATTTACGGTTAGTACCAATAATAAAGATGGATGATCCCGCAGAGCCTCCTTTGTTTAGCTCAGTATATGATTGCCGAACTAGGCTCGCTCCGTAGCTCTTGATTCGCTGGGTGTTGCAACCACTTCAAACGTGGCTACAGCTCTGTCGCCACAGACGCCGACTTTTCGGGAGTAGGTCTCAGGACTTCTACAGCAGTGGATTGATTGGACTGATTGGATTCATCAATGCATGCACGCCACGATATGTGGATTGGTGGCTGCAGCTCCCTATTGATTTCCAAATAGAAGCAGGATGTAGTAGCTACTTTTTTGAGCCTCTTGTTGCAGGTCGACCTCTGTAAATAAGAGGCCATCCGGCATCTGAGCTTACTCATTGGCGTGATAGCACTTTCAGTATTCGATACAGTCTACCTTATCTCTATTAATTCTAAGCAATCAAAAAAAATGTCTGTATGCGAAGCTTGCGGCCATGATGCTATGCCCACATCTCGAAGTCATGATTTGCAAAAACGCCAACCTAGACCTCCACCTGAGTACACATCAAAGATGTACCAGGCGCTTCCACGACATAGGGGATACATTCGTCTTCTAAATGTGAGAGGGAGCAGTGCTGACAACCCTAACGTCGAATGCGAATTGCTTCTTCGGAAGTTTATACGGGAAGATACCCCAGCGACCCAAAAAGCATTACCTGTCCAACCATATGAAGCTTTGTCTTGGTGTTGGGGAAAGCAAAAGCAAAGTCACATATTTTGATTCGAAGAAACGGCATGTTATACGCGAAGTATGTATCTTCTGATCTGTTGGCCGCTCTGAAGGCTTTGCGTTACACAAAAACAGATCGTTATTTATGGGTAGACGCCGTGTGTATAGATCAAGAGAATACCAAAGAAAAAAACCACCAAGTAGAGATGATGTCTGAGATCTATGGTAAAGCCAATCGCGTGTGTATCTGGCTGGGAGACGGTGATAAGTCAAGTCGCATGGCGCTCCAATTCAGTGAGTCCTGTTACCAAGAATCTGATACGACCACTGCTTACCTTTCATACTTTTAGTCAAGAAGGAGGTATTGCAGCTACAAAACTTTGACGAGCTTTGCGAAAGTGAGCAGGCAAGTGAAAAATGGGGTGCTCTTCTAGAGCTTATGCAGCGGCCGTGGTTCTCACGTCGATGGGTGGTCCAAGAAATAGCATTGGCTCGACAAGCTATGATGTATTGTGGCAGCGATAGAATTTCCTGGAAGAAATTTGCTGTCGCAGTTGAACTCTTTGTTGAGGTTGAGACTGCTACCCATCGTCTTTCAGAAGTGATGAAGAAAGATCCAAAATTCTACCATGTTCCGCGTTGGTTTGAGTACGTTTCTGCCCTTGGTGCAAGCCTGTTAGTCGAGGCTACAGGCAAGCTATTCAGAGACTACAAGCCAAATGGTCCCCTCAATTTCGATTCTGAATCAGACTCAGACTCAGATTCGGAGACTTCCGAGTCGGAAATAGATTCAAGCTCGGATTATAATCTTGAATTGGCTTCAGACTCGGGCTCAAGCGCTGGTTCTACGTCTGAAGATATGAGAGTCCAAGAGCAGACTCCAAGCTTCCATATGATTGAGACGTCACCAATCCAGCCACTTCTCAGCCTTGAGTACCTGGTTTCAAGTCTATCTATCTTTGATGCTACAGTCCCTCATGACACGATATATTCGTTGCTTGCAATTGCGAAAGACACTTCCCCATCAGCCAGCCAAGAAGGTTCTGAGATCGTGTTAGACCATACAAAGGCGGTTCTAGAAATATTTACCGAGAAAAAGAGTTACAATGTAGACTACGGTTTGCCGTTTGTCGATGTTTGTAGGGAGTTTGTACAATTCTGTATTGATCATTCGGACCAGAGTCGAGCACTTGACATTATTTGTCGGCCATGGGCTCCAGATACTATGGATACCGCAGCCAAGCGAAACGATTTCTCACGAAAGGCAAAGAAGAAGGAGAAGAAGAAATCGACCATTCTAGCCTCGGGACTCACTAAAAAGGGCAAGACCTCTACGAATCTTAACGAGAAGAGAATCGACGCACAAGAAATCCAGCAGGGATCAGATCATAAACTACTTCCACTACAGCTCCTTCTGACTTCGAGAATAAGAGAAGGCAATGCGAAACAGCGCAAATTTAAAGCAGGTATCCACGATTCCAACGCAAGATTGGCTTCGCTCGCTGGCCGTCGCCATTGGTTCGACCCCTCGTTTCCGGACCACCACTGGGGAGGGAAGATTGCTTCGAGGAGCACGTATCACTTTGAGAAGTTTCAGAACGGATTAAGGCAAGACCACAAATTTGATGATCAAGATCACGCGAATGCAAATGGAATTCCTATCCCTTCGTGGATCCCTAAACTTACTGGGGCAGCATATGCGATGTATTCTCAAGCAGGCGTTCATGAAATGAAGATGGGCCGCCAGAATGCAGATACTCTTGTGGGATTGCCGCCATCTAACCAAAGTCTCATGCGAAACTATAATGCAGCTCAAACAAAGATGATAGACCTTAAATCACTTAAATTCCGCCGACGTTCTAGCATGCGGCACTATAGTATGTACGTGAAAGGCTTCATTTTGGATACTATTCTAGAGGTCCAGCCATCCTCTCAAGGTGGCGCAATTCCTCGAGAATGGGCAATAGCTGCGAAATGGAAGAATGCACCAGATACGGACCCACCAGACGAATTCTGGAGAACACTTGTCGCTGATCGTGGTCGGGATGGACGAAATCCTCCAGTCTATTATTCTCGAGCTTGTAAAGAGTCTTTCTTTAAGGGTGGTCTGTCTAGCGGACGTGTGGATACAACAGACTTGATAAGTAACGAGCGCTGCTCAGTAGTTGCCCAGTTCTGTCGCAGAGTTCAATCTGTCATTTGGAATAGATCACTCATTAGGACTGAAAATACGAAGAGGATGGGTTTGGCAAATCAAAACGCACAGCCTGCAGATTACATATGTATTCTATATGGATGTAGTGTTCCGGTAACCCTCCGATTAAAGGAAAAATCTCCAGATATGATTGACAAAGAAGTTGAAGAAGAGATTTGCCATTATCAATACGGGATTGCGTCTCGCATAGCTAAGAACCACCGACGAGCAAAAGCTTTCCTTGAGAAGAGAATTTCGGAGATGAAAAAGTACAAAAAATGGGATGAGCAAATGGATGAGGAGTGGCAGAGAGATACAAAATGGAGAAAATCTTGGAACGCACAACTTCAAAATGGCAATGAAAATGGACACAGCCAAAATGCAGTGACGAGAGTAAAGCCTCTCAGTACTTCTAAATCTTGTTCGGCAAGTGGTCCACCGAATCCCTCTAAACCAGACTCTTCGGAGCCGGAACAGAGCTCAGTAGAGAGTGCAAGCAAAATTGATTCCTCTTATGAACTTACACATCCCCAAACGACGCAATCTTCACACAATTGTGATGAAACAACTATAGTCGAGTCAGCTCCTATGTCCCCAACAAATCAATATTTTGGTTTGCAAAGAAACCAGTCGAGCATTCTACCATCAGCGATAAGATCCCTCGAGATGAAGAAAAGAAATTCGCTCCTGCAAGATGAAGAAAGGATGAAACAACGAAAACTTTGGTTAGAGGAAGAAGAAAAGGAGCGGCCGAAGAGAAAGGAGTTCACTGAATGGAAAAAGGCGAGACGAGAAAGGCTGAAAAATGAGGAGAAAGCAGGAAAGAAGCATGCTCAAAGCAATGACCCAGGGTCTGTGAAAGGTAGCAGTCAAGAAATTCTGGAAGAGCCAAACGTAGATTGGTATGTGTTTGAGCGATTCTTAAAGTATGGTCGGCGTTGGAAACAGATTGTGCGGGACAAGAAGAACATTCGACGATGGTCTGGTGAGAGATTTATACTTTGTAAAGGCTTGAAGTCCGATGATTCAGAGACTTATAAAGAAAACTGGGCAAAAGTCGAGGCTCAACTTAGGAAACGGAAATTCTTCCGTTTTTGGAAGTACATTGTCTTCCATCGAAAATCAGACCGAGCGAGGTGGCATGCAGAATATCTCATATTCTGTAGGAAGAACCAAGGCGACAGTGAGCAAGAGGCAATAAAGCGAAGAGTGTTGAACAGGCTGGAGAAAAGGTCAAAGCTTGAACTCATGACTGATGAAGATAAGAATATGCTTGACAAGGCAATCTCAACTCCCTCTAGCCTGACATTGGAAGAGCAACACGCTCGGATTCTCTGCGATGACTACGTGGGACGAATGCGACTTGAGATCAAAAAGCGTTATCACAGAAGAGAGATTCCGCAGTTGACGGAGGAGCAGAAGAACGAGTTTCAGGATCCGCAAGAACTAAAAGACAAGATTGAAAGGATGGAGGAGGATATCCATAAGCATAATATGCGAGTGGCTGATAATGTGTGCTACTACGAGTTTTTAGGAGAGTCTTACATTCACGGAATGATGGACGGAGAGGCAATGGCTTATCAGAATGAGAATGGTCTTGGTACAAGGATTTTTGAGCTGCGATGATTCTGGAGGAGTTAATAGAAACTGGCAATTTAAGACCATTGAAGGCATAGTTTTTGTCCTGTATTCAGCAACCAGCGATTTAAGCCTCATCTAATATATAATGCTTGTATAAGAATATCAAATGGACAACTGTTTAGATCACCACTGACTGCTATACTGAAGCGCAAATAAATGATCATTATTCCTTTTCACAGCTTCCAGTTTCCTCAGTCATAACAAGGCGCATGACGTTTATCATACCATAACATAATTAAAATGGAAATTAAAATGCAAACATTAACAGCCGCCAAAATAAACACTACCTCCAATGCTTTGAGAGCTCAAAGTTGATGCCTAGAACTAAATATTCTGATTCCTAGTTCTCGGTATTCGCAATTACCTTGCTGCTTTGCTTGTATTCTATATTGTATAACACCTTGTTTCTGCGTGCTAGTATTTATTAACTTTCTTGGCTACGTAGAGTACATTGACTTCAATCGATATGTAGTAGAGAAGGAGATACCACTACCTCTAGATATCCTGCATAAGATTGACAATCTATTCACAAACCACGACAAGGAGGTGAAAAATACAACTGCCAAATGCTCCCTCCATTTGCCCAAAAGCATCATCTTCAACCTCTTCGTTATTTATAATTCCTACGTCCACCCCTCTGCCGTAAAAAGCCCTTCCGCTAAACGAACCTTACTCTCTCCTCCGCCTTAACCTGTATGGGCTCGAAAAGGACCAAGGCTGTGGAATTACAAGCGCTACAAGATGACGGAAAGCAGAAATAAGGGTTTAGATGTTGAGAAGAAGTGAATTGTGGGCCCTTTCAGGACCTACAACCTCGAGATACCGTAGCTTAGAACAAGAATAACAAGGAACCATAATCACACCAGCAAGAGCGTAGTCAATAGCTACTATGCCTTTTGCTACGTGATAGGCATCCGACACACAATTTTCAATTCTTAATATAATCATATTAGAATTTACTTTGCAACAAACACAAATTTCCTCATCTTTGATGGTCTAGCATAACGTCAGACCATCAAAGAAAGAATATTATTGTAGCATTGTTTCCTGGTTAAATGCAACCAAGATTACGTTGTATTGAACCCAAAACCATATTCAACAGTGAGCTTAGGCTAGGTGAAGTTGTTTCGTCTCTTAAACTACATGTCCAGTTCTTCTATTGAATTGCCCTACACCAGAATATCAGTTCCTGATATTCTGATAGACATGGATGTATCGTCTTCTTTTGTTCGTTCTACAGCAATCTACGCAACTCACAGCGGTAATGATAAAACGAACTGCCCTATCATTATTAGCCATAGTCTCTAATCTGCACATCCTAATGCTACACATTGGTACATCCGCTCCATAAATAGAGGAGGACTGATCCAACTCCTCTATTCTGCTTCGGGGTTGTAGGATGGTCTTTATTGCGAAAATCGGCCACAAGCCAATTCAGAACAGTGCAGGCGCATATCAAATAAACGCAAAAATATCCAACAGTAATATACAAGGTGGGTATATTTCAAGTTACGGAATGTGACTTCTCTAGCGTGCGTTTTACATACGTGCGCTCCTCCTATGGATTTGCCAATCAAACGAGATAAATAACGCGCTTCTCCTTCTGAAAATCAGCCATACCCTCCCCATCCATGAATCCGTGAAGATAGCATTCGCCAACGACTTCATAAGCCTGTGCGATCCCATCTCCCGTAACATACCGCTCTCCCACGGGCCTGAGAACAAAAGGTGATCTTGCACCTGGAATGACGAATATCTCATCTGGATGGGAATAACTAATTGCCGTATGAGAAGGGGCAAGACCCATGTGCATTTCTTCACTAATGAAGAATCTTCTTCCCAGTGTTGAGATACGAATCGCCTCATCAACAAGTCCAATCGATTCCGTACGGCTGTCCTGCGGTACCTCAAGATTTGTAGAAACTTCAGCCGTCACGGCAGTACATGCTTTTTCGAGCCCATAGAACCGACACCATTCGTGGAATTTAGATTCGTCGTCTTCGTCAACTCTACGAAAAGTTGCTGTTATAGCGTGGCCCGCACCAAAACTCTTGATCGGCTTTTCTGCAATACAATCTCCACACAAAGTTCTCCAGAAGTGGCGTTTCCACGTGCGAATCTCAACATCATGATTTCTAGCATCCGCGAAGTCGTACCAGTCAAGGTAAATATCATTTCTTCTTGTGTCGTGAAGTGAGACCATCCTTGCTGCTGCTTCACGAATATGCCCAATTCGTCGACCTTCAAGCACCAAGAACTTTTCGCTGATTGCTCTTACAGATGCCGACCTTCCATCGCAAGCGTCATACAGAGAAGCGTTCTGACCAAATATTTCTGTTCCTACTCGCGTTATTCTCTGGGAGTAGTCAGGTACCCATGTTGGCAGAGTTGGAGATGCTTTCCGCAAATAATGCCCTGGCTGAGAAAGAATATCCAAGGATCCAGATATTTCGATCATTTTTAGCACTGCCCGAGTATAAGTCTGTGTTGGAGTCGTTGAGATGTTGTAATCCGGAAAGATTGGATCATGATCATACCATTCTGTGACGAGTGGGAGCAGTCCATACACTTTGTCTCGGGGGTCTGTAGCATCTCGTGCGCGGAAGCTCCGCAATAGAGAATCTAGTGGTATATCAGACCCTAATAACCTCGCTTGCGTGAATTCTGACATGTGGCCAAGAGTCTCTATTAAAGGTTGGAGCATGGTATTCACACCTGGGACATCTGCGCAGCAAGACGATCTGTGGGTCTTGAAGTTTTCGGTTGCACGGAGAAACATAGTCCACGCCGCTTTGACTGGACCATACATAATG
Source organism: Bisporella sp. PMI_857 (assembly GCA_021307315.1). Classification (NCBI taxonomy): domain Eukaryota; kingdom Fungi; phylum Ascomycota; class Leotiomycetes; order Helotiales; family Helotiaceae; genus Bisporella; species Bisporella sp. PMI_857. Next base: position 699,209 of record JAJSPD010000008.1, read on the forward strand.
ATACAGGATTTTGGCAGAATACACTCCTGAACTGTCCAGATACGATCGAACCAGGGAAGCTTGAGAATCCAGGCCAGGGCATGACGACCGGCTGATATATAGGTTCTCTGGCTGTCTGAATCCATGGTCAAATATGGAATCTCGTTCAGATGGTGGTGATCTTCAAGCAGTCGTAAGAGACAAAAGGCATGAAAAATACCGTCTTCCACAAGACTCGAATCTTGCATTAGTGTGGTCATATATTGTGAGTGAACCTTCCTCCAGTCAATTTCTGTTGTTTTCCCAATCATAATTTCGTTGTGTTGCGGCGCCTTGGGATCTCCATACAAGGCGTCCTTCAATTCAGAAGGCAGCCTTTCCTGATAGCCTTGCAAAATTGGAGCAATGTCTTTTAGAAGATCATCTGATTCCTTCCATATGTCAACGATCTCCTCTTCGAGCTCTTCATTAACGGATGACACAGGCTGTTCCGGTTCCTCGCCTAACCATAGGAGGCCACAATTCGTCTTGCCGTAGATTTGACTCATCAAAGAGACTTGTAATTCTTTCTCTGTAGTATCATTTTGGTTTATACATAATGCGTCAATCCATAGAACACGTTTGTTTTGAGGGAGCCGTAGCTTCATGAGGGCGTTATGGAGGTTTCTGGTGACGTATACTGGTTGAGAATTGATGGTGATGGTTTTGCCATTATCTTGAGAGCCCCAGCAGTAAGATAGTGCCTACACAGTAAGCTGAATCGAAACCATTGGTAAATTACGAAATGCAAACCTCATATCCTGGGTTATCATCGAGCGACACGACCTCAAGTTCGCCCTGAATAGCTTCGGTTGAAGGACCACCCAAAAGATACAACAGACGTATCTCATTGCGTGCTGAAGAAAGGGGACTGTAAAATCAGATGGCATTTCAAATTAAAGTCTACACTACTCGCTTCTTAGACGTAGTTAAAAGGTGTTGTGAGTGATGTTCGCGCGTGAACTCTCTTACTACAAATATGCCCTGGCACAGTTAGGTAAGGATCGACAGTCCCTCTTTTTGTATTACTGAAGACTGCTGATTCTGGATATGGTTCTGATGGTGGATGCAGTAAACTGACGTTCATTAGAAAGTTTACTTTCGTTTTAAAGTAAAAGCCATCGCATATGCATGTGACACCTAACAGGGGTTGGAGATAAAAGTAGAAAAGGCAATGTCACGTGTGATATTGCTTTTTTCACGAACCATTTACAAACAAAATTTGTTACTAAATTCGAAAAGTTAACATAGCTTCTTCAAACAATGGGCCTTTCAGTAATTTCTACCTAGTAGTATGCTATTTAGAGTAGAATGTAGCAGATTTGACGTATGTCAATCAATAGAAGTACTGTGACGAGAGAGAACTAAAAAAGAATATGCAGCACCTCAGAGCTTGGCTGGGGAGATGAGATCGAGGGTGCTGCAGAGAAACTCAAACAGCTTTACCCTTTAAGTAATTTACACGCGGAGTACTTACTTCTGGTTTTCGTAAGAAAATACATAACTGCAGCTATATACTGGCTTGGAACTACACTATAAAACATAGTAGATACCGCGCTTTCACATTTGTACTGTACAGTATATACGAACCCGCCACCTTATCCTCATAATATTATCCTGTCAATGACGTGATCTATCCAGGGCTGATTGATGTGACATAAGGAAAACTGCTTTGAGCAGCAAAGGAAGTATTCTTGTATATGCCAACTGTGTTAAACTGCCTCTGTGTACATCCCATCATTTCCGCCATAAATGCCTGACAATAGAAGTCTTTCATAGCTAATTCTATTTAGACAAGTCTTAAGTGGGATGCCATGCAACTAAGTGATGGAAAGATAAACCGCGGGAAAGAATAGAGGAAGGTCCGCTAACAGAAGAAATTACTTCTTAGAAGGATCGAAAGCAACAGGCTAAAATGAAAGGGCCTGATAAGGAATCTGTCTGAAACAAAGGTAGGAAACATTGGTTTGGCGTTACTTAAAATTTTGATACATATTGTACATGGTTATTTATACGATATATCACACAAGGTCGAGAATGAAGTAAAGTTTTGTTAACTCTTCGATTTTTGATGCATTAAGCTTTCGCTACAGCTGTGGCTCCTGTTATCCCTTTGGACTCCGAGCTTGGCTTCAGCGATGCTCGCAGGACCAATTGCATGAACTATCTGATTCAGGTTTAAGTCGTTAAAACCTATTTAGGATTGAGCTTGGTCCCAGCCTGAAACACGGTATCCGACATGCCGCCAACACCAAGAGATCTATCATACAGATATATGTACTTGCCGGCTTTTGAGGGAATAGCCGGGGAAAACAGGCATTTTTGAAAACTTGTCCCAGACTTCGCCTTGCCTGTCGCCACTCAACTTAACGATCAGGTATGGGAGACGCAGCGGTGAGGCCAGTTCCCGGACCTCGCATCCTTCCGGTGTCTCCTTGAGAACCCAGGCCATGGCATCTGCCTTCTGTTTCTCCATTTGGACCGATTGGTGGCTATTGGAATGAAAGTTGTGTGGGAATGGTGTCGCAATAACAAAGATAGCGGACGGACAGAGGATACTGCTTAGATTGCAAAGTAGCCTACGGAGCGATTATGTCCAATTTGGTAGAGTAGCACTAGAATATAAATGATGTTAAGGAGGTTTATGTGTCGTTGTGAAGCTATTTCCTATGAAAGAGCTAGCCTTTTGATTTCTTTTCTCGTTTTCAAAGCACTAGCTTTAAGCTCGCTCTGTGCTTCGAGTGTGATTCCCAACTAATGAATTAGTCAAGCTTGATTAATCATGGTTATGATAATAAAGAGCTTTTATTAGCTTGATGATTCTGAGGGCCTGATTTGATTATGATCAATGAATCGATTAGTCAGTTAAGCAGACCTTTTTATCACCCTATGTGTTTCCCTGAGTGCTCTCTTGATGCCAAAAGTGAAAGCTTTGTCACCTAATCGTTGCTTGTAACTTTGAATGGGTATGCTTTTCTTAGAGCACATAAGGATGGTGCATGGATGGCTTTGAAATACCACCTTGGTTGCCCAGTTGGCTCTGAGCTGCAAGGTAGAGGTAACAGCAAGGTACATACTGAGTGCAAAGAAAGTCAAGGCTGCTTGTTGTGCGGTTTGAGGGCCAACATCTACTGTGTTGATATAGAACACTGAGGAACGTGAAGGGAATAGATGGTAAACCCGCTAAAAGGGAGGGAGCATTCTTGGAGCTCGAAGGTCAGCACGTAGCCTACGTTCCTAAAATGGAACCTCCCCCCCCCCCACAACGCCCTGTAACCCACCCTACAGTTAGTTCATTCCAACATTATCCTCTCTCCAAACCATAATCGCAATCGCTGTCCTGTAAGTTCGCTTCCTGGACGTTTGTTCGGCTCGTTTTAACACAGTTGGTTAGCCATCAGTTATGATCTATACACAGTCTTGGCTAAACGGGGCATCTACCCCTATAGATAGTAAATTATCAAATTTGCAACTACAGCCTATTTCCACAAGTCAGCATCATAATGAAGACACGAACAACATGAAAGTGTTTAAGGCATACGGTTATGACATGCTTGCAAGAAGATGATGAAAGGCTGAAGGCATTTTCCATTTAATAATACCTAGCTTTTTTTCTGTAGGAGTGAGAATTATATTCCAACCACAAAACCTCTCTGTATCCAAGAGTTACATTTCAATATAAAATGTTAGGACATGATTTTAGAACCTTATTTTTGTTATAAAGATAATATCTAAATCAAGACTTAACCGACGTATTATAAATAGCATATCAAGAAATCGACTACTTATGCTATAATTTTAACTAACACCTTATACACGGCTTTAATGACGGTCAGCCAAACTTTACCCATCCCTTAATGAGGCAACTTTCACAAAGAGCGGTTTGTCTATATGAGTGAATAATTATGCCAAGATATGCCAAGTCCACAATCCCACTATCGATTTTTCCTAAATTCAGTAAGGTATATATTTTTATTCAAGCCCTCCCTAATCAAACAGCATCTTTGATGGTCTAACGGTCATGATTTCCGCTTGTCATTCGCATGGCAATGCGCGGGAGATCGGGTTCGACTCCCCGTCAGAGAGTCATCTCTAGAGTTCACGACCCTGAGTTACACTCAGATCGCCTCAGCTTTTTGGTTTCGATTTTTGTTGATGCCGGCTGCCACGCTCGTTTTGCAGGTATCGTGGATAGGGAAAGGTGGAGCTCTTTTTTGGTCTCTTCCCCCCCCCCCACCAAGTGTAGGATAGATGGAATACCAGCAAAAGAGTGACAAAAAGTTGGGTAGGAACTACAAAACCGGAGAAATCTTGTCCGGAATTTCACTCTTTTTGTAAGTATGGGATCACTCTACCCGTGGCAACACCACGTATTAACTATGTAGTTGCCTGTTGGGTTGAATGTGATGATTGTTGAAGGTTGAACGGAGGGATGAGGATATGCCTCACCCCTGAGTCATGTGACTCTGTCACATGACCCACATTCAGTGACTAATCTATTCTACGAGTATTGATACAAACAGTAAGCACTGTTAATGGCAGTATGCAAACAAGTAAAACTGTCTGACCCCAACAGGTGGTTTCCTTGAACACGAGGACTGGCGTCGTATCCAACGCCCATATTTTACCTCCCATATAACCGGAGATGGCTGTATTGGATCTCCATTGTCTTATTGCATTGATGCTGCACTTTTCTTTCTCCTTTCCTTCATCCCAGTCTACAATATACATTCCAGATTATTCCACCTCGAAGTTTCAATCTCTTGTGATGGGTCCTGATCTCTAGAAAATGATTAGATCCTGTGAGTTATTGCCACCTACCATGGATTTGGTTGCAAGTGCAAGGTTGAGGAAAGCCATTGCTGGATATCTCCTTCTTGCTCTATGTTCAAGGAGTTAAGAAAATTACAGGAACAAGCGGAATCTGAACATTGATGAGAGGCCCATTTTCACTGCGCAGTGTTCCCATCCGAAAATCAAGCTTGAACTCGAGGCAACTTGGCTAAGGGTGGCAAAGTTCATTAGAGGCGTGATCTATGGCGCAACTCCAATCTAGCCACCTGCTTGCTCTATTTATATCGTCTACGTTAAGCATGCCAACTCCACTTTTAAGCAGAAATCCCCAAGTTATGTGCATCCATTTTCGCGGCCACCTGATGGTACCCAATACCTTGCTTTTAGGCCTTTCTTTGACGCAGCGGCAATTTGTCTTTTAATTACCGCTCGCTGATGTGAGTTGAACTTGCCTAGCGACAGCTTTTTTCCTACCTGCAGATTCTCGAGTTAGCTAGGTTTCTATCGAGAAACTTTGAATCGCGAACTGCTTGTACTATGTCCCCTCTCGTACTTACTGCTCTCTTTATATCAGCACTTGCGTAGAATGAGTTTGTGACGTCGTATTGAGGATTCTCGATGTCGTAGAGTGGAGCATCGAAGAAGATGTCTCGATAAGTCGAAATTGGTAACCACCATTCAACTATGAGGGAATATCTGTTAGTTTATTTTCTCTCCAAATCGTGAAGAGAAAGAGGAAGTATAAGCAATTACTTACAAGAAGCCATTCCAGAGACTACTACTGTGACCGGACGTGTCGTGACATAGCTCAGCGAGCTATTCCAGTGCGTAAGCCAGCCATTCTGACGAAGTGGTTCGAGCTGCTCATTTACTAATATTCCCAAAGCTTCGAATCATTAGATTTGAAATCAATCAAAAGCGTGATCGGGATGGATGGAAAGTCATCAAAGACTCCTTTTGGAACACTAGAGGCCGATAAATTCATACCAAGACCAAACATGCGCGTTTTGGTGTGACAAAATGGCAAGCAGAGGCTTAATATAGACTTTGAAAGGTCCAAGTCATATTAGAAATTTGGGTTTGTGACCAACCCACAGATCTGGCTGGCCGCTTCCGTCGTTTCGTAACCATATATCTGCTTCTAGTCCTGTACAACCAGTTGACAGGGCTTCGAAGAGTGGGACTCGTCGATGGTAATCGTTGTGAGAGTTGGACTGGAATAGGAGTAATTCCTGAAGAGACCTGTCAGAACGTGATAATACAGCGGACCCTCAGCAACCATGAAATCTCAAGGCCTTCAACCTACCTCGACTGAAATTAGCTGTCCATGTGGATAATAGTTTTACCTGAGTACCTGATTATTAGTATTTCTTGCTATATTTTATACTATCCTATGAATACTTACCGAATCGCTTGGCTCATGCCAATTAAGTGTGATGTTACTTAGTCCAGTATCCGCTAGCGGCCTCAGCCTCAGCTTTGGGTCAAGTGCACCATAAAGGTAAAGTAGCCAAAATCTAAAAAGGGAAGCATCAGCTACTAATTCGCAAGTGCGCTCAAAAGATTTCTTCTGTCATACCCGAAAGATACCATTGTTGGCAATAGTAAACACAATGCAAGGTAAATCTGGTTTCTATATGCTCGCTTTGTTTTCGAAGGTCTGAAGATATTCACTACATATTGCCATGGAGAGGTGGATTGGATATCTGGCTCGATTTCGGTAATTGATACCGAGATTCTAATATGACGGGAGGGTTAGCTTCACGTTATTTAAGAAGCATAGAACGGAAGCTTAAGATAAGCAGGAACCCAAACATGAAGGCCGTAGCTCAAAACCATCTTGCACGAACGAAAGCTCGTTGTTCAATACATATCCCACCGGCAGAAACACTTGAAAGGTCCTCAAAACAACGTACCGAGATTTTTTAACATCCTCAAGGCGCTTCTCGTTGTCGAAGACAACCACATCATGCTCTTTACTCATAGTGCAATTCGACTCGACTTTCTTGCTGTAGTTCCCAATGCGATGTATTCCGATGTTTATACCGTCTCTTCGCTATCCTTGTTCGTTACTCGTTACTCGTTATCCCGTCACCTCCTATGAAAATAGCAGCTTTGAAATCGACGCTCAGGACCAAATAGGACCGCTGCCCTTCCAACCTTGTCAACTGACTAATTCCACGTAATTTTTCATCGTGAACAATTGTGAACAGCGCGGTGAGGCACACATAAGGCGAAATGCGTCCTTACACGGTCCAGAAATGTTGGCAAGCCTAGATTAACAAGAGGGCCGGAGGCGCTTAGAAGCTAACACGGGAGGATTCAAGGCTTTATTGTGACACTTGGATTATCCCACTCTAGACACTGATGGAAGAATCCGGGGGCGTTTAGCGATATCTGGAGCACGGTCATTGCTGTCGAAAGAGGGGAGGTGGCCCCGGCTCGAAAGCCCCCAGAGCGAGATTTCCGAGGCATGTCAGACATGTGAGTTTTCGTCTTTATGGATAGTTTGGAAGTTTCCATAGCATTCGAGATCGCGAAATTCTTTCTCGGTTTCAGATTCTGTATTCATCGTGGTTGAGTCAAGGCTGGGCTCCAAGTTCAGAGCCTAAGGTAATTGAAGGTATTGCTTGTGGCTCAAAGTGTTGATATGACCCGAGCTCGTTCTGCCCTAGACCGCGTGAAAGGGTCAATCTAGAACGAGCGGTCCCTGGTTCCGCGGGGTTCTGCTGAAGATTCTAGTCTTGCGTGCTTGCAGGTGTAAGTCGCGTTTTTCTCCTTGGGGAAGATGGCATCTTCCGTTGCGGCGAGAGAGAGGCATGCCAAGGTGCGGTTCAGCCGTCTGTCACCTGCCAAGTTGGAGCTTATCTTACTGCACGGTACCCATCCTGTAGTGTACGCTGATGCGCTGCATGGCCGCCTGAAAACAAGCGGTCTGGACCCTGAATCCCGACAGCGTGGTATTGGACTGCCATGCTACGATCGACACAGGGGTCTGACGACCCTATTGAGCTTAATTATCCCACCAATGTGTATTTTTCCATGGTGGGGAGCAGATTCAATATTCGCAGACGGTTTGGTGAGATTTCTAATCCAGGTGATTGATTTGGTTTGCGCATTTTTGTGTTGTTGGTGCACAGTCACGGGAAAGTCTCCTTGACATCGAACTCGCAGTGACTGTTATGCAAGTCAGATAGGTACATCCTTTGATTACTCTAACGAGCCATACTATTGGCTTCTATCATCCAGGCTAGTACTAAAAAGAATCTACTCTACGAAACACGCCGTTCTTGGGCGGGTTGACAACTCTCAGAGCCCAATGTCTCCAATAGTTATCGTAATGCCTTGTATTGATGCAGACATATCGCCAGTCTATAGGACTAACGAGGGACTCCTCCAAAGGAAAGGTCTTTAGCATTGTAAGAACCTTCCTCACAGGTTCCCGGGCGAAGTTCACATCGTGCAGCGGTGTGTTTCTGTCTGTTGCTGAATTCGCTATATTTGATTGACCGATCTTCCCAAAGAGCGCGGACTACGCTGTATTGCTGTTCAAGCAGTATACGCTCTAGTAAAGAGGGGCTTCATTGAATATTTGGAACAACAAATTGCATTTAACCAAATCTGGTAAACAGAGTTGCAGTACGTGGACTAGATTAGCATCTTCTTCGGCAATGCTGCAAAAGAAGAAGTCAGCGTGGAGGGTCAAGTTTTGAATCTTAGCAGAATCCTCGTGCTTTAAGAATTTTCGTAAGTATTCCAGGCTACGACCAGGGCGCTACACAATCACTATAGGGATCGATAGGGTATATGGTATCGATATCGAAATTGATGTATGTCTCAAAGGCGAAGGCAGTCTTTGTTCTCTTGATGTATAGATCACGGGACCGTCCACATACATGAAGAGCCGGTGATATTGGTTGGTTTTTGAATCCAAAATGTTAGCCAATTACCACCTACAGTATGTAACATAGAGTTCGGCACCAAAAAGTTTGCTATCTTCCGTGCCACCGTGACAATTCTATTTTTGATACCTTGAGAAAAGGGTCTGTGCTGTAGAGCCTATGACAATTATACACGGTCTGGCGCAACTGCCTAAAGTCGGGTAGATATGGTAACTTTTTGAAATAATGACAGTAAATAATTTGCACTTACGATATAAATTGTAGCGAACCCCTCAAAAGAAAAGCCTCGAGACGAAGTCTCTCTAATGGAATGAACTTGCGGTTGCATTCTCTCTGGCATCAAGAGCTCCCTTATATTCAGTTTGGAGTTCAAGGGGAAGTCCAAATGTCATCAAAACTGGAGTTTCCTGTGGTTTAATGATCTTGCGTTCTGGATTTTCTTTTCGAACAGCATTGTATTTATCTTCCCGCAATTGCCTTCGTAGTTCGAACCAACAATCTGGTTCAAGAGAACGTAGTTCCAGAGAAGCACATTAGTACTAGATCTTCCTTTAATAGTTCAAGCCCGGCATTTATATACTCATTGTCGCTTAGTACCTCTTGTTTCGATCTGAGGAGTTTCATGATGTTCTGTATGTACTTAGGAGTGTAATTGCGTGGCTGTTCCGTTTCTTTCTTGGTTAAAAGAAATTAAAGGAAAGGAAATATACGTATATATATACACACGGAAATACAAAGGAATCTAAAGTGCTGTGTAGACACGAAGCGGCAGAAGTTAAATGGTGATGGTTCGAGCATGCCTGGCACTGTCATGCTAAAAGTGGTCAAAAAGCAAAAGAATCATAGGGTATAAACCTGTGATTCAGAGGATCGCACTTTGAAAACGGATTGCAAATATTGGACGAACCAAGAAGTGCATACATCCTAGATAATACATTGGTTTTGCCGTTGCAGCGAACTTATCTCAACTCTGACAGCAATATACTTATACATACATATCCACCTAGCTAGAATTATAAGCGGGAGTGACCATTGATGAGAGGGAATACAAGAAGCTTGAAATTTGATTTGGGCCATGTGGATGGCTTGGAGTGGTTGAATATGTTGAAAGCACCTCCGACTACGTAAAACTCGTTGATGATAAGTACATATACCACAATTCCATAGATTCGTAGAATGTTTGACATTTGTTAAAACATTAACCACTGCACTATGTTAGAGCGTCGAAATCGTGTACTATCGAACAACACGAGGTAACTAGCTCTGTGAGGAGATAATATCATTATCATTCTCGGTGGACCATTTGGATCTTGCAAAGAGTTCATGTCAAGGAACCGAGTATATAGGTTGTATTGAGTACCTCCCAAAACTTCCCAGCAGCCTATATATGCAATATACAAATGTACCTTGGCGGCTGGTATTGAAGTCCTTGCAAAGAAAAATCAAATCTCAGTAGTAATCATGCTCGAGCAACGGCCCCCGGGTGTTTGGTATACAAGCTGCATCTAGCTAAGCAGCTCTTTAATATCCTCGATTCTTTGGAGCTTCTTCTCCGCGTCACTCATCATACCGAGAGAAGTCGCACTGGCAGTTTTTAGCATGAGTCAGCATTTGTTAGTCCAAAAACACTCACATAAACTTCTTTCTCTCTTGAATCTTTAGCATCTTTTGCTCTATGCTCTCGCTTACAATAAATCGGCAGACCTTGACTTCATCTGTTTGACCCATACGATGCACTCGATCAATAGCTTGGGCTTCGACTGCAAAACTCCACCACGGATCCATCATATAAACTCTTTTTGCCATTGTCAAATTGAGACCTACACCCCCTGCTCGCAAACTCAGCAGTAATACGATCCCCTTTTTGCTGGCTGCATAATCTTTCAGGACGGTGGCACGGGCTTGCTGTGTCATCGAACCATCGAGGCGGAGAAATGGTATCGATGCTCGCGTAAGAGCAGGTTCAATGAGAGACAAGAATGACGTAAACTGGCTAAAGACAACGGATTTCGTGCCAGGTAACGAAATTCGCAATGCCTTTAAATGGCTTAAAAGCGCGCCAATCTTAGCAGATGAGTTGGAGCCTAATCGCTGTAAAGTGATCTTCGGTTTGTCATCGAGGCTATCTGGATGTCTATCATCCTTCACAACCTCAAATATGTCTCGAAGGTTGATCACTTCTCTGCAGCTTGGGCATCGAGGAATCTCTCCTTTGCCGGTTTGATGAGTAATGTAATCTGATAAGCATTTCTTGCACGCTGAATGCCAGCAACCTGTTACCGTCTGTTCGATCATAGGCTCTTCCGAACATATTGGACATTCGTTTTCAGCCTCATCTCGGATTTGCTCGAGGACATGAGCGCCAAAAGCGTTTGAATCGGCCGTGTCATCTGTTGCTGCAGTAAAACGCTCAATAAGAGACTGCAAGTCCATGTCATCCGCTAAGCCTGATGCTGCATCCATTTTCTCCCCAGCCTCTTCTTCCTCCGCTACCATATCCTGGTTTCGAGTTAGAATAGGATGGCAGCAGGATTGGCGTAATCGAAGGATCTGAGCAAAAATGCTGGTATATGCTTTCAATACAGTTCCTGCCTCCAAACAGTACGCTTGGCTCGTGTGAAGATGTGATCGTAGACTTCTCGCTCCGGCTTCGAAAGTTCAATTTCAACAATGTCTATGGTCTTAGGCGGCAAAGGCACCAAGGCTTCTCCAGTAGGTGTTTTCATGTCCTTCGTTCTTCTCAGTACGAGAGGCTCTAAGACAGTCTGAACAACATCAAGAGCTTGCATGAAGTCCTTAGATTCGAATGGTACTGTGATGAAAGTCTTCCAGAAAGAGAAGTTGTTCCATGGCTCAACCCTGAGGAAGCGCACAAGACTGAACAAATCTTCCAGTCTATTCACAACTGTTGGAAGTGAAAGTGTTAGCATTCACTTAACCAGGTTTATGTATCGCAACAGCCGGACTTGTGAATAAATCCGAATACAAGGGGTTACAGAAAAAACTTACTCGGTGTCCCTGTCAATACCCATCTGTGCTCAGCATTAATCTCGTAACATGCTTTGGAGCTTTTGGCTTGTCTGTTTTTGATATGATGAGCTTCATCGAGGATTACTCGGAAATACTTGAGTGAAAAGAGCCCGCCACCTTTGTCCCCATTTCTAGCTGCGACTTGGTTGTATTCGGACAGTACAACCCCATAGGAGGTGATAATAACATTCGGTGCAGATGCTGCGTTCGCTTCACAACACAGCGCCTGAAGATCAGCTGATTTATCATTCCCATAGTAAAACAAAAACTCTTTAACGTTCCTTCTTTCGAGCATTCTCTGCTTCTGACTGCCATTGAGCTAGTAAAGACATTGGTGCTACGACTAGAGTTGTACACGGAGCATTCTCAACAGGGGCTAGGCGAGCAGGAAGTCTAGGAAGACCATTTACAGAGGTTGGCTTGGTGTTTATGGCGCCTTGAGCTTCCATGGCAATTCTAGATCTATGCGTATGGATCAAACTCATCATCTCGATAGTTTTGCCCAGACCCATTTCATCGGCCAGAATACCTCCCAAGCAGTGCTGTTCCTGGATAGGGAACTCCAGAGACAGCTCGCCAGAATATGGATTAACATAAAAGCTCTCTTGTCCGACAAAACTGAGGCAACTCCTTGTCGTCCACATCCTTGATCGGCCACGAATACTCTTCCCAGAGCGGATGCATAGAAGCCTCACGATCTTCGTCCCTTTCATCTTTCTCTTTCGACACTCCAGTATAATAACGCTTGTTTTTGGTATTGCCGTAAATTCATTGCGGAATGTTTCAGCAGGTTCGGCTGCTGGCGCATCAAAGTCAAAGGACTGTGCTTTTTATATAGAGTATCGAGCTGGTCCTGTTCAAGCTCTTTGCCTTCCTCCTCTTCGGAAGGAGGAGATGATATACCATTCTCTAGTGAAGTTGTTGTTTTTGATTCTCTTGTTGTTTCTCTGCTGCCTCAGCAGCTTGCAGTAGCCCCTGACGCTTGTGTTGGACATTCGTTGTGGAACTCGTTGTAGGCAATAGGTTGACTTCCTCGAATAACTTGACAAGGGCAACTTGTCGCAAACGTAGCTCTTTCTCCTCAGATGTCTCCTTCTCTTCAAACATTCCGGTCTTTCTATTTTCCTGAGGGTTGAAACGTCTGCTGTCAAACGCACTTTTTAGCAAGGAGCATCGTAATTGGAGAAGAATCGTATCATTCGTTCTCACCCTTTCCGGGGCATAAACGCAGGTGCCTTCGAATTTGCAAACTTTTTGATCCATTAATGTAGAGACCCAATTCGCACACTCTCGTGACAATCGCCCGACCTCTGCGCCACTTGAATTCGTGAAGCGCACTATTACATCTATCCGCTTCGCGGCCGCGCTATTAGGCTTCGGAGCTTGAGATACAGCAGGTCTTCCCCGGCTAGAGGCAAGCTTCGGTGGTTGTATCTTCTGGCGTTCTATACGGATAACTTCGCCATACTTTAGTAGGTTTACACCACTTCTCGTTGCCCAACCTTCTACACCAAAAGCGCCAACGTATCGATAATCTGGTATGTTTCCGCGTAATGGTTTATTAGGACGTTTGTTGGCTGGTGAAAGCTCCGTCTTGTCTGCATTGGAGGTCAAGAAGTAAAATGATTGATTGTCAAAAACCTTTGCATTTTGGGTGGTCCGAGGCTTAGAGGCAGTGATACCAGTCTTCCATGAGCCATCGAAGTAAATATTAACTGCTCTTTCAATATCCCCTCCTGACTTCTCTTGCAAATGGTTCATTACCTCCGTGCCACTTTGTCGCAGATAATACTCTCGATGGTTTCTTGATCGAAGCCAGAAGTGCCAGTTATACCTTCTGCTAGCTCTTGTCTTTTACTACCATTGTCAGGCTCGCGCGCTGAGCTAGCATGCCCATTTGAACCGCTTGATAATACTTTATTTGGTGACGAAGGTGGAAACGCGTCGAGTTCGTGGAAAGGACTGAAGGGTCTGTCAACGAGGCATCGGGAGCACTTGATCGCTCCTCAAAGAATTTCCGTTCTTTGATGGAGGCCCTTCCATCTCAGCAAAGCTATATCAAGATGATCATTTTCCTTGCTTCCATTGTGTGGAAGGTGATTCAATTAGTTCCCTTCAACGCGGTCTCACGCGATCGCGCGAAAGTGGGTCTCAAAATTCAGTGTGGCGATGGATGATACTGCTCATGTGCTCTGTCTTTGATGCAATTCTATGTACTTCATCACATTCTCTTGTATATTACCAACTAAACTCAATATTACAACCTTCTAATGTATAATATACGGGTTGCCTCACGTTTGCGAAAGATCATTGCTGTACAAGACTTTCTGAAGCAAGGCTATGTCACTACTCCATACAGTGGTCCTGCACCACATACACCTCAGATAACAGACTCAGACGTTGTCGCGGCACGAGCTTACTGTTCCAATCTTCTCCAGTATGACCCAAATTTAGTTCTGCAGAGTAGATAAATACTTAATGCTACTAGAAAATTTGATTCTCCCTCGTTTACCCTCCAGACATTTATACCTTCTACAACAAGAGATGCATATCTTGCAATTCGAGCCCTCAATGTTGAGCTTGCTCGAATACCCGATTTAGTTTCGAATCCAACTGTCGGCGCTCTGCGGATGCAATTCTGGCGAGATAATATTACCCGTACCTTTGCTAATACCCCCCAAAGGAGCCTGTCGCAATCCTGCTGCACTATGCTCTCCAGCTACTACAGTCCAGGCATCCAGGTCATAGCACAAGCGTTATGAAAGGGTGGTTCATAAAAATTATCAATGCTCGAGAGAATTATATGGATAACCGGCCATATACTAGCATGGAGGCATTAGAATTATATGCTGAAAATACCTACTCAACGCTGATGTATTTGACGCTAGCAGCTCTTCCGCTGCACTCCATGGCCGCAGATCATGTGGCAAGCCATATTGGTAAGGCTGCAGGAATTATTACTGTATTAAGAGGCCTCCCCTTGATAGCTTTTCCGCCACCGCCAAATCACCATAGTATCAATGCCACTTCTGGTGGTAATCTAGGTGGAGGACGTCAAGGAGCCGTTTTATTACCACTGGATATCATGGCAGAGACAGGCGTTAAAGAGGAGGATGTTCTAAGACAAGGAGCAGAAGCACCAGGTTTGAAGGATGCGATCTTCACGGTCGCAACAAGAGCAAACGATCATCTTATCACAGCTAGGGAGATGTTGAAGAATCTACAACAAGGGAAAGATGCTGGTCACGCGTTTGAGCATGAAGGAGAAGAAGGCCATCAATATGCTGAAACAAAGGGCAGTACGCAGGTTGGCTTGGACAGAGCATTTGGGGTGTTTATGCCAGCAGTGTCAACGAGACTATGGTTAGAAAAAACTCGAGCGTCATGACTTTGATATCTTCAAACCAGAGCTGAGGGCCAGGGAATGGAAGCTACCGTGGAAAGCCTATTGGGCGTATTCTCGCAGATCAATCTGAGGATCTACGCAATCTGTGCGAACCTCGAGATGCAAGACATAATAAAACATAAGGCGCCTTGCTATGCTGCGTCCAAAAGTTCCTGATCAAAGAGAGACATCAACGAGACCTTGCACGACATACTTCATGCTATAAGGATGAGCGCGAGATCACAACCGGAAAAAAGACGTTGCATGGCTTATCCTTCCCGGTCCAGAAGATAACATAGTCGAGGCCTGCCTTGCCACCAGGAACTTTGGATTCAAGGGAAGAGTGCCAGCCTACCATATTGCCAGTGTACAAAATAGGCCATTCTAGGCACTATTAGTACATATATATTCGCGGTTTAAATTCGATCAATTACGTTCCATCTGATACAGTAAATCCACCTGGCTTGTCTCCATGGTACTGACTTGCAGGAAGATGAAATTACATAATTTGATTATCACAAGACCAAATTTAAGCAGGAGTATTGCATCTAGCTACTTAGGTCAACAATACAGAGAAACCCACTGTCCCAAGATCTCCCAACATCCTAACTCCAAGATGCCAAAACGATTACATCTCATAAGTTCGAGATTCTCAACACTAAAAGCAAAACTGTCTGCAATCTTCCCATCATCCCTACCGCCAGCCCACCCCGATCCTCTCACTGCCTGGCCCGTAACCCGCATTCCACTCGCCACATCTCCTATCAGAGTAAAGTGCATTGTTCCTACACTCCCAACTGCAATAATCGTGGTTCATTTGCCGTTGGATATTTCTCATGTTGGGCAGGCATGAGTTTGGGACGTTAAATGGCAGGCCACGTTCGCGTGGGTCGTTGATTCGTTGGAGCTGCTGGAAGATGCGGTAGCAATTTGAGCCAGCGAGGAGGGAGGAATGTCCGCACTGTGACTGGATGAGGTAGTAGTTACACATCTCGTCGTCGCTCTCCAGTGGCTTGCTAGATACGTTCTGACTTCTACTTCCAGTTCAACTTCTGACCCTGATTTTGCGAGTTGTTATGGACCTAGAGATCAACGGCAGTTTGGGTATGGAAGAAGAGACAGTTATCAGTGCTACTCGGACGAGCTTAAATCCGATTGATAACTATCGCGAACCACTTCGTCTATCTTTCGCTGAGTATTTCTGCGTTGGTCAGCTCGGAAGCCATCCTCATTCAGCTACTCTGCCACATAACCCCCAAACACTGATATAGTCTAGGAGAGCATAGGAGTTCCAGGTAGCCCATTGATAAGTTTCAGAAGATAGCAAATCGTTGCCCGAGAATATGATTGCAGAATGACTCCCAGATATGTAAAACCGCAACGCAGCAGAAGGTGACAGGTTCTCAAGAAAATGTACTTGCAAACATAGCTGAGGCTCTTCTGCTCTTATACTGAATGTTTGTCATAAGGTAGAAAAGATCTGAATTTGTCCACGGAGCAAAACGCAAACGAAAGATATATACCGTGTGTGACCTGGGACGGCTATTCCAGCTGGAGGTTTGTTTTTGGTGTCACGTGAGGCGTGAGAAAACTGCTCGGAGGTGGCACAGACCGTTACAAGAAACAAAATGGGTATTTGAGATCTAGAAGACAAGCCATGACGCCTTTTTATAATTATCAAACGGAGAACACTTATGGTGCTGGGCCGTGGATACTCTCATAGTATCGCAAGGACGACTTTATGTCCTCTTCTGTTGGTATCTGTCCAGTCCAGCTCACATCATTATTTGTCCTAATGGAGGGCTTCGATGCCTCAACAAGTTCCTTTGTGACCTCATCAACGTCGACTTCGAGGAAGTGTCTTAGGAACTTGCCAATATCAGTGTTTTCGTTGTTCCCTCGAAGATCTTGAGATCCAGCAGTTCCATAGATGTTCACATCAACAGCGGAGTGTCCATGTGTTGACCACCCTATTTGAGCCCTTCGACTGACCATACCAGCGAAGAAGTAAAGAGCTCCTAGAGGTTTATCGATAAAGAGTTGTATCTCCTCCTCAGACGCGTCTGAGATTCCGAGTCCTTTTTCGACTAATTCCTCTAAAATGTATTTCCTGAGTTCATCTTTAGTTTCAGATGATTTGGAGTGAAGATGAGAATAGAGTTGCTTCGTCAAATATTCACCAGAGTGCGAAACGCGGTCTAGTACCTCAGGGTACCACAAGTATTCTGGATAATCTTCATTTAGCTCTGTCAGATTAGTTAGAACTTGCTCTTTAAAAGGTGTATGGCAATGACAAAAAAATCCAGGTCGTAACATGGCCTATTCGAGACATCTGCACTTACGTCTTGCGACAGCTAATCCACCTGTCTCGTGGTCGGATGTCGCAACTAATACTCCATCATCGCTGCTTCGTTCTAGAAACTCGACCACTGAAGCAAATGCTTTATCATAAGCTAAAACTTCATTAACTTGGGCGGCAGGGTCATTCCAATGTCCCGCATGATCTATGCGACTGCCCTCGATCATCAAAAAGAAACCTTTATCAGAGTCTTGTGTAGCAACTTCCAATGCTTTTAGTGCAGTTCGAGCCATTTCATCAAGAGATGGGTAGATATTGGTCATATTACGTCTGTCTATCTCGAAAGGAATATCCCTATCCGCGAAAAGACCCATTAATGGCAACTTGATAGTATCTCCGCTACTTGTGATATCATCATATTGTCTTCGAGAATCGATGTACGTCCAATTGTATTTCTTCTGCGCTAGATCCGTCAGATCTAAGTCATCGGCTCTGCAACCTCCACTGCTGTTATTCGGGAGGAAGTGGCATCTCCCGCCTCCAAGCATAAGGTCAAGAACTCGACCTAACGGGTGATCTCCTATCTCTTGTTGTGCGATGAGGTCCTCCTCGGTACGTAGATTAGCGTGCGATGCAAAACATGCTGGAGTTGCGTCTGTTATACTTGTCGTCACAACGAGTCCAGTCATATACCCTGCCTTCTTTGCAGCTTCTAATACTGTGCCGCAGGGTGTGTGATCTGGCAGAATTGATATAGCCCCGTTATAGCTCTTCTTCCCACATGAAAATGCCGTAGCGCCTGCAGCTGAATCAGTAACAAGACTGCTACTTGATCTCGTTCTGGACGATCCAATAAAATGCTGGTCAAGGACAAGTATGTCGTCAATTGGCAAGCTGTCTCTGTATTGACGAAAGCTTCGGGTTAGAGAAAGACTCGCTGGGCCCATGCCATCAGAGACCATAAATATCAGATTCCGCTTTCCAGCTGGTTTCGTATTATTATCTCTAGTCGCGGATTGGTGTTGAAATAAGACTCCTAAAACAATAACAGCTGCCGTAGCTAATGCTGCCCACACGAAGAGTCCAAATTCACGCCAAAATGCACCACGAGTTTGACCAATTTGTGATTTTTTCTGCTGATCCCCAAGCAATGCATCTTCTTCTGTTGCCCTCTCGTCAGAGTGAGTAGATGATCGCCTGTCGGTTGTGAAGAGAGGTTGCGTAAACGACATTGTAGGGACAATAGATGGCTGTAAAGACAAGAGACACCAAGGCGGCTCCTTGTATTTTTTGGGGGTTATCAGTAAGAGGCAACTGTTGTATGCCCTCATGAAAGCGATCACAAGATAAATGAGTCCGAGCCTTGCCAAGGCTGAAGGTTCCCTCCACAAATGACCACACACCAAATGACCAAGTCACCAGCCAGGTTTCGCATATGGGTCACCATGCCATCTGTTTCATTATGTCGAAAGAAAATATACTTCCAAGGTTATTTCGAGTACGGGACAGCGATTATCTGAGAGCCCAGTATTGTGATAAATTAATGGCCAGACAAACTGTCAGCCTTGCAGAAGGCTTCGGTGCCAAGGCTTTTGAAAATTAAACTGAAGATATCTTTGAAATGGATGTCATGATTAACATGCTAGTGAAGAAATAGTGTCATAACATATCGTGACTGTGTAGTATTTCGGTAAAATATGTCTAAGCTAAGACGAACCAGTTACTGTGGAATCGACAAGTTTCCAAAGTGGCGTTTGACTTCGTGAATGGAAGAAACCTCGGGTACAATAGTTTAAGTCTAATAGTTATGAAACGCGGCTCTAATTTGCATAGCGAGAGGCTATGACGGGGGAGCTGGTGGTGAGGAGGATCGTGTGTAAGACTGCAAACAAAGGTCCTCTAACGCATTGCCAACTTGACATACGACGGGGAATCAACCTGATAGTCAACTGGCTCGAATAGCAAGAGATACTACCTTCCAAAATCCTATCTTCTTTGAGATAGACTCAGAAATCCGGCACTAATAAGTCCCATTTGCCAACGAAATCATGCTTGAGAATTCTCGCCACGCTTCACATTTCACATTGTTTTGAATTATGATCTACGACGCCGGGAAGAACTTTGGTAGAGTGCCAGTGCTTTTGAAGCAACCGCTCTCGTTATTCATGGAGTAAAACTCCTGCCTGAAGATAAGTACAGCCAATCCCGCTGCATCATGCAACCCAGCCCAGTTTTTAACACCCAAAGCAACCCCGTCGATGTTCCTTAACGCTTCTTTTGTTGGACTCCTTCAAAACCTTCTTGACAATCTTCTGCTCCTCAATTAAGAACGCGCGAACGATACGGTCCCGGACACAGTTGGCCACATCTCGATCCGCCATATGCGCGCTGAACGGTCTTCTTGGTCTGGAGATCTGGGAGTATTCGCGGGGTCGAAGAGCTGGGATCTGAAATATATTCGCATTAGCTTTTGTACACCAACAGCTCCTGAGGCAAATGCACGATCATTTCATTTCTCCGTGTAGAATCTTGACACCTTCATGGAGCCTTAAACCAAACTGCAAATACAGCGAGTCCTCCAAAGCAAGTCGTCGATCCCAGTTTGGTCGCTCCAAATTTGTCTGATGTTGTATATCGTGTAGTGGAGAGCCAGAGCTTCCATTACATCAAACAATCCCGTTCTCGTCGTCGAAACATTATTGAATCACTTACACCTGGCAACTTGATTCCACAATCTCCACACTTGGGCGCAGTGCCGGCTTTCTTGATGTGAAGGTATCGTAGCGATCCACCTGGAGTCTTGACAACGCGGACCTTATTCGACTTGGTGTTGTATCTATATCGCCATCAGTCAAAAACTCCTGCTGAGAATATTACCAGCTTCAACTCACGGATTGCGGCGTCTGTAGGTCAATCTGTTAGAAGCCATCTTGACTGATTTGCTGCTGCTGAAGTTGGTCAAATTGGTCGTCGCTTCCTGGTATACAAAGTTCAAAAAAGAATTGTCGAATTCTTGTGTGTGGTTTAGCGAGTATTTGTGCCTTAGGCATCAATACAGCCTCACCAGCCAAGTCAACGCGCCTCGCGCTTAGTGGCGCTTGTAAAAATGTTAGATTCACTCTATTCTCGATTTGGTAAATATCGACTGTTGACTTCAAGATATTTTGCCTCGAGGGATCAACGTCGACGGTGCAGCTCAATCGCCATCGTGAACTTGGTGTAAGCAATTCCAATCAGCGGATCATCGATCAAAATTAATTATCTACCGCCGTCAGGGGTATGGTAGACACGACTTGCGCTCGTCCTCGCGCTCTAAGTAAATTGGGGTGTACAAATCATTACTGACAAAAGCCGTTTAGGATTGAGGAAAACCTCGAAGATGTCCTCATCCCTACCGCCACCTCCTCCGCCAGGATGGGGGGCCTCTCTACCTCCGCCACCAGGAGCACCTCCACCTCCCGGATATCGAGTTGTAGATCCTCAGGTCGCAAAGTTCGCGCAAAAGAAGACGGAATGGCTACGATCACGACGGAATCGGTTTGGAGAGAAAAGAAAGGGAGGATTTGTCGAAACACAAAAAGCAGACATGCCTCCCGAGCATTTACGAAAGATTGTTAGAGACATTGGGGACGTCTCGCAAAAGAAGTTCAGTAGCGACAAGCGAAGTTACCTAGGAGCCTTGAAGTTCATGCCTCACGCTGTTTTTAAGCTGTTAGAGAACATGCCTATGCCGTGGGAATCTGCGAGGGAGGTCAAGGTTTTATATCATGTCAATGGCTGCTTGACACTGGTCAATGAGACGCCTCGGGTGATTGAGCCTGTCTTTCATGCGCAATGGGCCACCATGTGGGTGTGTATGAGGAGAGAGAAGAGTGATCGACGACATTTTAAGCGGATGAGATTTCCTCCATTCGATGATGAAGAGCCACCTCTATCTTGGTCAGAAAATATTGAAGATGTGGAACCTCTAGAGCCCATACAGATGGAATTGGATGAGACCGAAGATGGCGCGGTGTTCGAGTGGTTCTATGAAAATCGACCACTCCTTGACACACCTCATGTTAATGGGCCAAGCTACAAGGAATGGAATTTGTCGCTACCGCAAATGGCAACATTATATCGACTTAGCCATCAGCTATTAAGTGATCTTGTCGACAAGAACTACTTCCATATGTTTGAGCTTAAGAGTTTTCTCACAGCGAAGGCCCTGAACGTTGCTATCCCCGGCGGGCCGAGGTTCGAGCCTCTTTACAAAGATGTTGACCCTAACGATGAGGATTTCGGAGAATTCAATGCAATTGACCGAATCATCTTTCGGGCGCCTATTCGCACAGAATATCGGGTGGCGTTTCCGTATTTATACAACTCTCTGCCAAGAAGCGTAGAACTTGGTTGGTACTCACATCCTCAAGTCGTCTATGTTCGAGCAGAAGATCCAAGTTTACCAGCCTTTTACTTCGATCCCGTTATCAATCCCATCTCATTACGCTCTGTTGCGCCTATGAATTTGACAGTTAGTCACGAAGACGAGTTATTTGGATATGGTAATAATGAGGAACCCGAAGAAGAGGCGTTCGTGCTTCCGGGAGAAGTAAAACCATTTCTAGCAGATGAAGAGTTATACACAAGCGAGACTGCCGCTGCAATCTCTCTATGGTGGGCTCCATTTCCCTTCGATCGGCGTTCTGGACGAATGGTGCGAGCTCAAGATGTTCCTTTAGTCAAACAATGGTACTTGGAGCACGCTCCACAGGGCCAGCCTGTCAAAGTACGGGTTTCTTATCAGAAACTTCTTAAAACTTATGTCTTGAATGAGCTGCACAAGAAAAAGCCAAAAGCTCAAAGCAAGCAGAATTTAATGAAGACGTTGAAGCAGACCAAATTCTTCCAGCAAACCACCATAGACTGGGTTGAAGCTGGTCTTCAAGTGTGCAGACAAGGATTCAATATGCTCAATCTTCTCATTCATAGAAAGAATCTTACTTATCTGCATCTGGATTACAATTTCAACTTGAAGCCTGTCAAGACATTGACGACGAAAGAACGAAAAAAGTCGCGATTCGGCAACGCCTTCCACTTGATGCGAGAAATCCTCAAATTAACGAAGCTGATCGTTGATGCTCAAGTTCAATATCGACTCGGCAATATTGACGCCTTCCAACTTGCTGATGGCATTTTATATGCTTTCAATCATGTGGGCCAGTTGACTGGCATGTATCGGTACAAGTACAAACTCATGCACCAGATCCGAACCTGCAAGGATTTGAAGCACTTGATATACTATCGCTTTAATTCTGGACCTGTTGGAAAAGGTCCTGGCTGTGGTTTCTGGGCACCTGCTTGGCGAGTGTGGCTCTTCTTCATGCGTGGTATCATACCTCTCCTAGAACGATGGCTTGGGAACCTCTTGTCACGACAATTTGAAGGTCGCCACAGTAAGGGGTAGCGAAGACTGTGACAAAGCAGCGTGTAGAATCTCACTTCGATCTGGAACTACGCGCATCCGTTATGGCTGACCTCATGGATATGATGCCCGAAGGTATCAAGCAGAATAAAGTCAATACTGTTCTGCAACACCTGTCAGAAGCGTGGAGATGCTGGAAGAGCAACATCCCTTGGAAAGTGCCTGGCTTACCTGCACCCATCGAGAACATCATTTTGCGATATGTTAAGAGCAAGGCGGACTGGTGGATCTCTGTGGCCCACTATAATAGAGAGCGTATCCGCAGAGGTGCAACGGTCGACAAGACCGTTGCGAAAAAGAATCTGGGCCGTCTAACCCGGCTTTGGCTTAAGGCGGAGCAGGAGAGACAACACAACTACATGAAAGACGGACCATATGTCTCTTCAGAAGAGGCGGTGGCTATTTACACCACCACGGTCCACTGGCTTGAGTCGCGTAAATTTTCTCCAATCCCGTTTCCGAGTGTCTCTTACAAACACGACACTAAAATTCTCATTCTCGCCTTGGAGCGACTCCGAGAAGCCTATTCTGTTAAAGGTCGTCTCAATCAAAGCCAACGTGAAGAATTGGCCTTGATAGAACAGGCATACGATAGTCCTGGGACTACATTAGAGCGTATTAAGCGTTTCCTTCTCACACAGAGAGCCTTCAAAGAGGTTGGAATTGATGAACGACAATTACAGTACCATCAACCCAGTATACGATATTGAGCCAATAGAGAAGATTAGCGATGCATATCTAGATCAATATTTGTGGTACCAGGCAGATCAACGTCATCTCTTCCCTGCCTGGATCAAACCTTCCGATTCTGAGGTTCCACCTCTCCTTACTTACAAGTGGGCTCAAGGTATTAACAACCTTGACAAGGTTTGGGAAACGACAGATGGCGAATGCAACGTGATGATTGAGACACAACTTTCCAAGGTTTATGAAAAGATTGATCTCACCCTTCTCAACCGACTTCTGAGATTGATCATGGACCACAATCTAGCAGATTACATTTCCTCGAAGAACAATGTCCAACTCACTTACAAGGACATGAATCACGTTAACAGCTATGGTATGATCCGTGGCCTTCAGTTCTCTGCCTTCGTATTCCAGTACTATGGCTTGGTACTCGATCTTCTATTACTTGGTTTGCAACGCGCTAGCGAGATTGCTGGCCCGCCTCAAAGCCCCAACGATTTCTTGCAATTCCGCGATCGCGAAACAGAAACCCGCCACCCAATCAGATTGTATACAAGATATATCGACCGGATTTGGGTTTTCTTCCGCTTCACCGCGGATGAGTCTCGTGATCTCATCCAGCGGTTCCTCACAGAGCAGCCAGACCCCAATTTTGAAAATGTTATTGGTTACAGAAACAAGAAATGCTGGCCAAGAGACTCACGTATGCGTCTAATGAGGCACGATGTCAATCTTGGCCGCGCTGTATTCTGGGATCTCAAGAATCGCTTGCCCAGATCTGTAACCACGATTGAGTGGGATGACACGTTCTCGAGTGTTTACAGTAGAGACAATCCCAATCTACTCTTTGCAATGTGTGGGTTTGAGGTTCGTATTCTGCCAAAGATTCGTAACCAAAACGATGAGTTCCCCGTGAAAGATAGTGTTTGGAACTTGGTCGACAATACTAGCAAAGAGAGAACAGCACATGCCTTCTTACAGGTCACGGAGGAAGATGTTGCCAAATTCAACAATCGCATTCGGCAGATTCTGATGTCCTCTGGGTCTACCACCTTCACTAAGATTGCTAACAAATGGAATACAAGCTTGATTGCACTCTTCACGTACTATCGTGAAGCCGCTGTTTCTACTGTCAATCTTCTTGACACTATTGTCAAATGCGAAACAAAGATCCAGACCCGTGTCAAAATTGGTCTTAACTCGAAGATGCCTTCCCGCTTCCCGCCTGCTGTTTTTATACTCCTAAGGAGCTAGGTGGTCTTGGTATGATCTCAGGATCACTATTCTCATTCCAACAAGCGACAAGCGGTGGTCGAAGCAAACTGATGTTGGTGTGACGCATTACCGAGCTGGTATGTCGCACGATGAGGAAACGCTGATTCCCAATATCTTCCGTTACATCATTCCCTGGGAGGCTGAATTCATTGATTCACAACGAGTTTGGACCGAGTATTCTCAAAAACGACAAGAAGCTAACCAGCAAATCGAAGACTTACTCTTGAGGATCTTGAAGACAGTTGGGATCGTGGTCTCCCACGCATCAACACTCTCCAAAAGGACAGGAGCACTCTTAGTTTCGATAAAGGTTTCCGTGCTCGAACAGAGTTTAAGACGTATCAGCTCATGAAGAGCAACCCATTTTGGTGGACGAGTCAGCGTCACGATGGAAAGCTGTGGAATCTAAATGCCTACAGAACCGATGTCATTCAGGCACTTGGTGGTGTTGAGACTATTTTGGAACATACACTCTTCAAAGCAACTGCCTTCCCGTCTTGGGAAGGTCTCTTCTGGGAGAAGGCATCCGGTAAGTTAATAACCCAGGATAAAGCACCCTTGGAAAGTTCCATGAACTATCTACTTTCCAGACTTGTCGTAAGACCGTATATATGTCTCAATATTTGATGCTTCATGAGAATTTACTATAACCTTGAAATTTTGCAGAACTTGGAAACTAACTGCGAGTGTTTGATGATTAGGTTTCGAGGAGTCCATGAAGTTCAAGAAGTTAACGAATGCACAACGTTCTGGTCTCAATCAAATTCCTAATCGCAGATTTACGCTTTGGTGGTATGTTAGCATTTATTATTTAGTATAGTATCACATGCTGATTTTCTCAGGTCGCCTACAATAAACAGAGCAAATGTTTATGTCGGTTTCCAGGTTCAGCTAGATTTGACCGGTATCTTCTTACATGGTAAAATACCTACTCTCAAGATCTCCCTCATCCAAATCTTCCGTGCCCACTTGTGGCAGAAAATCCACGAGTCGGTAGTCATGGATTTGTGTCAAGTATTCGACCAAGAATTGGAGCAACTGGGTATTGAAACCGTTCAGAAAGAGACAATTCATCCCAGAAAGTCGTACAAGATGAACAGTTCATGCGCAGATATTCTTCTCTCTTTGCAAGTCACAAGTGGAATGTCACGCGCCCGTCTATCCTATTCGATACCAAGGATACCATTGAGCGACTACGACCAACAAATTTTGGGTAGACGTACAGCTTCGTTACGGTGACTACGATTCGCATGATATTGAAAGATATGTCCGTGCGAAGTATCTGGACTACACCACTGATAGCATGAGTATTTATCCGTCTCCAACCGGTCTCATGATTGGCATTGATCTCGCGTATAACTTGTATTCTGCATACGGCCAGTACTTCCCAGGATTGAAGGCGCTTGTGCAACAAGCTATGGCAAAGATCATGAAGGCAAACCCTGCCCTTTATGTACTTCGAGAACGAATCCGTAAGGGTCTTCAGCTTTATGCGTCGGAGAGTAATCAGGAGTTTTTGAATTCGCAGAATTATTCGGAGCTCTTCAGCAACCAAATCCAGCTCTTCATTGATGATACGAACGTGTATCGTGTTACGATTCATAAGACGTTTGAGGGAAACTTAACGACTAAACCTATTAATGGTGCCATTTTCATATTCAACCCACGTACTGGCCAGCTGTTCCTCAAAATTATTCATACCAGTGTTTGGGCTGGCCAAAAACGTCTCGGTCAATTGGCAAAGTGGAAGACCGCAGAAGAAGTTGCTGCACTGATTAGATCATTGCCAATTGAAGAACAACCTAAGCAGCTGATTGTCACTCGAAAGGGTCTTCTGGACCCTCTTGAAGTTCATCTGCTTGATTTCCCAAATATCTCAATTCGTGCATCTGAGCTTCAACTGCCCTTCCAAGCTGCGATGAAAGTTGAGAAGCTTGGAGATATGATTCTTCGCGCAACCGAGCCTCAAATGGTACTCTTCAATCTCTACGACGAATGGTTGAAGAGCATCTCCTCATACACAGCTTTCTCTCGCTTGATTTTGATTCTTCGTGCACTGCATGTTAATCAAGATAAGACCAAGCTTCTCTTGCGACCTGACAAGACTGTTATTACTCAAGAGCACCACATCTGGCCTACACTCTCTGATGAAGACTGGATCAAGGTCGAAACACAATTACGCGATCTGATCTTGAACGATTATGGCAAAAAGAACAATGTCAATACATCTAGTTTGACCAGTAGTGAAGTTAGAGATATTATTCTGGGAATGGAAATTAGTGCTCCTTCTATGCAACGTCAGCAAGCTGCTGAGATCGAAAAGCAGCAACAAGAGCAGCAACAATTAACGGCTGTTACCACAAAGACCCAAAATGTCCATGGCGAAGATATAATTGTGACTACTACATCGCAGTTCGAGCAGCAGACCTTTGCATCCAAGACAGAGTGGAGAACCCGGGCCATCGCCACATCAAATCTTCGCACCAGAGCCAATAATATTTACATATCCTCAGATGATATCAAGGAAGATGATCACTTCACCTATATCATGCCGAAGAATATCTTGAAGCGCTTCATCGCAATCGCGGATCTCCGGGTACAGGTTGCCGGTTACCTTTACGGTTCTTCTCCTCCAGACAACAGCCAGGTGAAGGAAATCCGCTGCATTGTCATGGTGCCACAAATTGGTAATACACGCGACATCCAACTCCCACACCAACTCCCACAGCATGAATATCTCGGAGAATTAGAGCCTCTAGGAATAATTCACACCATTTCCGGTAACGACTCGCCCTACATGACCGCAATGGATGTCACGCAGCATTCACGTCTCATGGCAATGCATAGCTCTTGGGACAAGAAGACTGTCACCATGACTGTGTCCTTCACCCCTGGTAGTGTCTCTATCTCATCATGGGCACTCACCCCCCAAGGATACAAATGGGGTGCAGAGAACAAGGATATGGGGAGCGATCAACCCCAAGGATTTTCCACGGATATGGGAGAGAAATGCCAGCTCTTGCTCAGCGACAAGATCCGGGGATACTTCTTAGTACCAGAGAATAATTCGTGGAACTACAGCTTCATGGGAAGTGCATTTGGATCGATTGAGAAGAAGCCAATCCATGTAAAGATCGACACACCATTACCATTCTACAGTGATGGGCACAGACCTCTGCACTTCCAAAACTTCGCCGAACTTGAGGATATCTGGGTGGATAGGGAAGATGTCTTGGCATAGAAGCGGCTCTATATGCAAGACATGGGGAAATGGTACGATGAGATGATCTTAGCCAGGAAATCTTTTGAGTAGGAGACCGCGAGCTGCATTGGGAGTCATCTTTGTACCGGATCTTGGTAATGCGGCGTTTGATAGGATGGCAGGCTGTAACAGAGTATAATAGTTAGTTGTAAGCATAAGATCAGGCGTTCAGTGTGAAAAGACGTTGTATGGCTGCTCTCACGTGTATGCATGATCAGCCCTTCAAATCTAGGTCCACATATGGAATCTCAACCAGACCAAATCAGCCGTTCCACATGGAAGCTACGGATGATCACCATGCAGATACTGTAGCTCTTATGCAATTCACCGAGGCATTATATGTAGATTTTCATGTTAGAGAGAATTCCAGCTTACAGGGTGTCAGTGATGCTCCATATGCAGCAAGACAGAAAAAGCGATTTTCTGCAGGTACCTTAATGCAGGTACGCAAACTGATCCGATCCGGTCTGGTCAGGACAGGCAAATGCATATGGAGATTTAATAATAATAAAATATTGATTTGGAGGCCAAGATCAGGTCTGAGCGAGGTGGCTTTTAGAACGAGGCGGCTTCTTTTTGTTTCGTTTCGTCTCGTCGTTCTCTTCCTCAATTCTCTTCTTCTTCTCAGCCAAATTATGATCATTCACAAGACGTGCGCTATTCCGCCTTCTTCCAACCTCGTATCGTCATTCGAAAGCCATGCCCAGAAGGTAGCATCATATTTCGTGGACGCCTAATCTTGCATCCTCTTTCGGAAAGCTGTTGCTGGGGACTGCTTATAGTTGGGGCTCGTGGGAGATCAAGATTGAGATCAACTTTATGCGTTAGGGAAAACGATACGTACGCCGGCGCCAGCATCGGACGACGGTAGCAAGAGCATGAATGGGCAATATCAAATCAATAATAATGTGGACAAGGGGCCAGGATCAGACACATCTTTTTTGGCTCCGATGATGCCGCCTGCCGATGATGCTGACGACGATCCACGCGATGAATTTGTCTGTGGGTTATGGGTTACAGTACTGTGCAGCGGGGACAATCACTAGTCGTGGTCCCTGGTGAAGACGCTACAGGAGGTGTTTCTATGCGCTTCAGGGCTTAGTTTACCCTTTCTACAGGCTTTCGCTTCAGGATCTTCAGGCTCGAACGCCCATATATTCTATAGGCCTAATTTTCCCACTGTGGTATCATTTCTTTTGCCTCTTCAGGTGGCCCACCTTCTGGTCCCAAAGCGGTGGTTGGGTGGCCCTGTCGGAGATTTATTTAGTGAGATTTATTCTATTTTGATTTCCTGTGCCTGGACCTGTCCCTGAACGCCCCCTTCTGGGCTTTTCAATTTCTTGTTCCAACGACCACCATGATTGAACGAAAAGTGCCTCCACGCTCCACAGCTGGCTTGTTCCTCGAAAGTTACGAATGTTCAAGCTTGCTCAGATCGTTGCATTACTTTCGTCATTTCCGTCTTGGATTATTCATATCCAGTCATCCCTTTTGCTCCAGCGCTCTATTTTTAATATCCAAATAACCCTGCGCATTAACATTCGCTTATTCGCTTCCAACGCAATGCCTGATAAAAGTTCATCCCAGGATGGTTGCCCCTGTCAGGGTTTCAGTTGAGCCTTGACTTTCTTGCCGTTTGATATCCTTCTATGCAGTTTCTAGAAGTCATGCCCTGTGGGAAAACCCTCCCGCGGTGCTCGTGATAGGCTCTAGTGCGGGCCTGAACAAGCCTGCGCATGGTCTTGGTAGGGCTTGGGTTAATCCACCTTGGGGCTGCTTCTGGGATTCTCTGCCTCTGATACCCTGGGATCCAGTCTGATGGTCCTCGACTCGACTCCTGGTCATTTCTGTCCTGTCCTTGTCATGGCTTGTCACTTTGTGTTGGCAGTCCTGCTTTCGTTGCCCAGCTCCTTGAATATGCAGGCTTTCCGGCTCGGGATCTTCTATGCTTGGTTTCCCAATCCAGCCGGGGATTACCAGGGCATAATCCAAAAAACCACCACCTGGTGCCATGCATCATCTCTCTTCTGGTTAACACATCCTCCGTCTCGTCCATGGCGAATCGCGGGCCTGCTTTAAGCCCTTTTCAGACGCGTTCGAACCTTTAATTACTGGCATGGAAAATCGACGTCAATGCCTGCTTTTAAGTGAAAGATCAGACGATAGATATAATGCAAAGGCATGCCCTCCTTACCTGCATTTGCATCTCTTCTCATTCACTATTACCGTCGATATATCGCGGGACAGCGCCCTCACGGACGAAGGTTGAACCTTTTTTGTTTCGAGTCTCAGTGCATATCGCATATTACATCAAATGCATTTGTCGGCTACTCAACTGTCAAGCTATATTGGACCGTTATATACCCAGCTTCGAAACGCGCACAGTCGCATTACACCCAAAAACAAACGCGACACAGCATCATCAGGCCTTCTAGAAACATAACGCGGTCCGGCAGTAATCCTGCACGTACAGTCACTGCCCCCGGCGACCTGCGAGAGCAGTTCGCTGTGGCGGAATCCATGCATGTCTCGCTATCCCTCAGGCCACGAAGGCCACGATCCTTATATCGACTATGCCTCCTCTCACCCCGAAGGGCATCCAGAAGAGAGAGCCGTCTATGGTTCTCATGTACCAGATATACCACACGGCGGCCCGCAAGGTCTCAGTCCGCTTCACGAGATCGGGGCGCATCAGCAGCAACATCATCAGCACCAACAGCAACAACAGCAACACCACCAAGCGCAACATCCTCAGCATTCTCAACACCAGGTCATCTTGGATCCTCATGTCATGGCGCATCACCAGTCTCCTCCGTTTGGCAATGCGCCAGGGATGATGCCATATGGAGCTCGCCAGATGCAGCCGCAAATGCAACCACAGATGCAACAAGCGAGCGGAACAAAACGACAGCGAGATGAACTAGAAGGGCTCGATATGGGAGGCCTACCGGAAGGGCAGATGCAGAGTGGAGAAATGCAAAGCATGTCTGCGCATGGCTTGCCTCAGCAAGCGATGGTAGGATATGGTGGTCAACCAGTACAACAAGCTTACCATGGTCATACTTTGCCTAATCAAGGGCATCGTTCCAAGATGCCTCGGATGGGCGATGCAGACTCCAGTATGCTGTCGCAAGGAGGTGCACCCAGTGTTGTGGGATTGGAAGGCATGCCTGCACCAGCACCTAGACCTCGCGGTCCGAAATTGAAATTCACAGCTGAAGATGATCAGCTTCTGGTGGATTTAAAGGAAAATAAGTCATTGACTTGGAAGCAAATTGCAGAGTTTTTTCCGGGACGTTCATCCGGCACTTTGCAGGTGCGATACTGCACAAAACTTAAGGCAAAGACCACGCAATGGACAGATGAAACTGTCAGTATCTTCATTCGATATCTTTCGCACTATGCTAAATATCTACAGGTTCAAAAGTTGCGCCAGGCACTTCATGACTATGAGCAAGAGAAGTGGCGTATAGTAGCACAGAAAGTCGGCACAGGTTTCACCTCAGCTGCTTGTAAAGAGAAAGCTAGGGAGTTATAGCAATCAGCGTCTCCAGCAGAAGCACCCGCTTCTGATCTTGGGGACGCCGAGTATTAGCTCAAATGAGCATATGGGCACTTCAGATGCCCACACATGTCTTCCAGAGACATATCTCTTCACACCCGCCATTCATCAACTTCTAAACTACGGACCGTATACCGACACTTCTGACGGAAGCCAGTCGTCGGAATCAGCGACATGATTTCTACCAATACACCTCAAATTTCTCTAATGTACATCACGATATACGACATACTATCATATGCCATGCTCCAAAGAAAATTTCCGACTCGGTCCGCGACTGTGAGGCGCCAGTTTTCTGCAACATGATACTAAATATACACTTACCAACCTTGCAACAAAATTTTAATTTTTCATAGTTCTTGCGGCTTGTTGAGGGGGTGGCGGTCAGGCAGATAAAGGCGCAACTAGGGAGGGGTAGATCGTGGGGTTTAGGTACTGCGTTGGAAGTTCAGATACATCACATTCCAATATCGCATCGCATTATACCCACCATGAGGCGAAAGGGCGGGAAATGGAAGTGGCAAAGCAAACGGCTTGAACATCACTTTCATTCGAATCTTCCTGTCCAGAATTATACCCAACGATACGATGCGTCATTTGTCACAAGCCTCGCCACTGAGCGATCAAAAAATCATTTTTCTTGTATGTATGCTAGCGAGTTTTGACTTTTATTTCGGGGTTGGGAATGTTCTCTTGATATGATGAGCGATGATGAATAGTGTCACAAAAGAACGATATCCCATAGAATTTAGTATTAGCCACCAAGTAATAACATAGAAATAATCCCTCACAGCTAGTAATTTCACATCTCCCAAACCTCAGTAAACACAAGCTATGTATCCTATGACTGTTGTGACATCTAGACAACTCTATGTTTTGGCATCAATGCTTGACACATACAGTACGATCGCCGCGCAGGCCGAAAAATTGCTTACTCCTTCCATGCTGAGCATCAAGTTTCCACAGTCAGATTTATCATCAGGAGTCCCGTGATGGCATTCTACCCCGTTCGGCACTTCCACAGCCGCCCGTTGAGTGCCAGAGCCCTACATAACCTCGCGACGTGACGTGGCTGTCTATAACAGGCCGTCCCCCAAGCTATTCTCCCTCCGTCCCAGGTCATTGAGCCAGCCTCACAAATACTGATTTACAAACCTCCCTCCCAACCTACCATCGGTTTTACGGGAGAGACACCCGAAACTCCATCTTGCGATTGAGGGGCCATGATCCTGAAAAAAGTGCCAGTACAGGTGACAGGTGTGGCTTTTTTTTTATGTTCAAAAGACGTTGCGGTTTCAGAACGCGGTTAGCCAGCCCGCATGATCAATGCCTATAACACTTTATGCATTAAGCACTTTTTCGCCTCACCATCCCTCCCCCGAAGAGAGCATTCCGCTAATCAGTCACTTCTTCATAAGCAGGATCCGAGCGCTGTGGCTGAGTCGTCTATCTTTCTTTTCTGATCATCGTGTTTCGAAGAGTTCGAGAAAAAAAGTGGACGATGGGCCTGGCGGGTTGTTTGTAACATCAGGGTTTGCGTGCTATTACGGGAGGTAGGATTTTGTTTCGATGACCACCACGGGAAATTGTTTACTTTCAAAGATGCAAATTTCAAGGATACAATGAGGCGTGGGTAAGCAAGGCATGATTGGAAGAAATTGTTTCTTCTATGCGTGCAGCTTTTGCATTGTTTCTTCAAATATAGGGGCTTTCTCGCTTATTGATTGGCTGGTTGAATTAGTTCCATTCCTTTAGTCATGCACAATTCATGTTCTTCTCATCATTTGATTCCTCATCTCATCAATTGAAACATGCATGAATGCTACGCCAACCAATTCGCAAGTGCAGGAAAAAATAAGGTGGTATTCCAACCAGCCTTCTAGAAGCTCCAGGACGTCGGCACTTCGAAACATATTTAGGGGTTGTGCGGGCTGCAAACCATGGCGAGTCATTCGGCTATCACTCGGTGCAATGTTGGAAAAACTCTATTTGGGCATGCCTTGCCGCAATGGCATGCTGCGAGTTTTTACCCCAGATTTTGCTCTGTAGGTTGAGAACCAGTAAGCTATGTTTCCTGGAAGGCGTACATTGGTGGTCTGTCATCCAACCGCAGGGGCATATGATATGAAATGCCCTCTTGGATGCAGGAACGGATACTTGATGCAGAACTGACGGAGGAAATTTGCGGTTCATGATGGGAAAGTTGAGACGCTATTCTTGAATGCGGAATGGGTGTTGTATCCTGCATTTGCGTATGATTCCTTCGGATGCTGAGATTTTGCGCTTTCAAGAAAGCTAATGGTTTTTGAAGGCCATGGAGGATGCCAAAGCACTTCGGAGAGTAGGTTATGATGCATCATTATTGCATATATATTTTTATTCATAATTTGAAAACATCTGACCCTGTTCCATAGGAAAATATCTAATTTATAGCAGGGTCTAGAAAACCTGCTTTTAGACTAATATTGAGGTGAAAGGCTTCGACAACAATGCTCGCACTTTTTATGGTTAAGGTCGAGCTTATGTCTCAATAAGTGTAGTAGTTAGAGAGAAAGACCGTCAGCAACCAGCTATCGTCGTCATATACACCAGGATACGAGAACGGCTAGATGTTGCTTTTCTCCCTCCTTGAACAACTCTAGCTCAGCGATACTTGCCACTTATAAGTAGACTGCTATACGACTATTACACTTCTGCCTTCTGTGGTCTCTTGTTCGTATACTATCGTTCATTGAAGTCAGAAGGCCACAGAGCAAACTACTACCGACAAACGAGTCAACAGAATTCAAGCAACTGGTTGTAGCTTCATGTCAAGTGTATGTGCCAAAATGTCTAGATAAGTTGAGAAAATATTTGCAGTGTAGTTTTTAACCATTGTGAGTGAATATGAAGTAGTTTTCTAGCAGCTGAGAGAGCAAATGGAACTAAGCTTATAAGTTAGGAGCCATTATGTGCTTAACAAATCCCACCTAAAAACCCTTTACCAATGTCTCAAATTTTGGGACGATCCAACTCCAATCTACATGTTAAAGAAATCCAACCAACGTTCTCATATCATTTTGTTGCAGCAAGACATGTGTAAGGCTCTTTGACAGCACTGATCACTTTCTGCTCTGATACGGAAGCACGCCCTTCAAATACGCACTAATATAATGCCTTGAGGTCACATGGACCATCTTGTCCCTGCTATTCCAACAGGCAACTCTAGTCCTTAAACAGTAAATATTTACTTGTGTGTACTAGGAATGAACAGACCTATCATGGATCTGGTAGCTAACCAGCAGCCACTCCTAGACAGATTTAGATAATTTTCAAATTGGTATTAATAAGCTTAAACACAGTCATGCAAGACCATTGCTTCGTGCACAGATCTTAGATGACTGTAATATCGCTATGTAAACTAGATTCATACCAAAGGAATGTTGCCCTGTCAATCTATTCAAGTAACAGTCTCAAAACTCTATCGTGCGTAGATGAGAAGACAAAGGATGGGGTGTTTATATTCCCAGGGCCGGAAAGTACAGTGGAGAACAGTGCGAAGCCTTGTGATGTTGGCTCCGAGGTCGAGGTTTTCCGCAAACAACTTTTGAGATTTTTGATTGGAGCCAGGTGGACACCGTGTGGCCGAGAAAAGGGGGGAGGAGTAATGAAATCTGCGAATTGACAAGTATTTTTGAGAATAAATGATCCCTTTTGCGCCTCGACATAACCTTAAGATCGAACAATCGTACATTATGCAGATAAGTTAAAGAAAAGCAATCCTGAAATAAGAAAAACAATGTCACTGCATAGAAATACTGTTTAACCACCTATATACAATAGAGAGAAATTCCTTTCAACAGGGCATTTAATCCAAGTTTGATCCCATAGTGATATCATCAAGAAACCTAGGTTTTCTCTCGCGAGAGTATTCAGAAACGAAGATCAAAGATATTGTTTCAACGAAGGATTCCTCTCGATATTGAAGATATACCAGTGTGCCCTAATTCCATCGCAAAACGGATCTCGAATTCCGATGTTTCTTTCCAGACAGTAAGAATTTTCTTGCTATGTCAATGTAGGTCCAGAGAAAGACTCTATATAAGTTTGGAAAGCAAGCTCTAGTTAATTGTTTACCATAAGCACGTGTTTGGAAGTCTCGCGATTGCTGCCTGAGGCTGCATTTCGGCTACTCACTACGTCCAAACTTCGACCTCAAATTATCGTACCATTCAACTTCCAACTCAATTGAAGCCGCAATGTTTCTCCAACGCTCTGCAATTGCTGCTGCCCGCCGAGCGGCAGTAAGCCCCGTCGTCAAGCGCAGCTTTGCTACCTCTTTCGTGCGCCGTACGACCCCACGCTCGCCCCGAGCTTGCTCCCTACACCTGCTAACAATTTCCCTAGGAGATGCAGTACCAACAAATACTGGGAAATGTAGACAAGAAGATTAAGACTTTCGATGGTATAGTCTGGCCTAGAGCTCTAGCAAGCTCGAATGAGGAATAATGGGGATGTTGATTGCTATACAGATATCAAAACCGAGGATGACTTGATTGGCCTCGGAGCTGCTACAGGAAGCGTCCCTACCGATGTGGACCAGGCGACCGGTTTAGAGAGATTGGAAATTCTTGGAAAGATGCAGGGGATTGACATCTTCGACATGAAGCCACTTGATGCCTCCCGCAAAGGTGCGCTTCCTGCATATACATGAGATAAAAGTCGAGGAATGTCCTGCTAATGGCGGAAAACAGGCACGCTCGACAACCCAATTATCATCAAGTCGGCCGGTGATGAGCAATATGCCGGTTGCACTGGCTATCCCGCTGATTCCCACGTCACAATCTGGCTCACGGTAAGTCCCCCCCCTCACACGGCGAATGCAGTTGCTGACTTGAAGCCGCGTAGACCTCCCGTGAACGCCCTATTGAGCGCTGCCCTGAGTGCGGAAGTGTTTACAAGATGGAATATGTCGGTCCACAAGAGGACCCTCACGCACATGACCACGGACACGGACACGGCCATGATCACCACGCCGCCTACGAGGAGCCCAAGACCTTCGCTGATTTCGTGAAGCCCGAATACAGATAAGGGCATATTGGGCACTGACAGGGACGGGGTGTATATAGAGGCATGTTGTAGAATAGCAGCAATTGAGATTTATCCAGGACCTGCCTTGTTGGATTTGGGCAAATTGCTTTTCACGGTTGCGTTGGGGCTCTGGTTCGTGCATTTTCTACAGGAACTGACCTGAAGCCCGCAAATTCCCTGCAAGAACATGCCGCCAGAACTATGCTTCTACGATTTCTACAATTATGAGATTTGACGCTTCCCATGCCCACCGCTGCCCAACAGAAGATTTTTAACATCTTAGTTACCAAAAATTACTCGCATATCAGAATTAGCATCGCCACCACGCATATTATGCTAAGAGTTACTAAACAGCACCAACCATCTTCAGCTACATATCATAATTCTCCCAAACTACCAGCTCCCTAAAATAGATCTATGTCGATTCCAGCTGTCATGTGAATTCCTCAATACCAAGACCTACCAGGAAGAAGCTCGTACATCCACGTCCGGTTGGGAACAAAAATCTCTTAAACAAGTATCACTGCTGGGCCAGCATAGTACATATTGGCACGATTTGTCATCTTCAAAATTACCGCTACGTAGCTGCTATAGATTCGAAAGATCTAGCGGAAGTATGCTAAATAATATATAGATATGGAAAGAACATGAAGAGAGAAGATATCTGAAGAGCTGCGACGGGAAGTAATTAGCAGTGACCGCCATGTCGAAAGTTGAGGAAACACTTCACATCCAGATCTAGGCAGGAAGGAACAGGAATATATCAATTGTATTGCACATCTGACAGATAGACATTCCTACCCGTCCCAAGAAAACGCCACAATGCATGAAACCCTTCTTTGATACAATAAGGGATTGTCATATTCCCATCCTTCGCTTCCGTTACGCGCCGGCGTTCCCATTTCCAGCAAGCATCGCCTGCCGTGTGGAGGTATCTTCTAAGCGCTTTCATATATTTCACAACGTCTATCATGCCGCTTGCCTTCCATTCTAGAGGCCATCCGTTCAGGGACTGGCCCACCCACCTGCAACATCTACCCATTCCGCAAGGCAGGATCCCTGCTTGCCTTCTACATCGACAATATCCGTGTCGCATTTGCAGCGACATCCGACTCCATTCTCCTTGACTGGGTCCCAGTCCACCCAGTACTCGTCTTCTTCTTTCCGCTTCTTCTCATCCAGGGTCGTGGCCTCTAGCCATGGTATACGAGCCATTTGTCGCGCTGGTCGTTAGCAGGGCAATGTTGGATAGTGGTGTGTCTGTAACCAAAATCTCGGAAGTAATGGATGTCACGCGGGGCTAACAATGCACCCGCCAAGAGAATGGATTGGCGCATCACCCCACTAATGTTGGTTAGTAAATATTGGTCACAAGAAGAAAATAGGGCCTTTACTCTCTCCATCCAAAATCCTCCACTCCGGTCCATCATTTGGAAGAAATCCTCATATTCCTTGCTCCGGAACCAACTCAGTCGAGCGATTTCAAAATTTGACCAGAAGTGGCACATATTGTATTTCTCGCCCTCCATAGCCTCTGGATCGATGTCTGGAAGAGAGACACGAGAGGGATCGCCTCGCAAGATTTCTTCTGGTAATGGACGCTTGAAGTTGGGGTCGTCCTCTGGAAGATCTTTTGGCTTGTCTGGTTGAGGCTCTACAAACATTTCCCAAAGTCCTTGTGAAGTCAAATTGTTGATCCGCTTATATGCCGATGCATATCGGAAGATATTTGGTACGGTCTCCTTCAATTCCTTTACAGCAATAGTGAATCCGTAGGTCTTGTTTGCCTCAATCATCTTCAAGAAAGGATCACTATTCTGGTCAGATGGGAGTCCTATATCATTTACGATGAACATACTATGTAATGTCACAGAAATACTTGATCTCTGGTTCCAAGCGCCAGTACCACTCATACTTTTGTAGTAGCTCATGCTTGTAGAAAAATCTAGGATTTGTTAGCATTGCGCAAATAAAGATAGATTCTTGACTAACCCAGAGTAAAATCTGCACATAGCGTGATAACTTTCCATTCCACCATACATAATAGCAGCATCTCCCTGTTTGGCTATACCTTCCTTGGCCACCTTAGGATCGATCCAGTCTGGGAATCCCCAATGCGCAGGGTCGATTTGCCCAAACTCTACAGAGGAGCTTGTGTAGTTTGTACAGTTTCCTTGAATGTTGAATTGAATTCTCCATCGTTGAGGAAGACATAAGGGTAGTTATACCACCGATTGAAATGTCTCTCAAGAGATTTAACAGATTGTATAACGCCTTCCAACTCCTTGTTTCGTGCCAGCACTACAATCGCCGCGTTCGCTCGAGGTTGTGAGGTATCGGGGTCCAAGCAACCTGTCACGAAAACCTGGTCATGATCTGTTGAGATTTTCCTATCCCATGCATTAGTTACTGCACAAACACCATGTACATAGATCTGCCGTACCTTATAGCCGGTGGTGCCCCAGATGGTATTAAGATGCCAACTCCTGATTTAGGATGCCGAACAAATAGGATTATGATTAGCAGCACCACTATGCATGGAAATAGGAGAACCAACGCCGAGCGGTACGGATATGGTTGAATTGCCCTTCAATCGTAACGGCCGCCAAAGAAACCGGAATCTTGATGTGTTCTTGCCCTTTCCCTTGGGTTTCACTTCGTCCAGCGTAGGGAGGTCTGCTGCGGAAGGCAACCGCTTTATGAGCCTCTGAGCGAACGACATTGTGGACTGTATGTGTTAAGACGCGGCTCACGGCACCAAGAATAGCGCCGCCCTTGAAGAAATTGCTCTGCAGAGGTTGAAAGGGCCTATAATTATTACAATGTGTATTTCCTGTGCCTGATGTCAGTAAATGACAAAGCTGGAAAATTGGCAGCCCCATAGCTCATCAAGCATCTATTTGATGCTTTGCCATGCTTTGAGAACATACTTACACAATACTGGACTAGATGAATCTGAAAACGAGGATGCTTTAACGAGTGGATGGAGGATATATCCTCAATCGAGAAACAGCTTGCGGTGACGCGTTGGGAGATGGTTTTGCGCCCAGCTGCACAATGATACAGAAGTCGTCAATCAACAGATGAAAGCATTTAATGTGGCTCACTCTTCTGGGTGGTGGTCAAGGCCTTTCGCTCCTTGATTTTGGCACTGGAGGACAGACAACGTTTGCTTGCGATAGGAGAGGATCTTGGGTTGGTCGAATTGCTGCAGGATTAAGAATCTCGGCAAAAATAATCCTGGTTTGGAGCCCCTGTTCGCTGCATCCGTGGCTTTGGGTGGGCGACTGATAGGGAGACACAATTTAGACAACCGTTGAACTCCCGCTCTTGTGTTAAGGAAAGGTAACAATACAAATGATTGTTTGATATTTTCCTAGCTTTATGTTTTTCATTCTTATAACAAGTACTTGTTAGGGTCCTATCTGTCGACCGCTAGAATTGTGACGGGGACCACTTTTCTACCACTTTTAATAGAAACCTGAAATTCCCACTCTGTCGACAAGCTCCATAAAACAGCAATTTGGGGATCTAGAAGAATATAAAAAAGAGCATAGACAATCATATGGCAAGACGGTTCACGGACCGAAACGTGTCGCCCTAAGATTTTACTAAACCATACGAATCGCCTGCTGTCGCAGAACTTCCGCAGTCAAATTTACCTACATTGCCATACTGAGTCAAATCACCTGATTGAGGACCATACAACCATTCAAGTTGGATGCATCCAGAATGTCCAAAATAACGCCTAAGAACCTTCAGTATAACAATGCCCCTCCACCATTCCTCGCACGCCTCCAAGCAGGGCGCTCAACAGGACCCTCAGACTTCCAAGCCGTACGTCCTACGAAAGCCAGGGACCCAGCTGAGGAAGCGGAAGACGAGCCGGTAGTATTTGATGAGCCAAGCGGGGAGACGTTGAGCAGGAAAGAGTGGGAGGTCAGGCAGCAGGATGATGACGCTGGAGGAAAGAGAGAGAGTCGAGAGGAGGACAATGAGCTGGGAAAGGGAGAGGGAAATGGGAAATATGGGGAAAGGAAAGAGGAGGCGAAGGTTGGTATCGGAGCAGGGAGGAAGAGGAAGGTTGGGAGGGTTGTTGGGGGTGAGGAGGAGGAAGGCGAAGAGCAGCTAAAGGATGGCAAAGGCACAGTAAAAAGGAAAATTGAAGATGAGAGGGATTCTGTTAGGAAGAAGGATAGTAGCAAGAAGGTAGAGAAATCGACTGGGGGCAAGAAGGCGAAGAAGGTTAAGTTGAGTTTTGGGGATGATGAATAAGGATAGGAACGAAAAGGAAAGAAAAAGGAGTTTGGTCTATGATGTGTTCTTGATACCCGATACATATATATCCTTATAAATGAACATCCAAGAGACTTGGAAACCAAGGCTCTCAGGGATGTTATGCATTCGAACGTGCTAAAATTAGTTCAATATGTAGACTTTTATTGATGCTCGCCAATATTGCTCAAACCCACCCTTGACCAGCCGATTCTTCCGTCCTAGATACATGATAAAAGTTTGCTTCGAAGAAAATTGTCCGTCGGAGTATAGCGCCATGCCCAGATATATCCATCATCGAACGCGCAATACAAATCAAACGCAAATCCTGACTGACGATGAAAGGATGCTATGCCCCAGCCCGCGCATCGAACGCCAACCATAAAAAGATGTTAAAGTAAAGCCGCCTGCTGTTGGTAATCCGGTATTCTCTGACTAGCCGACTGACGAACTGACGTTGGAAAGAGATAGATGAGCAGTTGCAGGAATTGGTATCATATTTCTACGTCAGTTCGTGTGTCATGCTTGTGCGCCTTCTTTGGAGACGTATGCCCAAAGCATCTTAACCAACGAGTCTGGGAGGGTATATAAGTCGACGTGGAACTCGCCCTCTGCGGCATAGTCAGCCTTGCATGCTTAACATGTACAGTTAGAGGAGCTTACGTTCGATATCGTTCTTTGTGTACGTCTCTTCTGATTTGTTATCATGAATCATCTGAACGACATGAAGGAGGTCATCCTCATTCAGCTTGACCAATCCATCTGCCAGCTTCTCCATGTCGACCGCAGCCTGTGTCCGCTTCCTCTTCTTATCATCCTTCTTCCGTGCTCCATTCTCGTCGCCTGGAACCGGGCCAGACTCTCGAAGGATGCTCACTAAGGCAGCACTTGGATTCTTAAAAGTAATAACGTGCTTTGCCTCATATCGTGGCTTTGCAAAGTTTAGATCGTGTGTTAACGAATTCTTACCACCCTTTTCGGTAGTGTAGAGGTCAATCGTCATATCGAATTCACCCCAACCCTCGTTCTCGCAGCGGAATGGTGGACTTGTAAAAGCTATTAAAAAAAGTCAGGTTCAGCAAGTGACTGAAATTACAGAAGACTCACTTTGAATTGGATTGGCGAAGGAGGGATGCAAATTGTAAACTGCCTTTGTGAAACATGACGCTGGCTTCTCGTCGCCTGCTTCATCAAGGAGAACGATCTCGATGTTCCAAGTCTTCATAGGAAATCCCTCAACTTCTGAAGGCTTATCACTGATAGGCAGTCAGCTCGCACCACTCTGTATGATTGGTCTCTTTCATAGAATGTTGAAATTAACGTAACGTACATGTTTCGTTGCTCAGTGATCACCTTCACGGTGCGCTTGATCTGTAGGGAGTTAGCAGTTGTTTGATTTCAAATTTCTTTAGGAATTTTCAAGGAAGCAGAAAGGCTTACCTCTGCGACCATCTTGACGACTTTGACTCCTATGCGATAGTTTGTGCACGACTGCCTGGAGTAGAGTACAATGGATGTTGAGGAGAGTTGAATGCGACGCGCTTTAACAATTGACCGAGCTCCGGGTGTGAACCGTGAATAGTGGGGTCGATTGATCTTGTCCGCAACAACTCAGCCCTAATAATTTAGCTGAAATTCTTTTTTGACCGCAGATTTCGGTTCTAGTTATCTACAAGAACACAGATCTCAGTGATCATCACGTCATGGCTTTCAGGATTTCAGAAGACCCTGGAATTTCTAAAAATTAGTCTCGTTGAGAGGAGGAGAGCGAGTTTGACTTTTCTTGAAGGTGAAAGACGCCGCAAAGTCTTACGGGGTTCATAGATATTAGCC
The DNA here is from genome assembly GCA_021307315.1 of Bisporella sp. PMI_857. NCBI lineage: Eukaryota > Fungi > Ascomycota > Leotiomycetes > Helotiales > Helotiaceae > Bisporella > Bisporella sp. PMI_857. The sequence goes on from JAJSPD010000008.1 coordinate 742,065, forward strand.
GAAACCTGAACCTCCAACCAGGCGAGCCGGCTTTGATTCACTTCAAAGGATCACAGCAAAGGCATGGCTTGGATAGTGATGGGGCAATATGTAGAGTCGCAGTAGGGGAATGAGGGACTGCTATTTAGTCTAACTACAATTCATGGATAGTCTCAATCGAGTACTACTCAATGACCATTTCCCCATCTCCCACGGTCTATGAATCCAGCTTCAGGAACAAACAACCAAGACCGCTAGAAAAATCAAGGTTTCCTTCGAGGAGCCGTATTGGACTACTTCTCCGAAAGTATGCGCGCAAGGGGGTGACAATGGTGTAAGGAATCCATGCAAAAAGGGTCCATGCAAAAGGGTCGTGACTTTCGTGTAAATGGGGTGCTAGGCTCGAAAAGGGACATCGAAGTGAAGGCAATTCTGTCCAAGGAACTTAAGCCTTTGCGAATAGAGCCTCGTTCTCCTGTTGAGCCTTGATGAAAGCCTCCTTGAAGAGATTTGCGTCTGCTAGTGTGAGCTTTGGCTTGGTAGTCAAAGTAGATCGACTTACTCTCAGAGTTGGCAAATCGAATTGCAAGAGTTTGTGCCTCTGGCTCTCCCTCACTGACATCAGCGGCAGCATTCCAGACCCAACTTCTATCACTACCGACGTTGGGAGAAAGCTTCATATCAGGGACGACTATCTCAAAATTAGTTCTTGGATTCCCCACTACTGAATTCTTGCAACGCACCATAGTGGTTGGCGCAAACCTTGAGGGTCTTGTCTCTTCGCATAACCAAACGGGTCTTGCCATTCTCCTTGTGCTTCAACAATCGAACATCTCCAGTTCCACGCTCTTTCCACTCATTGGAATCCTTGACGAACTTGAACAGTTTCGCGCGCATCTTGAAGGTCTGCTCCTCGAGCTCCTCGTTTGTCTTGACCTCGACTTTCTCGGTTAGACGAATGACTGGCTCGAAATGGACATCCTCAGACTCTGGTGCCTCTTCCTGTTGCAATATCATCAGCGTTTTTTTTTTGGTGCCCCTCTGCGGGGTAGGGACGTCTAACTCACCTCTGGGTTCTCCTCAGCAGCGGCATCTCTTTGAGCTTTTGCAGAGCCTGATGTGTCCCCACGGTCCTCATCCTCAACCTTTTCCTTCTTAGCTCCTCCACCAAACATAGAGAAAACATTGTCGGCAACACCAGTGGCGGCGGAGGTAACGGTAGCTGCGGCAGGCGATGCAGCGCTGGTGGCTTGCTCAGTCAACGTCTGGCGCTGTCAGTACGATGATTACCTCCCAAGATGTGACAGAGCCTACAGCCCTGCAAAAATGTAGCTACTTACGGCGGGAGCAGCTTCGGTTTCTTTTACAGAATCATCCTTAACAGGCGCCTCAACCTTGGGCTCTGTGGCAACAGGTTTGGTCTCGCTGGCATCGGTCATTTTGAGTTTGTTATCTTATGATGTAGTCACGTTGTTTGTGATGAAGGTCGGGAGAAATTGCGATGGCCTAGTAAACACGTAGTGGTAGCTAAGTATTATCAGTTAGGCCAAACTTGATCAAGCCCCTCTATTGATTGTTTTGGTGTTTGCGGCCTAAAGTACCGCCTCTGGTTAAGCGAAGGCGCTATCTCTACACCCCTGACAGGGACCACCCGACCAACTCAATGTTCAAGGAAAAGTCTTCACCATGTCTCGAAGTAATTTCTATAGCAATATTTTGACTAATTTCAACAACGCTCTTAATATAGATTTCAACATATCATTCATAATGTCAGTTGCATTACTCGATGCTCTAGAAAAAATCTAGTCCGTCCTTCACAACACCATTATACACGTAAACTCATTTCTCGTGGCACTACATCAATACAAACAAGGAGCCCAGGAAGGATATATTGCAATCAATTGAGATAGGCTTCGAGGCCCGTGTAACCAGGAGTACCATCATTGCGCCAAACCGATAGCCATCTCCGAGTAGTATGCAAGGCCAGCCCAGGCCGTATTGCCAGTCCCTGGCCCCCCGCAAAATTCAACTCCTAGTTATACGAAATCCCTCAACCATAACCTTAATAAAGTAAAGACATGCCTGCCATACTCCTTACGATCCATATCCGATGTATCACGTACGTTGCTTCCTACCAGATTTCCTATCTGTTCGCCCTTCTCTCCTCGCGGCCATCCTTGCCGTACAGCTCTTCCTCGTCCTAGATTCCTTTCGGCTCCTGCTTGTTTTCCAGCAGTTCTTTCCTTCCGCAGGCTTAGCGCCCATAGCTGCTATAGCACGTTTCTCATATTCACGGTAGTCATCATGCTTTCTTTGTAACTTGAGCCATAGTAACTTGGATTGTACTTGCGCCTTGAGTAGACCTTTTTCTAAAGGCTCTTGGAGTTCCTGCAGTGATTCAGAATATTTTGATAGCTTAGCTTCTGCGCTATTTAGTTGGTTATTGAGTTCCTTTGAGATAGTATTGCTTCTTTCCGTGGCTTCTTGTGCTAATGCTTTCGCGAATCTGGCTAAGTGAGAGGTAGATGAGAATGCTTGCTCCTGGGCGATCTTTCTGAGCTCGTCTATCCTGTCAAAGGCCTGTTTCGAGTTGACCTGTGCATCCTTGACTATTTTATCCATAATAGCAACTATTTGCTCATAGCTTTGAGGACCAGGTTCTTCTGTGAACGATGAGTGATACTTCTCCAAGATCGCCTGCCATATGCTTTTGCCGAAATCAACCTGGAATGATTCATTGACTCGAGGTCGCGTCGTAGTTATTACATGAATATTGAGAACACCGTAAGCTTGATTTTGGGCAAGCAGCAACACAACCCCTTCGCTAGTGCTGTAGGCTCTTTCAGTGTCGACAGAAACGTTGCCTCTCGTGACATTGACCGACAGTGCTTCTCTATTGAGCCACTTAAGCATTGTTGCTGATGGAATTCGAATCAACACCTCTCTTGTTCCTAAGATTTCCGCTGTGCAGACATTTGACTTGTTAGACGGCTTGCTTAGGGCAGGCTTAAACGACTTTCCAAGTTCCATTGTAGGAACAACCGAGAGGCTATTTGGCCCGGCGGATTGAGTTACCGTGACTGTCTTGGTAGATGTGGGAATCACGATAGTGTTAGATGTCGGTATCCCGCTCACTACTGACATGGATGAGGTGGATGAAGATGTGAGTATAGGCGTTGCTGAGATGATTCTACTGTTCACTGATATAGCTGGCTGAGAAGAAATGCCAGAGCTAGCTACTCCGGCTAGGGCTACAGCTAGGGCGCTCAAGACGAGTAAACTAACAGGAATGACGGCTCTCCATTCTACTCTAATTCGATCGAAGGCGGCGCTGATGCTTTCTTTTACATTAAAAGAAGTCTTCTCCGAAATCCGAGACTCTGTAGAGGCCTCAACCTTCGCTGTCGGATTGCTTTCTACATGCGCTGTCGTCTGCAATGGCTCATGAAGTCCTGTTAGATACGCTAAGTTTCTGTTCATCTGTCTAGCATCGATATTCAGAAACGAAGCCAAGTCAATAGGCAGTCGTCGATGAATCATGCTTCCGCGGCTGTCAGGATCTCGCGACTCCAAACACATGTGGATGGAGTGTTGATCAAGAACGATGCAATCGCCTCTGTTGAACGATTGCTTATGCGCTATTACGATGGAAGGAACATTGTGTCGTTTCATGAACTTCCTAACCAGTGTCGAGGTACGTCTTGCGCTGAGGTCATCAAGAGAAGAGGAATAGATCACCGCGATATGAGGAAGCTCCCATGCTGGCTCGACAATAAATCCTTCTCCCTCAGGGACCGAATGGTATGAGATGTTGTCTTCTAAAGTCAGTTTCACGACATCTGGTTTCTCCGGAGCATCTTCAAACTTCAGGCTCCGGGCCAAAGTACAGGCCTCAACCTTGATTTGGAACTCCGAAGACTGCAAAAGCTCTATTTCCGGTGTCTGTAATGAACCAAATGCAGATACTGGAACGACATTGTATAGTTGCGATGATGACTGTCGACGATTGCCTCCTGTCTTTCCCCTTTCTGCTGATGCAGGAACTGAGCTTGCTATCTTGTACAAAATGTCGTGCCGCGCAGAGTCGTTGCCAACGTATAGTATCCGGAGAGGTTCACTGATGGAAAGGCATTGTTTGGTCATAGTTTGACGAATCGTTAATGCAAGACGATTTGGATGCCGTGGTAAGTTCATTTCTTCTGCAATGCTGGTCGTCTCTTCCTCACTGTAATCCGTGATTGTATGTTTGGCAAATATAGTCTCAGTTCCCACAGCGTCATTTGGCTCTTCAAATGCGATAGACTCGGTCATGGGCTTGTCCCCATCTTCCTGCAACACTGCAACTGTCCGGCCTAGTGTGGGGTGTTGAACGCATTGTCGATGGTTTCTTCTACCGCAGGGAGGTTTGGGACTACCACGGTTGAGGTAAGCATATGTGCATGCACACAGGAAAGCAATGAATTCGACGGCGGTTTGAGAAACCGATAAAGAATCCTACAGGAATAGGACTTCAGCATAAGCGTATGACTTACCTTCAGGACCAACATCCTCCCGTCCGCTCTCGTCTCCGCTCTCATCGGTATCATCTGCCAGACTGGCAACATCGTCGGGTCTGCCGCCAAAATCCGTAGATGCCATGGACTCTGACAGGTCATCATGGCTTTCGCCGTCAGTATCGATGAACTCATAAGCTGAACCGGCGAGGCTGTCATCTGCCTCACTACGAGCCATGACTGGAAGTATACTATTTAGCCAAGAGTTTACTTTGGGTTCTGTAGCAGGTAGAGGAAACTTGAAGTCCGAGGATGTTGCCGAATGTTGGCTTGGGCTCTGGTAGAAGGCTGGCGCTGGCTTCGATCCATATCATTAGCCCAGCTATATCATCTGGAATTTCAAGACAATAGACAGAGGTAGTTGCATATGAAAGCGCCAAAGGGTTCTAGAGGTAGTGAAAGAACAAAAGAGCTAGGCGGCATACTAGGGAGTTCAAGAGAAGTTGAGGTTCAGTATCGAGCTTATAATGACTAGAAAGGGAACTCGTCACTGCCTGAACCGGTTGCCTTGCGAACGGGATTTGGTGTCAAAGTAAGCCGACTTCAAGTCGAACGAGTCCTATTAGCTACGTAGATGAGGCAGCTCAAAGTATCCACAATCGGAATCAGAAAAAGGGAATATAAGTGTTTGCACAGGAAGGTTGAAGGTTCATGAAGGAGGGGTTGTCATTGCCATACAACATCGGGGAGGGGTCCCTAAGCCAGTTTAGTGCATGCTAAGCTTATCGTACTGTAAGACGATAAGCACCTGAGCAGCGGGGGGAATGAAACAACTCGATAGCACCACGCCTTATGCTTTTGTTCCTTTATTCCAAGTTCATGTCTGCAAAGAATGTATGCTCCCGCACCTATGAAGAAACCCTTGAGTTTATTTTATTGTTGTCCCTTCTTCAAGCCTAGAGGGAGTAAACCCCCCGGAATCGTTTCACATTGCAGAACTCGAACCAGGCATCCTTCGTAATCGACCAGCGTCCTGACTATCGGACTTATTAGTCTCGTCATCTGATCTCAATTTGGGCGAGTAACAAGACGTGCTCTGGTAGATGGAATATGGATAGTGAGACTGGGTGAAACTAGTTCTTGTGCGCATTTAAGGCGCCATTTGCTCCCTTTGCAAGCAAATTACCTCCTTTTGATATATCTACCCTTTCGCTACCTTCCACATTCGAAGCAGAATGGCAAACCAACACCTATTTTCGAATTCTATATGCTTACGTAGCATTTTATTAGCCTTTTTGTCCTTTCCACGGCTAGTCCCAGTTGTTTTGCTGGCGTTGCCAGCTCATGGCTTCTATCATGGCCCCACTAATTCTGACCCTATCGCTGACGACCAAGAGTTGCTTCAAAAGTTATGCACAGGCGAGGTGTTTGAATTGTCTATATAAAAGACACTGAAGTATCACGTCGCTTTGGCCTAAAAAGTCAGTGAAGTTGAAGGTCTATTGTACTTTGATTCTCAAATACATGCTACTCATTTCTATGCCTATTCATACATCTTTTCATGCAAATATTCCATCCCAATACGACACAGCAGGAAGCTTATTCAGCAACCCATAGAGCTGCCATACCCATTCCGGTACCGACACACATACTCGTGATTCCGACCTTCTCTCCTCTCCTTCTCAGTTCATAAAGCAGTGTACTGACTTGTCTAGCACCTGTACATCCAAGGGGTGACCAAAAGCAATAGCACCCCCCTTAGGATTAATCTTATTTGGATCTAGACCGAGCTCATTTGCACACCATACACACTAGTGCATCCAATTAGTAGGTTTCTTGAATTTATTCGAAGCAAGCGCAGAGAGAAGACATACCTGTGAAGCAAAAGCCTCGTTGATCTCAAAGATATCTACATCATCCTTGTTGATGCCAACCTTCTCAAAAACTTTAGGAATGGCGGCCCAAGGGCCAATCCCCATGAGAAGAGGAGCAACACCGGCTACTGAAGAGGTGACATATTTTCCGAGAATAGTTTGTCCTAATCTCTCAGCAGTAGAACGTTTCATGAGTAACACTGCAGCTGCCCCATCTGAGATTTGACTAGCATTTCCAGCGTGGATAGAGCCATCTTTTGAAAACGCAGGCTTGATCTTAGACAAGCTCTCAGCTGTGATACCGGGTCTAACACCATCATCTTTAGAAACAGTTATTTCCTTGACATCCCCAGACTTAGGATCTTCCCATTTGACGGTCAAGGGGGCAATTTCCTCGTCAAACAAACCAGCCTCCTGTGCTTTGAGTGCCTTTTGGTAAGAAGAGGCAGCGAACGCATCTTGCACAGCACGAGAGACGTTGCGATCTTTAGCCATCTGCTCGGAGAGTACACCCATGGGAACCTTGCAGTTCTTAGACTCGGGGTGTGCTTCGAGTAGCTCAGAAAACTCTGTAACTGCGCCAGGACTAAAGTATCATGTCAGCAAGTGCTTGTGAAATCTCGTTCCTTTCTTTTTTTGTTGCCTATGTATGCTTTGATATCTGGAATCACGTACCCATATTGAGAGCTCATGCTCTCCACACCAGCACCAACCCCTATCTCAATCATGCCCGAGCTAATGGCATTCGCAATATCAATACAAGCTTGCAGCCCCGACGAGCATTGTCGATTCAAGCTCTTCACCGCTGAGGATACTGGGAACCCAGCAACCAGCGCCGCAGCGCGGAACTCGGTGGCTCCGCCTCCGGGAGGCAGTACGGAGCCAACCGCAATATCTTCCACAAGGGCAGGATCAATCTTTGAGCGTTCAATGAGGGATTTGAAAGCTCCGACTAGTAGATCCGCGGCTGCAGTGTCTTTGAACCCGCCTTTGCCACCTTTTGTGAAGGCTGTTCGGAGAGCAGCTGTTACGACGATCTGGGAGGTGGTTAGGAGATGTGCCAAATAAGAGACTGGGGAACCGTACATCGTCTGGATTTTTCTTTAGGATGGCCTCACGGCCAGAGAGCTTAGGTTGGCCTGAGAGGTGGCCCGAGACCTGTCCGAGTCTGTTCTGTGCTGCATGATGTCAGCCTCGCTTTTCCTCCATTCCTTCCAAACAGCACAAACCCTTTGACATTATGACTTGCTTTGATGTTTTGGTGTATCAAATTTTTGTGTCAAATTGAATCCTTGTAAGATAAATAAAAAAAAAGTTGAAGTTGGTGAGGGAGGAGGAGAGATGATTATGAAGAAACCCGAGACCTAGCAGGATCTGACGGATATGTATCTCTGCCATTGTCAAGTTTGTCCGACCGAGGCACGCTCATCCAATCAGCCGCCGCATAAAGATGGGTCGATTTCACATGTTTTCTGGGGAAGGAGGATGCAACGACCGTCACGCGGAGAACATTGGTTACTAATCCCTGTCAGGTGCTGCACTGAGTGGCTTTGGTGCAAAAGGTTTAACATTAACATGTGGTACGGGCTATACCCACTTTTCTATTCAGGAGAGAGGAACTCTCTGGGTCGAAAAATGGAGGTCGATAATTGCACTCTTCGCTTAGATGAACAATGGCGATTTATCTCACTTCCATAATTAAAGATAAGTCTTGCTTTCGTGAAAGTACTTTAAGCCTATAAAAGCTCTAGGCTATCATTTTGAAATGGAATGTAACTGCAGTTGATAGCAAATTGTTGGTTTGTGAGGCGTAAGGTGTAAATACCGGCCCGTATTTCCGCCCCGAATAGCAGGAAGTACTTTGATCTCGGTTTCGCCTAAGTTAGGAGGTTCCAGATCAAAGTTAAAGGCTGTTGATATCCTAGCTCAAAAACTCTTTGGAAATGTTTGGTAAAGCAAAATATGATCAAGATTAAGGTTAGGAGTTGGGAGATGGTTGTCTTTGACCACCTCCTTCCTCAATGTGAGCGCAAATCACAAATGTGTTTCAATTACTGGCACATTGAGATTTATTTATGGTATTTTCATTATAGGTAGGCATTAAGCTAACATACTTCGTACATGCAACTAGGGGTATCCTACCAAACGCAAACTGCACCCCCAAGTAACAGTTCGCCTCGCTCAAAACTATTTGAGAAATTCATCACTTCGTTATCCTCCCTCATGCAGATCATTCATCACTCTCTGAATTCTGGAGCACCCAGCCTCTACTCATCTCTACAGCTTGTTCCCACTTCTTGAACATCGCTGCGCTTATCTTCGGGTCCATGGCCGGTTTGAAGATCTTCCTGTCATTAACATTGATCTCCTTCAGCTCAGCAAACTCTTTCCAAATATCAACTGCAAAACCAGCAGCAATCGCTGCTCCAAGCGCAGTTGTTTCTCGCATGGCCGGTCGGTCGACTTGTATGCCAGTGATATCTGCTTGGGTCTGCATGGTCAGGTCCGAATTTGACATGCCACCGTCGACTGCCAAGCTCTCCAGCTTGTGCCCGGAATCCTTTTCCATCGCGTCTAGAATAGCTTTGGTTTGATAGCAGGTTGCTTCCAGTGTGGCGCGTGCGATGTGGCCACGCTGGGTATGCTGTGTGATTCCAAACAAGGTTCCTTTTGCATCATCAATCCAGTACGGAGCAAAAAGGCCACTAAAAGCGGTGACGAATACTACACCGCCGTTATCTGTGACGGTTTCTGCTAGTTCTGTAATCTTTGCGGACTCTTGGAGAAAACCTAAGTTATTGATTAAGAATTTGACTCCAGACCCCGCGACTGCGATACTGCCTTCAAGAGCGTATATAGGTTACGACCACCACCGAAGTCGTACGCTACTGTTGCAAGAAGGCCATACTTCGATATGACTGGCTTTTCGCCAACATTATACAGTAAAAAGCATCCTGTGCCATATGTGTTTTTGCCTGACCAGGTTCGAAACCACATTGTCCGACTAGTGCGGAAGACTGGTCACCTAGACAGCCTGTGATTTTTATGCCTTCTAAGGCGCCGCTGGATAGTTTTCCATACGCATCTTTATCGGACGATGGTACAATTTTAGGTAGAGTGATATTTTTCTGGTCAAGTTTGAAGAAGTCGAGGAGTTTGTCATCGTACTGGAGAGTATGGAGGTTCATGAACATTGTCCGAGAGGCATTTGTCGCATCTGTGACATGAATGTTGGCCTCTTTGCCACCGTTAAGCTTGTATACCAGCCACGTATCCACTGTTCCGAAGGACAGCCTGCTCTCGTCATATGCTTTTTTAACCGATTCGACATTCTCATACATCCACAGAAATTTTACACTAGAAGGATATGTCGAAAGTGGCAGACCGCAGAGCTGTTGTAGTTCTTCAGAGCCTTCTCGCTTCTTAAGTTCTCGCACTAGGGCGGTCGTTCGCGTATCTGGCCAAACTATAGCATTATATAACGGCTCGCCAGTATTCGTATCCCAGCAAATAGTAGTTTCTCGCTGATTTGTTATGCCAATGGCTTTGATGTCTGTCTTCTTGTGCCCGAGCTTGAGAAATTCTTCCGTAGCTTTGTCGATACACTCGTTGACAGAGTCAACCAATTCTTGGGGATTATGTTCATGCCATCTATGGAGAGTTAGCTTAAGAGTTAAGTTTCGAAATGGAGTAATAAGTTTACCCAGATTCTGGATATAGATTTTCGAATTCGATTTGATGGCCCGCCACAGGAGTGCCTGTACCGTCAAAAATGAGGAAACGTGATGAGGTTGTCCCACAGTCTATGCTGCCAATGAACCAATGTGCCTTCCTCTCCTAGTCTCGGCCACGCCCTTTGGTAGATGCTTGTGAGATTCTGCCGCGGCAACCTTCACATCTTCAACATGTTCGGACTTTACATCGGGCAGTTGTTGCTTCACGGGGCATCTAATGGAGCCGGTATCAAGCTGGGAACTTGCTCCATAACTAGGCGGAATATGGAGCGAGGCGGGGTTGTTGGCTGCAGCTGGGAGCCTTTGCTAGTTGTAACGATTGATCTATGGGGAATTGAGAATGATGAAAACGTAGGTATGGGCAATCTGCAAAAAGAGAAATGATATCGTACACATGAAGTAGGACGAATGAAAAAGGAATGAAAAGGAGGGTAGATCAGAATATATGAGTGACAACGAGGCGCACAAAGAACTAGGGGGGGAAACGGGAGCTGCATGGAGCTGCAGGCGTGATAGGAAAATCGATTCCTAACCCCCACTCTGCCCTGACGTAGCCCGATTCGACCTAAGCCTCTCAGCAAAAGCTGCAGAGAGACGACGCTAGCACGGACAATTCAATTTCCGTTGGAATTCTTTGTAGCGGACAGTGTGGCCTGGATGTTTTGGTGAGCGCTGGGGCGAGATTTGTGTCCTACCGTACAGTACTAGACCTCTGGACATGGGTGGAGCGGGGATCCATCCGCTAAGCAAGTTCAAAACCAACCTGGTATAAATCCAGTTGGAGGCCAGTCGAAGCACAGCTTGATGGTTTATTTCTTTATTTATGTGTGCATTTTCCCCAATCACACCTCAATATCACTTCATGATATTGAAAACCGTCGAAGTTTTCGGTGCAACCTTCGAGTTATGTGACGATCTAACTGTGGCGTATTCTCAACCTGAACCGCACACGAACAGTGGGGTTCCTTTTGGAGGGTCTTTTTTCAATCATTCAATCACATTGAACGACGAAACAGCAAGTGTCTGATGCAAAGATAAAGGTCTAACCGTCATAGAACCTATGATGAGTATACGAGGAATTGATGGTCGTGCTATTGTTCTTGAAACACGCACAAAACGAATTAGGGTTTCTTCTCTTGGACTTGAATCCCAGCCAAATATTTTAGAGATTCTATATTTCTGCATCTTTTGTGATGCATTTCGCTTTTTGGAAAAGCTGCTCCTGATCGACCGTTACTACTGGAGTCCCAGATTTTCTTACATCACGGGTGTCTATTGGGGCTCTGCGATTAGGTTTCCACAAAACACTACTTACAACGTCACATCCCTTGACTCAAGGGAAATCCTTCACTTATCTTGGTACGTGTCTTTTTAGTAACATGCTCCATATACGTTACTTAGATCACACATTATTGATCTATAAGCATGGGCAATTGGAGTTTATGAAGTTGCATTGAAGCTCATACGACTTGTTCAGAGGTTAGCGTCCCTGAATTCAGGAAGTGGCAAGTCTGTGATGAGAATTGTTATTCTCTACTGGACACAGCCGCCCTGGGTTTGAGGTCTCCTGATATGGAGAAAGATGTATTCTAGACCACAACTGCAATGGCGAGAACCAATGTGTGCATGAACGCTTTGTCTAAAAAGGAGACAAGCGTTCTGAGAACGATCAATTGTGTGACCAGAACTCAAGGCTAAAGACTAAAAGGTCATACACCTTGTCAGTTCATGTATTGCATATTTCTCGTTTATGCATTTTCAAATTAAAAGCTTTGCGTTTTGCTGTGTGATCAACTGCAGCATGCTTATTTATCGCTTGACCCATCCGTGGATCTAGACTTACTCTTATCTAGTATCCACAGCTGCATTGATGATCTAGACCTGTGCGAATCGCCAATCTTCAGCCTCAGATTTCCGATATTCGTTATTTCTGTGACGCAACTAGGTCGCGAGAACACGCTATATTATATCCTCCCATAACTGGTGCTATGAAAGTCGAGCTACAACAAATATTTTCATATGACTTAGCGAATTACAGGAAGCGATGTCGGTATAATAAATAGGAGGGTAACCCACTCTTGAAATGCATTAGGCCACATACATCTGGCCGATCAACTATTAGGTACATTCTATAATCTCATCATATCTACATTAGTACTTAGGGCTCTTGTAGTAAAGCGGTCAAACTTGGTTACTGAGAAGAATAAAGCGTATTGACTCACCAACAATGGAAGGTATCAAAGTCAGAAAGAGATTTTTAAGAGCATCAATTATTGTCGGGGTGATTTCTACTCCTGTGAAGATTGATGATATCAGATTGTAAGTATCATAGGGGCTATTTTCTGTTACAAATATAGCCTCAGAGTCACATAGCCGTTATGAAGAATAATAGCCAATGTATGAGGCTGCTTTACTCTTGAGAGAATTCATGTCGGATGAAGCATCAATAGCATAAAATTTGTTTACTAGGGGGACACTTCGGTTGGTGGAGGAGGTGGCGCAAGTTCTGTGGCTGTGCAAAAATTGCTCAATATCAATTTACGCGTCGCGTCGTCTGGTTACTGCCAACGCGCCGAAAAGACTTCTCTAAGACATCGGGACGAACACAACACCAAGCATACATAGCACTGCCAAAATGGGTGAAGCATCAATAGATTCAGAGCTCAAAGAGCGATTTGCCTCAGTCAATGCTGAAATCGAACCCGATGTCCTTGCCGAATTGCAATCGATTATGCGGCTGCATGCGATTGATTCGCAAGAACTTTGGTACAAATGGGAGTCATACAGTATGAAATGGGCTCAGATGATATGAAACTGAACATCGATACTGCGCGCACCTTCAAAGAACATATTCAGGATGAACTTGAGCGGGAGAATAGAAGCAAGGCGCATGTGCTGAGCTCCAACAAGCGTGGAGGAGCGACCCCTCGTAGTGCCAATACTGGAGATGTTTTCGGAATGTGAGAATACAAATGCTCTTGTGATTATATAATTGAGGCATAACTCACAATTTTCAGGTTAGACAGTCTAGTGCCCAATACTCCTAGAGTCGGTTCGGCTAGCAGAATCAATGGGACAGCAAAACGAAGACCACACGAGACTCCTTCGGTATCCAGGGTCAAGGCAGAAATTGGCAGCAGCCCACCGACTTTCAAAACTCCATACAAGCCCCGGGACTAGGCCTGGCCAGCCGTTATGTTCAGACCTGTCACATTGCATTTCATGAAAAGGCTAAAATCTGCAGAGCTGCTTTCAATGATCGCGAAAATGCTGGCGTAGAAGTCGAAGTGCTGAACCACCATCTACAAATTGCAGAGCCACCTATTGCTCCATACCCTCAGCCTCGCATTAGGCTTGTAGCAAACTCAGACATCAAGAAGCTCTCCTACAAGCCGATGGCTATGAAGTTATCCGAAGCTTCCGAGATTCTAGACGACCGCATTGACGAGTTTATGGGACTTTTCCAGGAGCATCATAAACTTGATGATTCCCAGTTTGGAAGTGCTGCCAGTAAGGGAATCAGTGAGATCATTGCTGTTGGAAGGATTGCATCAGACTCATTAGAAGGAAAACTCAATACCTCGTCTCTTGTACTAGAAACATCAAGGCGAATGGGTGGGGTTACGAGTACCATTAAATACTGATGCGTTGCCAGGATTTCAATTCTTCCCCGGTCAGATTGTTGCCTTGAGAGGCGTAAATGCAACCGGCGATCGATTTACTGTCAATGAAGTGCTAGATGTGCCTCTATTGGGAGGGCAGCATCAGCGCCCAGTGCACTTGAAGCTCATATTCAGCGATTAAGGAGTGATCCGGATGCTATGGACGACGGTTCTGATCCTGCACCGCTGAGCATTCTCCTAGGTGCAGGTCCATATTCAGCAGATGACAACTTAGACTTCGAGCCATTTCACGTGCTTTGTAGCCAGGCTGCAGATACATATGCCGACGCACTTATCTTAACAGGCCCATTTATTGATATCGACCACCCTCTAATAGCGTCAGGTGACTTCGATCTTCCAGAAGAAGCGATGGCAGAACCGGACAGTATCACTATGTCAACTGTATTCAAATATCTGATCTCGCCAGCATTAAACCAGCTTGTTGCTTCAAATCCGCATATCACTATTATTCTAGTTCCTTCCGTGAAAGACGCCATCAGCAAACACGTTTCCTGGCCCCAGGAACCCTTTTCAAAGCAAGCTCTTGGACTCCATAAAAATGTCAAGATTATTGGAAATCCCATGATATTATCACTCAACGAAATATCCATTGGGATCTCCTCACTAGATGTATTTTCACATCTCCGCAACGAAGAAGTTTTAGGTAGTCAGCCCAAGGATAATATTTTGGCTCGACTACCAAAATATGTAATCGAGCAGCGGAATTTCTTTCCTATATACCCTCCATCGGATCGGAAAAATCTACCCAAGGCTGGCACGAGGGAAGAAACTCCTGTTGGAGCAATGCTCGATGTTAGTTATTTAAAGCTTGGAGAATGGTCAATGTGAGGCCAGACTTGATGATTATACCAAGTGCTATGCCTCCTTTCGCGAAAGTATGTGCTCGTGTCATCATATGGGTTCATTTGCTAACTAATTTAGATTGTCGAGAGTGTTGTTGTTGTGAATCCTGGATATCTGTCAAAGCGCAGGCGCGGAACATATTCAAGACTGACGATACATCCATATTCTATGTCGGAGGAGGAACGAGACTCGAAAACTATGATTGTCATAAGGTTTTTGAGAGAGCACGTGTGGATATTTTAAGGATATGAATAATTCATGATGATGGCGAGTAATGACACTGTACTTGAGTCCCAGATGTTGGCTTGATGCGAAATGTTGTAAAAGGTAAATAATTGATTCACGATGTTCATGCTCCAAGGGATGCTTCTACGCCTGTTTGATATACTCAAGCTCGTTGACCAATTGTTACTGAACTAACCTTGTCTTATGTTAATTCTCATGACGCCTCTTTTTTTCATTTTGTAACATTGAAGCTTGTGATTGCATTCAATATACACCAGACTTTTTCCTAAACACGTTTCTCACATCGGAAAACTTAAGAGATATCAGACGATGCAGATGCAGTATAGCACAGATCAGGTATGCAGTAAACAACGTTAATTTTTATGCTATGCTCTGCGGATGCTTACTTATAAGCTTATTCTCAATCTGTGAAACCTTTGATGCAAGTGGCTTGCATGCGTAATACAGTACTTCACAAATAGCAGAATTCACAAAGATTGCGGTTAGTATCTAAACAGTTTCTTTTGCCACTTATACTAGAGCTTTGATCGTGAGTTAACTTACGAGCTACAAAGCTTTATTGTTATTACCTTGACTACTAGCTGTAAGGTGGGCTGATATTTTACTATAACTTCAAACACCCGCAGGTGGAGATAAAAGTTACTTAATTACAGAGTTCTAGGCGAATCCCATATTAATCTTAGTCCTTGCAAAATATGTGAAAAACATTTCTAGCTTAGTCTCGGATTTAGCAATGTATTATATGCTTTGGTATATAAACTTCCAGAACTTAGGCACAGGCCCGTGGTATCATTATGAGGCGAGGCGCGCAAATGCCCCTTTAGTGTTCATCCACTGAACCAACCATTGCCATCTGCTGTATAAGAACTTGCTTACCTCCTTACCTATTTTTTTTTCTACCAAATGAGTCACTGGGTTGAAAACGTATTATAGCACCTGTTAAGCAATCGTTTGGTCAACAAGCATTTAAGCGAAGGCGAGATGCGGCACAATCCATGTTACTAATATATATTTGGATAATTTTCCATTTAGCAAAATAAGTAGATCTGCTCCAATGGCGCAATGGTAGTAAGTTATACTAAACCACCACCTCTTTCAATTATTCCTAACGTCTTTCCTAGGCGCGCGAGACTTCTAATCTCGAGGCTGAGGGTTCGAGCCCTCTTGGAGTGATATATCTCTTTTTGCTACCCCTCTTTATTTTGTTTGTCTTAGGTAAACTTTTAAGCATAAAATTATTTTTTTCTCTTTTATCCTTTATTTGTTTTTTTTAGCCTACCACTTTCCCTCCCATATTGCTCAACCATACAGTGCTTTAAGACACAAACCTTTGAGGATTAAACATTCCATAAAGCCTGCTAAGATACTTCACTATTCTGAACTATTAAGCCCAACAGGATACGCTGTTTTTACCATTGTCTAGCTTAACATTACATAACTAACAATCGCTTCATACTGTGTGCAAGTGAAACTTTGACTGAACAGTATCAAATACAAAGCATACCCAACTTCCAAAACTTTTCTTATTAAAAGTCTTGCTAATTAGGCTGCTAATACTGGATATCAAAGCTATGGAGGCTCTATCCAGATTTGGAGGCTGCTGCTGTTGGAGGAATTAATATTTGGATGGTTGGATGGTTAGTGCAGCCTCCAGCTTCAGCAGCACCTATACAAAAAGTGGGAACTAAAATTATCCGCAAAAATCTAAACATTTGATTCAGCTAGACTCTCTCCTATGTAACTAACTGCTTAAAGTGCTTACTTTACGCATGATACTTGTTTTGTTTGCAAAAAGGTAAGCGATTTGTCTTACAAGATATATTCCGCCTAGTATGTAAAGGTTTAGTTTCTTTAAACAGTATAATACTGTATCAAACGTCAGCAATGTAATTAATATTAAATCTATATTTTGATTCATCTTAGAGGTTTGTTCTTTGTACCCCAAAAGCACTATTTACTCTTTGTTTATAATCTTATAACATACTTTCAACTTCTAAAATTTGCTTGATCTGGAATATTTACTCCGAGAAGCTGATAGGTAGCGCGCAAGGTTTGTTAAACTGCCAATCACTCTCAGGATGTAGAACTGACTTTCACCAAGACTTCTACACTATGAAAGAAAATTTCATGTGAATTCATCTATAGGCTGCGGGTTCGAGCCCCGCGTCGAGTATTACTCTCTTTTTTTTCTTGTTCTTCTTCTCTATGCTCTTTAAGAGCATGTGTCTATGACTTTTTTCTTGGGTGGGGAACGGAGGGTTAGGGGTGTTTTAATACTTTGTTTGAATTCCTTTTTTTTGGCCATGGTAATTTCACCGGCCTCTAGAAATGAAAGAACATCAGATGTTGGTATATATTAGATTTATGATATACACTGGCTTAGCCAACTCTTCGCCGCTTGGCCACTGGCATGCTGTTTGCTCCACTTCCACAGCAGCTTCTCGATCTCTATCTCGATCAGGCCTAAATCGATCATCCTGATTATATCCTCCAAATCTCCTTTTCCAGGTTTCCTGTCATCAAACTGACCCCACTGTCCAGTATCTTCGCTTCTGAGATCTTTGTACTTCGTTGCACCTTTCTTGCCTATCTTTGTCATATCTCTCATCTGCAATGCTTGTGGTAACAGCTCCCGGTTCTGAACGTCATCAGCATATGTTGCTCCCATGAGATCTCTACGATCCAGTCCTTGAGCTTCTGCTTCATCTCTAAAGAAAGCGCCTTTATGGTAATACTTCTGCATGTACCCTGCCCTCCCTCGACTTTCTTTCTCTTCTTTCTGGCGCGCAATATATTCATCGTCCTCCGCCTTTCGCTCTTCCTCTGTAAGATTTCTCCGCCGCTCCACCTCAGCTTTCTCC
The DNA here is from genome assembly GCA_021307315.1 of Bisporella sp. PMI_857. Lineage (NCBI taxonomy): Eukaryota > Fungi > Ascomycota > Leotiomycetes > Helotiales > Helotiaceae > Bisporella > Bisporella sp. PMI_857. The sequence continues at coordinate 759,778 of JAJSPD010000008.1, forward strand.
TTCTCGTGTTCTTCGATAAGCTCTCTCTCCCTCTTAGTCCTTCGTATCTCTCTTAGTTTCCACAGCGTACTCAGCTTCGGTAGCCTCAGGGCTCAAATCATCATCGGTATCAACCTCGTCCTCATCTTCGTCGTCATCCAATTCTTCTTCCCTGCCGCTCTCGCAGCAATATCTTTCTTAATCTGCTCCTCGACAATTTCATTAGCAAGTTCTTTCTTTCTTGCTTCCTCTGCTGCGGCTGATGCTTCGTCTGTTTTGGTATCTTTCGTAGCGGCGGGGTTATTCCGCTTATCTTTCTTGATGAATGTCGGCCGTAACATCACCTCCTGGGAGCCTCTTCTTCGCTTGATTCCTCTTCGCTGCTCTCCTTCGCTGCCTGAGCCATCTTCACTCTCCTCTTCACTCGCGGTTTCAAAGCCTTCTTCCGCCTTGGCCTTTAAAGCCCGCTCCTCTTCTATTCGTGCCTTTTCCTTCTCAGCTGCAATCCTCCGTCGCTCATTAAGATCGACCTTGCTCAGATTACTAGTAATACCTCCTGCAGAGGAGACCTTTGGTGGAGGCTTAGTAGGCTGAGTAACTTCTTGATCGCTTGATTCTGAATCTGAAGAGTCTTGTTCGGCAACAACTTTATTTGGCCGATGGCGACTAGGTTTAATGGATTCGCAGTCATACGTTTGCCAGACATTTTGAGATGTGCCTATCCGAAAATGTTGGTTATGAAAATGCTTTTGCTTAATACAAATGGAACTGACGGGCTTGCAATAGACGCTTTCTTCAGCCGTGCCAAGATCTGCAAGGGCCATCAGATGGATTTTTAGCGTCGAGTCACAATAATTGCTTCAGCCTGATGAGTCCGAACGGACCCTTTTTAGAAACCCTAGCCTTGTCCTTCAATATTTTCCATATCCTACAACAGAAGACCAGCAGAAGAAAACCCCACAGCCATAGAATAAAAAAAAACTTTTTTTTTCTAGTCGCGCTTCTAGCCTGAAGAGACACCATGTCTGAAGCTTCCCCTGCCCCGCAGGTCGCTGGCCCTGTCACACCTACAGAACCTCCGAAGCTCTCTGGAGCGGAACTGAAAAAGTTACAGAAGGAAGAGAAAGCGAAGCGGAGAGCACAAGAGAAATTACAGAAGGGAGCGGGTGGAGCGGTAATTGCATCCTACTCTTTTATTCCAATGTCCTAACAGTGTAGTGCAGATACCTTCCGCTGGCCACGCGCCAAAGCCGAGCCAATCTAAGTCAGAGCAGCAGAAGAAGACTGGACCATTAGGTGGGGATACAAAACATATACCGTCAAGGCAATCACAGAAGCAAATACCTACTTCAGCGCCTAAAATCCCCAAAGAAGAAGATAAGACCGTGGAGTTCTTTAGACATCTAAATCGACCTAGGAAAACGGCAAATTCAGATGCGGGCAAAGAAGTCCACCCTGCTGTACTTACTGTTGGATTACAGATTGCCAATTATACTATATGCGGTAGCTGTGCAAGACTAGTTGCTACATTACAAGCGCTGAAAGAGGTCAGTTGTGACTATATAACTTGCCTATTTCTAACCTCGGGCTGACCTATTAGGTTATTGCATCGTACAGAACGCCCCCCGGGAACACACTCTCTCGGCATCTTACATCTCACGTCCTATCTCCTAATATTGACTATATTGCATCTTGTCGACCTATCTCAATATCTATGGGAAATGCTATTCGGTGGTTGAAGCTTGAAATTTCTAAGGTCGACATAGATATCCCGGATTCAGAGTCAAAGGCATCCCTGTGCGATTCAATTGACATATATATCCGTGACCGTGTCACTGTCGCTGATCAGATAATTGTCAAAGATGCGGCAGAGAAGATCAAAGATGGGGATGTTATTCTCACTTACGGAAAGAGCAGTTTGTACAAAGAGCTTTACAGCAGGCACATGCAGATGGGAAGATATTTCGTGTGATTGTCGTAGATTCGAGACCTTTACAAGAGGGGCTACATCTCGCAACTTCACTCAAAGGATTGGACTTGAAGTAAAATACTGCTTGATCAATGGCTTGATCCATAATATTCGGGATGCTACGAAGGTGTTCCTGGGCGCACACGCTATGATGAGCAATGGGCGACTATTCTCACGAGTGGGAACTGCTGTGGTAGCTATGGAAGCTAGGGTTGCTGACATACCAGTTCTTGTACTCTGCGAGACGATCAAGTTTACCGAAAGAGTAGCACTGGACTCTATAGTCCATAATGAGGTTGCGCCAGCAGATGAATTGGTCATTCCAGGACCATTAGAGAGTTGGAAGAAGGTTAAGGGGCTTCAATTGCTCAATCTCATGTACGATGTGACACCTGCAGAGTACATCCACATTGTCATTACAGAGTATGGTAGCCTGCCTCCTACCTCCGTACCGTCCCTGTACCGTGTGGTGAATGAAACTGAGTAGTGGGCTGGAGAAGGGTTATGACTATTTGACACTAAGGATTTAGTCTTATGTACTGTGTATCATTATCAGTTAGCCAAAGGGAAGCAGTCTGGCAATGAAAACAAGTGCTAAATGCTTGCGTACTTTGGTGTTTTCATGATTTTGGTTGATGGTTCACATGCCAGTCTCTTACGGCTTACTTTAGAACAAATCATTGCTTGGTATATAAGGTAGTTTTGCGGGGTGTCCCAATCCATGCTTGCATGAAGATAACTTCATGAACAGTAGCTATGGGACATATTTCGTGCCACCACCAGTTTCAAGTAAGATAGCAAAGACTCGCGGCCATATCAGTTGCCAATTCGATTCCCTCTAACTTTGTACAAATTCTCTCGATCTTCCGTGGAGCTCCAGCCATTTCCGTAGTCGCATATAGACTCCTCTTAAGCTTCTTCTGCAGCCTGTGCTTCCCTTTCCGCCCTTCTTGCCCTCTTGGCCAGCAGACTCTCTTTCCTCTTCAACAAAATGGCCTGTTGTCGCTCCTCCACTCCTTGCATCCAATAACCAAAACTTGCTCCGAGACCACCGAATAGAGGCCAGACCCAAAGTGACTCTTTATTGAAGAAAGGTCGCATCTCAAGACCGAGCTGCCAGAACCGGGTGGCGAGGCCTGCACACAATCAGAATCTGGGTATCTCACTTCTTTTCTTCAGGCGCATGATATCGGCAAACTCTAGAGGAATCTCTTTTAGGCATTGGGAAATACTGACCGAAGCCTGTGAAAAACAGTATTTTATTAACCATTGTGACCAATAGACGACAAAGCTGAGCTCAAGCTCGGGATTTCAATAGGTACTTGGTCGTCTGAAGCTCGCTGTGGGACGCGCAGAGTAACAATTCGTGGTCAATGGTTTGTCAATTCATCAGATGTTTGAAGAGGTGAGGTTACAAAAAGTGGATCTTGCATCTTGCTCACTGCGCTAAAACGCCAGCCTCGCAGCACCCCTGTCTTCAACAAGATTTCCTTAAGCTCAACCTACTTAATCCAGGGCTCTTCAAACAGACACGCACTATTCATGATATGAAAGTTCTATCTTCCTGTTATGGCTGCTACAATGTCATACTCAAAAGATAGCAAGGTGATTGGCGCCCCTGCTCGAAAGAAGCTAAAAACTTCTGATCTACCTCTTGCTTCCGCAACGCGCTCTGCGATTGATGGCCTGCAACGGACATATAAGAAGAAGGGTGGTTATGACTCTCTACGGCAACAGGTGTGGCAGGAATTGGAACGCAGCGTAAGTATTCCTTGTTGTTCTGGTCATGGTGGATTTAACGCATAGCCTAGGATTTTGCGGCCAGTTTCACGGACGCACTATCGCGCATTGCTGAAGAAGAATTGGAAAAGAATCCCGAGCAATTACTTAAACTTGATCGAGGCAAAGCGACACTGCTCATTGAAGGCGCGCTAGAACGTTCGTCAGTTTATTCGGATGCGGAGGCGCAGCTGGACCGAATACTCAGCGAACACATACCATCCATCGAGGCAGCGGTTCGGAAGCACAGAGCCGACGAGATAGGCCACGAAGCTGCAGAATCTGAGCAAGCCAAAGGCAGCAAGACCGATGAGCAATATGCGGAGGAGTACGCAAGAAAGAGAGACACCCGAGAAAAGCTCAGAATGGAGGGACGGGCCAAGGCGCAGGAACTTATTGACGAGAAAAGACGCGCCGACAAGGCAAAGAGACGAGAGGAAGAGAAACGAATTGAAGAGCAACAAGAGAGAAGAAAGGAGGAGAAAGAGGCAAGAAAACGAGAAGAAGCCGAAGAAAGAGAAAAGCGATACAAGGAAATGAGAGACAAGCAAGATCTTGAGCGTGGACGAGACCGTGATAGAGATAGGGATAGGGGAGATCGAGGGAGAGATAGAGAGAGAGAAGGCTTCGGCCACAGAGACAGAGACAATCACCAGGATGATCGACATAGAAGATATGACGACGAACCCCGACTTGAAAGCTCAAGAGATTCTCGCGACAAATCGGATTCCAAGCCAGCGTTATCAAAGGAAGAAAGCGACCGCCTAGAACAAGAAGCGTTAAATAATCTTTTAGACGAAGGCAAACGAGTAGCTGAAATGTCATCAAGACAGCAATCGGGCTTTCCTGTTGACCGCTCTCTTGCACCACCTCCACGAAAGGCTATTCCAGCTTCTGCAATCATACCCAAAGACTCTGTTGTCAACTCAGCCGAGCCTAAGAGTACCTCCTTCAAGACGCCATACTCATCCTCCAGACATTTTGATGATAGGGATAGGCGGAGTAGTTACAGAAGCCCTAGTGATGACCGGCCGTCAGCACGTAAATCAAGCAGAAGTCCCAGTCACCGCCATCGAGCTGTAGATTCCGACGATAGGAGAAATAGTCGAGACCGAAGGCGGCATGATAGTCAAGAGAGAGATTATCGACGGCGGAGGTCAAGTAAAGAGAGAGAGGAACGTCGTCGTACACGATCTCCTTCTCGTGATCGACGAAAGAGCTACAGATCCCGCAGCCCAGATCGACGTAGCCGTAATGCGCTTCCTCTACCTCGAGACTCAAGACCGATTGAACAATTCAAACAATCCGAGGCAGAAAAGAGAGCCGAAGAAAGCCAAGCTTATCTCGCTCCAATGAAAGAGGCCAAGAAGGGCATACAACCTCCCATATTTTAATCGGAGATCTAAGGTTTCCTCAACCCACAGCATCGGGACGACAGAGTGGACAGTCCTATTTCGTCAAGGAACAGAGATTATTCGTATGATCGAGATAGGGCCAGGATCGTTCTTCTCGCAGGGATCGTAGTCCGCCGCTCCGGATCAGATCTACTAGTCCGGTCAATATTGATAGATATGTGCCTGGAGCTAAGAAGTAGAAAGAGAGACAGGAGCAGAGACAGGAGCAGAGATAGGAGAGAGTCGGCGCGATAGAGATAGAGACAAGGATCGAGATAGCCGACGGTCACGGGACGATGATAAACACCGGAGGAGAAGCCGTTCTCGAAGTCGCAGAAGGGACGGAAAGGACGATCGTAGCCGCAGCCGCAGCCCGTACGACAAATATAAGGATTCTAGAAGAGATAGAGATCGAAGCCGGGATAGGTAGGGGCAGGGATAGGATAGAGATAGGGACAGGCGACGTGAGAAAAGCAGAGATCGCGACCATGACCACGATCATCGGAGAGGAGGAGAAGCAGGAGCAGAGAAAGCCGAAGAGATTCCAGGCGAGACTAGACTTACCTGGTGTAGAAGATGTCTGTGTATCAGAAAGGCAAGCAAACCGCCGCCTCGTGATGGAAGTACCTACTTAATGGATGTAGTAATTCTACTTATCAACTCAGTGGTGCAATGATACATTGTGGTGACCATCTCACTATTTTAATGTATTGGTGCTCATGTATCCATCTTACTGGCCTAAAGGGATCGATTCCCAATTTTGGAATTGAATTCAAAGTATGCTTTCCACTTCTGATGGTCACCTTGGTACTATTTGCTCCAGTCGTCAATCATTTCAATGAATATACTTAAGGTTGATCGTGTTACATTGGAAAATAAAGTGTTTCTAGTTGTTATACCTGGAGTCATTCGTTCTCAAGCATTTTAGTTTATTGCTTGATCAGCCACTTTGCAAGTCTACTGGGTTGGCAACTATCAATACCCCGTACATCAGAGCCTGATTACCATGAGCAATATATTAGCTCTCATCCTGGAATTCAAGGCTGCCAATCTGAAGAGAAAGAGAGCGCAAGGAGGGCAAATTTCCACTAGGAATAAACCACTAATTACCTTTCAAAGGACGTCTCATATAAAAAAAATCTTACACCAAAGCCTTGATTCGGTAACAACAGATACAGAATAGCATTATATATTCTAGCATCCCATGGTTTCCCCATATCTGCAGGTTTCCGGTCTCCTCATCTAGCAAATGACGCTCTCCGTTCAGATTGGATTGCATATTTTGCGTGTCTGAGAAGATTCAATAGCCAGACCGCTCGTCCCCTATGATCATGTATAATTTGACAACTGAACCATGATACAATTCACCTTATATGTTGAGAGGCTAATGGAGAAGTTTAAAGTACAATAAAGGTACACTCATTTTTAAAAGTATGAGTTCTAGAAAGCTTAAGTTGCATAGTTGTCATACCGTAGTTCTGTTATAAGCATGATTCAAAATATGTGCTTGCTGCGCTTAATCCGCTTTTATCAGCCCACGTTTCTTCGATTTAGTTAACCTTTATTACCTATCCTGCCAGCTTTGTATCGAAATAACCCTAATGGCCATCATGACCGCAGCCACCTCGTGATTGGGTACATGCTCGTTTTTCACAGAGAAAAACAATAATTCCACTCCATTGCCTCAACCTCAGAATAGATAGACTATTTCTCACAATATGGCCACTCAGAAGAATATGCTAAATACAATCGCCGAAGGGAAACATGGTGCTAGAGGTGCATCAGAGGAACCAGATACAAAAGCTCCAGCCACTCAAGTCCACAAGCCAATAATGAAGCATTCATACAACGATCAGGTACCCCTCGATGCTTTCAAAGCACGCCCAGATATGCTCGTCTGTGACTAAGTTCAATATACATGTGTAGCATTTCACTAATGAATGATGTCTTAGGTCCACAATATTGTCCAGTGTATAGACGACTGGATTAAATACTACCGTCATGGCGATATGCTGGAGGCAATCGACGGGGGCAGAAAGATGGCTACACAACTTATGAGGATACCAAATAGTCCATGGAAGCCTGACTTCTTCGAAATAGTAAGTTGGACTGCTGAAGAGCGGTTCATGGACAATCACAGCTTGTTTGAATCTCGGAACCTTCACTTCTTCTCAATCACCGAAAGTCCCGTGCGATAATGTCTAACTAAGCTTTTAGATACTCGAGCATGCTAGAGCTCGAACGTTTGATATCGAACAAGAAGAGATTTCTCAAAGGTTCTCAGTGGTGGAGGCCAAAAATAGAGGTGAGTGTAAGCTTCCTAACAAAAATACACCTTATTCAAAAATATAACTGTGATATAAGACTGATATATCATATTCAGTATTTCCCGTTCTGGTATTCTTTACCAGTGCCTTGAATCATGCCAAGAGCTGCTTCGAAGACGGAGAATACTCCATGGAAGCCCTGAACGCTGCAGAGTACGATCCCAGAGCAAAATATGTTGATCTGGAGAATGATGCTCTGGGGAAGGACATTGAGGGAGTCAGCGTCACCAGTGGGAAGACAAAACAGAAGAAGAAAGAAGAAGAAGAAGAATAACAAGGGGAAGGATAATTGAGAGGTTGCATATTCCACAGCATTCTGAGGTTCTGCTCGGTGTCACATTGAAGGCACACTAGCTCAAGCAGTAATCAGGCTCGAATACGAGATACATGAAGAGAGCAAATAGCTTGTTAGATGTAATACACAGGCAAAATCACTCATTTGACTTGGATAATGTGATGCGTGACGTATAATTCTGATCGAAAGTTTCATGTAAGCACTACAACAATGGTGACTATGAAGGAGAATTATCTTAACTCTATGCAGGCTAACAAGAGAAAGTCTACTTCCAATACCTCTTGATAGCAGCAAGTAACATCAAGGCCTCCCAGCCATTGTACAATTATGTGTAACTCCGCGTTGCTATATTCGCAAGTTTTAAGTCGTTCTGCGCTGGAAGTTCGATATTATGAATCAAAATGAATCAACATCCTCATAGAGGCTCAGGTATCTAATTATCCCCTGCAAATTAAATAGCAAAGCTGGGAATATCATTGTGTATCATTTATAGAAATTTTGTCACAAGTTGACCATAATCTGAAGGTTGATCAAATTTGAAGTGATTTGAGGTTGAAGTAAACCTTGTAAGGGTGGAGCTAGATCCCCAAATGGGCTTAGTGCTTTCAGGGTGAGGTCAGAATGTTTTTGCTCAAGCACTTTGACCCAGAAGACAAGCCCATCGTGATTCCTCCAAACAACTGAACAAAGTCTTGAAGCATTTTCGCCATCATTCCCAGAGGCATTTAAATCATCTACCGAGCAAAGCAAAATGGTCGAATTAGTGGAAGTCGAGGACGAGTCCTTTGAGAATAAGCAAGCTGGTCTATCCGAGGAGACGACGAAGAGTACAGTGATACAGGTACATGATCTTGCATGTTCTAACGTAATATATTCTGACATCGTAAATTAGATTCCGAGATTTCCTCTGATGAGGATGAGTATCCTGCGGAAGACGAAACTTTTACTGACAGAATTGCTGCCCTTCGCGACATAATTCCTCCCACAACTCGATCATACATCTCTGGCAAAGTCGATACGACTACAGGTTGGATTAAGTCCAGTCTTATATTTGGTGGCAAGAGCCTATGGGTTATCAGCACTGGTGTTCTATTGCTCGGTGTACCTTGGGCACTAGCGTTTGCAGAGGAACAACAAATGGTGGAGATGGAGAAGGAGATGAAGGCAAGAGAGCAGGTCAAGAAGTATGTCAAATCTAAAAATTAGATGCATGATGATGCTTCTATATCCAGAGTAGCAGCATGGCTAACATTGTCTAGCTCCTCCAACAAGGTGTGGCTCCTCAAGCGCAGCAATCGTTGTAGTGCATGAATGCGTGGTACATTAGATGAGCTTGTATGGGAGAGATGATTGATTATGAAAATTGTACATCACTAGGGTGGGAGGTTGCATAATTCCAAGGTTTGGGGCCAAGCCTGCGTTGTATTTCTAGTATCTCAGCTCAGGGACAAAATGTTCTCCGTGTTATGGATTGTACCATATTCTAGTAGTGACTTCGAAGGCAGCCTATCCATGCAGTGAAGAAAGTGAATCAGTTGGTATAAGTTCATAGGGAATGCTTAAAGGAGTGTGCTATCGCAGACTTCCTAAGTGCAGTCTTCGGCAGGATACACATATAGCGACATACGATATTGTGGTCAAACTTATCGTCCGCAAAGCAGAACATATTCATATGACGATGGCGACCCTCAAAGAATCAGCGAAATTACTTCGAAGTAGATGATCTTGTACTTATTTTCTAACCTACCCCACACATTAAACTGCCCAATCCTGCAAGGCTGTGTGTCTCGCATCAATGCGTGGCTCCCCTGCCAGAACCTTGAAATAGAATCCATTCTCAACCCATAGCTTCACAACAAGATGCTCCTCAACTCTCAATCAATGTAGAATTTATCAAAATGACTAGTCTGTTCTCTGGTCGAGTCTCCATATTACCAACGAGGAGTCCATGGATAGAAAACACCCGAGAACGAAAACGCAACAGTACCTACCCTTTAGCCAATTCTTCGAGAAAGAAGGATAGACGGTCCGTCTCTTCACATATTGGTATATGTTTATTTGAAATTTGACATATTTTTAGATGGCCTTTAGTGCTGAGATTTTGGAAAGGGTCGATTCATGGGAGTATGTTGATATGCAACCTCTTAGAAAGCACGTGCTAACAAGTGACACAGCAATCTTCCTCCCAGTCTTCGTCCATACTTTGATTGCTGCTTTCGTTGTGTACATGAATCAGCATATCAACTCAGATCTCAATCTCCCGAGTAGCATCGTCCGTAAATCCCCTCAAGCTTCTGTGAAACATGGCTCACCGAGGTTACAGATTCCTTCACTGTCCATCGTCGTAGGTTTGATGCTGGTGTTTCGTAATCAGACAGCGTATTCGAGGTTCTGGGATGGCCGACAATATATCAACAAAGTTACCACCGCAGTGCGATGTCTCTCACGTCAAATCCTTGTTCTAGCGCCTGCTCCAGCAGTGTTTAACGGCCCAGCATCATTTCTTGCAAGTGATTATCTTGGCACCCCCGGAACGAGGACTCCGAAAGCTGGACAGTCGACGATGTCGTTACCTCCTGTGAACGAAGTCACAGCGGAGTCATTTATGTCCAAGGTGGATGAGACTAGAACAGTCGAGACGGTTAAAATTCTTGTGGCAATGTTATACACCATCAAGAATCATCTGCGCGCCGAGTGGGGAGTTGCTCTGTCGCCTGGCACGAGCCTAACAAAAGACGGCCAAGAGGCGACAACAGAAGAATATAAGGACTTGCTACCACCAGGATTGAAAGGTTATGAGCATAGGGGACTTGGTTTGACGTTGCAGCTTTCAACCTTCGTTGAGGACTTTATCAATTTTGGAGTACAAAAGTAAGTCGATTTTAAAACATTTCCATGGCATCAAACTAATCAGATCCAGGAAATGGATCCATAATGCCGCTTCATCGGCCATGCTCTCTGAGTTGAACGTTTTAGTTTCTTCCTACGGTAGCATGGAAGTCATTCGTCTTGTTCCTATTCCTGTAGCGCACTTGTAAGTGTATCCAACATTGGTCACAAACACTCGCTAAATCACCAAAGAATACATCATAAACAGACTTTGGCATTGTTTTGTACATTCCTACCATTTGCCATGGCCTCTGAAATGGATTGGTGGGCCGTTCCTCTTGTTGCCTTCGTGGCTTTCACACTGTAAGGCGCTCTTTAACCATCTCCTCGGCGTTCTGCCCGAATCGACAATATTTCCCAGCGACACCTTAAGCTAATAGTGGTAATAGGTATGGCATCGAAGGCATAGCCCAGACGTACGAGGATCCATTCGGTGTCGCCAAAATCGACATAAACTTGGACGACATCGTAGAAGATGCAAGAAAAGAAGTTGAAGTCATGCTAGCAGCGTGGCAGACCCAAGGAGGCAGAGGAGGGATCTTCCGTCCTCATATCGGCGATGGACTGACCTCCGGAGCAAGTAGCATCAACGACTACTACATGGGTGAAAACACCGCCTCAGAACAAAATCTTCTGAAGATCACAGTCAACAATCTCGGACAAGAGATTGAGAGAGATAATGCAGCACGAGAGAGACAGAGACGGACGAAGTCATCAAATAGCATTGTTCCTTCAAATTTGAGGAATAGTAGCGATTACTACTCTGCGGATGAGGGAAGTGCGTTGTTAGGAGGGACAGAAAGGAAGAGCAGTGGTGTGTCTCCTGGACATTCGTTTCCGGTGGGGAATGACTACTTGAGCATGAATAACAGGCTAGAGCCAACAACGGGGAACAGCAGTGGGACGAGGCTAGCGTGGGCTGATCAGCCTAATCCGTCATCATAGGACAAAGTGTTTAGCGCTACATAATAGATACCACAGAGGCTCTGGATGATCAAGGCACTCTCCTCGGGTTGCATTAGCTTTGAAATATAGAAGCATGCTCTAAACTCTCCGTGCGTCACCTGTTCAACATGTACTAAAGTAAGGGGGTTGTTATTTGGATTGGATCAATGCCAAAGCAATTTTGACAAATTTTGAATTCTATTCCACCCCCTGATAAGCTTAAATTCTAAATGGTGTAGAATCTCTCGATGAGGTTGCACACAGGACCGCCAGACCTCTAAGGTCATCAATTACCAACTCAGAGCACCGTTTTCAAATACCTACCTCACTGATCAAATACTCGACTATTGTCTTCTTCCCCTTTCCGACAATGAATCTTCCTGCTGCAACATAGACTTTTTGTTCCAGCGCTTTCAACTCTTCTGCACCTGCCTCGAAAACTACATGCGTAACTGTACCCGAGTAAGTATTTTCCAAGTTGCGGCATTAGGGATAGAAATGAGACATACACGCATCACCAAACTCAGTACTTGCCGTATCAGGGCTTCCTCCTAAAACAGCAGCCACGTAAGGCGTTACCTTGATGATGCCATCATATTTAAAGCTAAGTAGAGCGGAAGTGCGGTCGCGCAGGACGCTGTTTACGTTGAGGCGGATATGGGAGCCTGACGGGTCTTGACGGATGAAACTGTTGCCGGATTAGCACTGCAGTCTTTGTATTTCCAATAACATCCTTGAGAGTCAGTCATGGGATATTATGAGGGATTAAGATTACTCAGAGCCATGAACGAAAATTGCATCGACTTTGATAGGGTAGTTTTCAACTGAACGTAGGTAACTATCCTCAGATGCAAATGGGACGACAGTCAAGGGGCCACCGGAGGATATATCCCCAATGCTAAAGGCTGGATCGAGGACAATCTATTTGCATGTATCAGAATTTCTCCGTCACAGGTTCGGATCTGATGAAGCTGGGCCATTTACATGAGTGACGAATGCGGGAATCAGGTTTGGGAATGACATTTCGGTGAACATTCAATGAGTTGTATGTAGAAATCCGCGAACGCATGGATGTGGAGGGTGAAAGAGAAAGAGAAGAGTGAAGGTGAAAGAAGAGACTGGAGAAGAGCAGGAAGGTAGCAGGAGAGGTGCCTTCCTAGTTCCATCCCGTTCTGTCGTGTTACCGATTCTGCATTGGTGGATTTCCAGGCTTCTTAAGGGTCCGGCCCCGAGGACTCAATATACTACATTTTGTATCCCATTCTAAGGCGCGTAATTTCATACTGAGGTTGAAGAACCGCAAGGGAACACAGACGACAGTTGATCGGCGTTAAAGTATGGCGTAGCTTCTGACAGACTGGAAACAATTTCGTTTTCATGACTCCGTTGCTTAAGCAATCAACAATGTGAATGAGGATATCACTAACAAGACATGTGTGTGCCATAGACAACGGTGCATATGATAGATATTATGATACTTCATTTGATACCAGGCCCGCAATGCTGTGTGCCAACCTCGTGTAACCTTCAAAACGGAGCATTAAAATCTAACCTACCAAGTATGAACTCAACTCTCTGACCATCAAAGGAACACTTTGGTGTTCTCTCTCAATGCGATGAAAGCTGAATACATCATTGCCTGGTCGAGCGAGCCATTAATCTAGCTCAAAGGTTATAATATAATTAACTCAGCCTCGTAGCACACGTGACCAGGCGATGTTTGCCTCGTCGCGTCACCCCAAATCGGCTACCTGCAAACAAAATTTCTGATTTGATATCACTGCAACGTATTCCGTCTATGTTCATATTTCTCCATCGCTTACTGAGCTTCTCTTCATGATTAGGTTCCCCTATGTTCTAGCACTATTTCATACGGTGAAGTAACTTCAAGCCGTTCTGCTTCGCACACTCTCGTTACAGTATGCCCTCGAACTTGGAGCGTCTCGCACGGCGCAAGCGTCAAACTCGTCTTACGTTCGATCCTTGTCAGCTCCGATCAGCAAGCGCCATCTTCATCACCGATCAACAAGTCTCCTGCGAAAGCGCGATACCAACATGCAAATGAACGACAAACCCCCTCATCCAGCGCACAGACACTTTCAGGTGAAGATGAAGTGATGATATACTCTCTTCTGCGCAAAGGAGTGCCTTTACGCCTATCAAGAAGATGCAAACTAAATTGAAAGAAGTCAGAGGCAGAATACCCTTCAAACCGCTTCCTACGCCAAAACAGTCCTCCCAGCAGGTCCCAGCTCTCGGTGAGTCCAGTTTTCTGATTTATGAGATGATTTCGATGTGTCGTTTCTATATGTACAATATTGGATATACTCTGATTGCTATTGTTCGCATTTTACAGACTCAGAAGACGAAAATCAAATTCCACGTTCCAGCTCACGTCATTCAGCAACGAAGCCAGCATATGTTGACCTCGACTCATCCGATGGTTCTACACCAGAAGACGAAATCAGTCTGCCGCCCCCACGATTGGGAAGACGAGTAGCGCCATTATTCAAGACGAAGAAGACTCCTCCAAAACATGTGATAGAGTTAGAGTCATCGGACGAGGACCTAGTTATATCGGCGAGGCGGCCTAACAAGAAGAATTCCAAAGTTGTGGAGGAGGACTCAGATGACGAAGAGCCCATCACATCGCCCCTGAAAAGAAGACGACAAGCAATCGAGGAGGACTCAGATGATTCTGATCTAGTGGTTGCCTCGCCACTGAAGCGTCGCCGAGCAAAAAGAGTCGGCACAGATGAAGATGAGGATGAGGATGATCTTCCTCCTGCCTCATCAAATCGGAACACTAGACGGGCATTTCAAAAACCACGGCATCGCACCGAAAAAGAGAAGAATTTAGAGTTACTAAAGCGTAAACGAGCTGGTGAAGATATTGAGGAAGTAACGGACTCTGGATCTGATTCTGGTGGCCCTAGAGTAGGAATTTATGATAGTGACGCAAATTCAGACCTGAAGGCGCTGTCTGAATTTGAAGACGAGGACGAAGAAGAACAAGAAGAAGTAGTCGAAAGGCGCTCAAAGCCTAAAAGAGAGGCAAAGTCAAAGTCAAACCCAACTACTGGCGGAGAGGATGACAGCGATTACGAGGACTTATCAGATTTTCTAGTGACCGATGATGAAGGTATGTTGATCGAAGGTCTCGTAATTCAGTTATTTCCAATATGCCTGAAAACAATACTTTCAATATTACACAAAGTGTTACTGACTCTTGGTAGACGATCCGATAGGGGTTCCAACTATGCAGATTCCTCTTGAGTTCACTCATCAAGCACATAAACCTCTCAAGGAACATTTCAAAGATGCGGTAGAATGGATGGTTCACAATAAGATCAATCCGGCCTTCCCTCGAAATGATCCAGTGTACCGACAAGCTTTTATTAAGCTCGACGCCGAATACAGCGGCTACGCGAAGTCTAAATTCGTGTCAACACAATGGACTGCAGATTTTACGAGAGCTATATTTGCACGCCCAATTCTAGTAGAGCGCCATCCACTAAATGAAGGCGAAGGTTTAACAGTAGAAGGTGTCTATAAATGCGATGCTTGCAATCATCGAGTACGTCATAAGGTTCTAGGTTCTGAGCATACACATTGACACGATGGCAGAAACACGTCCCGACTTATGCGGTAGCTTTTCAAGGCAAACCATATGACAAGAATACACTTGAAGAGCTGGATCAGGACAGCGATGATAGTAGCAGAGAGGAGGTTGATGAAAACTCATATGTTCTTCCTGCAGAAACTAAAGAGTGGTATGCTGGCGTAACCTGTTTCTCGAATGCCCAGCACGCTCATACCTTAATTCATTGGAAATATGCCCTCAACGACTGGGTAGTCGATAATCTGGCTAATACCGGGGAACTTACGCCTACGAAGCTTGCTGCTAGGGACAAAATGAACGCTAAAAAGAGAGCTAACTACGCTAACGACCTCGTCGACCAGTGGGCGGTTGATGGGGTTATTAGAGATTTATATCGCGATTTCAAAGGTCAACTTGATGCGGCTCGAGAGGCTAAAACTGGTGGACGATGGGAGAAAAGGGCTTGACCCTAATGCATGTATCTACTTAAATATTAGAATCCTAACTCCCTAAACCCTCACGTGTTACCCCAGCTTGTTGTTGCAATTTACGATGGACTGTATTCAACTTCTACAGACCGTCCTGTCCGTCGATGGCTAAGAGGGATTAGCATCCCTCAGGAGGGCTTTAGGTACCCTGGTATAAAAGAATTACCTACAGATACAAAATTTAGCCTCTTAACATATAGCTCCGCGAAATTCATTCGAGGAAAATCTGGATACGAACTTCGACGAAGCAGATGATCTCTCCAAATATATGAATTTACTCATACGAGACACCGCAGCTTTTTAACACTAGCTTCTTCCTTACCGAGCTAGCTAGTAATCAGCAACTGCTAGACCCTTAGCCTACCATTGCAATATACGTTCTGCAGGCAATATACCAAATAATCAAGAGTTTCTGACTTGGCAGCGTGGAGAAGGTTACATCTCGCTAAGAATATTGGACAACTACCGTTCAAACATCGCTTACTCGGGCACGCGGCCCTGGCAGGGATGAGTATAAAATCATTATACAAGCCCTATTTACCAACACAAGTCTTCAAGTCAAAGACACAATCTCAATCTCAACCATCATGCAATTCCCGACGCTCCTCCTCACCTTAGCACCGGCTCTCGTGCTTGCATCTCCCACCACGATTGAATCCCGTCAAGAATTGCAGAGATGCTGCTACCTTCTCGATCCCGTTCGTCTCTTCCCCCATCTCTTCCCCCATCTCTTCCCCCATCTCATTATAACTCCCCGCCTCTCGCTCGTGTATCGACCGAAACATCACCTCACTAGACAAACACTCTAGGACGGAAACGCCCTTCTGGTCATCGCCGACAAGCTTGCCTGGAACTACTTGGATACGCTCATGTGGTGCGAAGTGTCTGTTCATCGGTACGTTCTACTCCCAGTTTTGACGCTTGGTTGTGAAGGCGACGGGTCGGCTGCCTGACGGAGATCATCTGTAGGGACCCGAACGATCCGAATAATTGTGCGGCTGCGAAGACCGAGTATTTGAGCGGGTATTGTAATTACGGGTCGCCGATCGTGGCGACCCCATGTCCTGCATAGGAAATCGATGAGGCTGGTTGAGGGTATGCGGTAGGAAGGAAGACGGGTGTGGTGTGGCCTGGCTTGTGACATGGTATGAATGGACAGACCGATTAGAAACTCTCTTTGGGGATCATACTTACATGTGCACTCTCACTATAAAACTTAAGTAGCGTCTATCATCGAGCATGAAAAGTTTTGTTTAATTATTTCCTTCGCTATCAGGCTGGCTGAAACTCAAGACATGAAGAGGCATAAAGGGAAACTTTCCTATTCCTGAGATCTCCTCTCAAGGTAATGTAACCTCTATCATCCTTCTCGAAGATGTGGAAAAGGAAGATGATTTCTCAACACCGCTTAGATACTTGGTGTCATGTTTTCCAGAGCCAAACGATATCATTCAGCTTGATCATTTACCGTATAACGTATTGCACGGCCAAGTTGCGGCAATAGCAAGGGCAAATACACTCTCAAGAAACCCGCTACAATGAAATATATTGTTGTTCACCTGTCCGCCTTAATTTTCTAGTCTGGGAAGAGGTACTTGTATTACCCGTAGCCAACATAGGCAGCTAGAGTTGGCAATTCTCGGAACCGAAAACTGCGCAGTACTCGTACCTTGTTCATTTCTAGCCAGGGTTAACATCGGGCGGCAGGTCAGATGAACCAGAAGAATTTAAAGCACTGCAAGAACCAGAAGATCTAGAAATATATGCCGGTGGACTGGATGTTTTGCGGCTGTCTATTAATGTGTTATCATAGGGTATGTCGCTACCATGTCTCAAGGCCATCATACCCAGATACAATGGCTCAAGGAAGTTAACACATGCATATAAAAAAGTTTAGGGGCTTGGCTTCTCTTTACTTAAGTTATAGGAGTCTCGCTTAAATCTCGCTTCGTACGGGGTTGAAAAGGGGTTAGGAAGTTCCGCAGATTTAAGACGCCATGAAATCTCTAGAAGAAACATGGGTTTGAGGTCGACGCAAATAATAGTAATGAAGCATGGCCTTGGTTACGATGGCGCTAAGAATCGAATAGTGCCAAGAAAATCCTTGGCGTGTTCGAGGGGGAGAGAGCGAGAGAACGTTATATATATTAGCATTATTTCAAGCTTCTAAAGTACAGCGGAAATTTTCAAATTCAGCTTATATCTGTTTCTAGAAGAGACAAGGCTTTCTCGGCTAGTTCTCCACATTTATAGGACTGAACTAGTATCATCCTCCTATCATCACGCGCGCATATATTGCCGGACATAGTCCCTCGTCCTGGATATCTTTCAACGGTTCCAACCACATCTCCCCATAATACGAGCGCTGAAGCCATGTCGGTGTTCCGTTTCCGATTGAGGGTATTCATGCGTGGAGACCGGCATCGCGAGGCACGGGAACTTGCAGCGAGGGACGCAAGGCGCATAGCTGAGACCACAACATGGTTATTTGAGCCGAGGATCAGCTTTTTTTTTTTGGTGAGAGTAGCGAGCCGCTATGGCTTGAGAATTGTATTGGAGTGGAGCCTGTGCGACTGGCTGTTAGGTTCCTGGTTCTAGGATCCGGAGATGCTTGTTGAATTTCTGGACGTGAATAAGACTGAATTAAGCGTCGAGAACGAATATCGGATATAGACAAAAGCTTCAGTTCTTAGCTTGCCCCAAACAAGAGTTGATAATAAGGTTTGCCTGTACGTGCAAGGTGGTAGATGGTTGAAAGACAACCGGTTCATGCTGCTTATGATTAAACTCGCCAATAGTGCAGTTGAGTAACTTCCTCGTCTGTTATATTGTTAAGATACAACCAAATGTGATATAAAAAAAACTGAACTTCAGACCGTTTCTCAATGTGTATAAACCTCCTATGCATTCACGGGATGACACGACCAAAGGCTATAAGATCCCAACATTTCGCAAGATTATTTTCAGTATCTTCTACTTTCATCGATGGAGTTGCCTTAGGGGAAAACCGAGGCTCATCTAATGGTTGTGAAGAAGGGGAGCGACCTGAATGAAAGTAGGACTCGAGGTGGGCAGGTCCATATCTAGTTGACGCATCAAAATGATTCGAAGCAATTTGTCGCTGGAGAGGACCTAAATCCTTAACGATTTTACAATTTTTCGAGAGGTCCGTTCCATCCAGAGTGCTCCAGCTGGGTCCCCTCATGTATTTTGAAGGAGGGGCCATATCATTTGCAGTTCCAAGATCAGACGTCAGAGCACCACCATGGCTATTGGTATTATTCATTTCGTCTTTAGAAAATATATCGCCTCCCGAAACTAGATCGAGGGTTGAATCCCCTTTCATTACATTGTATTCGAACCAAATACCAGTTGGAGTTGGCTTGAGGGATCCAAAATGCAGCTGCTGGTTGGTGCTCGTCTAAATCCTCAAAGGCACCAGGTTCATCAGATAGTTCATCTTCCTCAATGATATCATCCAACATTGCCTCTCTAGGCTTTTCAGAATCCTTAGCCTCGACAGAAGAGATGATTCTTGTATAGTTACTGGGAAACCAGCCACGAACTTGGTCCAAGACACCATCCCACCAACCACTTTCAAGCTGGGTTATCACTTTGATGACATCTCCCTCTCGGAAGCTCAAGCTCGTCCGATCGTGTGCTTTATAGGTATAGATGGCTCTAACGTAGAACGCATTGGGAATCGCTGGTTCCTCCGCAATTTTCAGTCTAGCTTCCTTTTGTTCTAGAACAAAATCAATTGGCTCCTCGGCTTTGCCAAGCGGCTGGAGGCATCATGAATGTTTATATCATCATTGTCTAGTCTGATGTAACAGACAGGCCTGGTGAGCGCAGCAGCGGACTGCTTGCACGGCTGTTGTCCCCCCGTCGAGAATGGAAAAGATATAGTAATTGGACAAGCTATCAGGCAGGGTTGCAGCTACCGCGTCTTCGTCTTTTTTGTTGACATAGTTTGGGAGTTCCTGGGCCAGTGTTTGTTGATGATCATTTTGTATTCTTGACGCGGGAGGCAGGGAAGGCAAAGCTGCATGAGCAAATTTCTGATACACTCTTGATGATTGAATAATCTGATCAAAAGAAAATTGTACATTGGCCAGACTTGACCCCTCAGGATTGATGTTCAATGCGTGGTGGAGAACTCGCTATCATTTGTCAAGAAGCTGAACCTTAACGTATCATTGTCAGACTGAGGGATAGAACTTTGACGAGCGGCAGTCTTCTGCTGCTGGTGAGTTGAGCCTTATCTGATACTTGGGAATGAATACTGGACACGGTCAGCCTCCTCAGATACTCCTAGTTTGGGGCCAGGGGCATACATCTGAACCATGAGATAAAAGGCAACATCATCTCGACACTCATTCAGTAAATTTGTCAGCGACTTGACCTCGGCGTCTTTCCAGATAAAATCGATGACCTTGATGTCGTGTAAAGTGCTCGCATCGTCTGGATCAACCCTGAGCTTCCGCAACAGGTGTTCCATCGACTTGATTACTTTTGCACAATTCGCAGTAGTCAATGTGAGAGGATCACCGGACGAGTTGTCCCTATGGCGGCCAATTGCTCCAAGGCCATCTCAAGCATACGACATTTGACCAAGACCCGTTGCAGCTTATCGCTGGCACCTCCAAGCTTGTCGTGGATCTCGTTAAACAGTTTGATGCATTTGAGGATTCCCGCGACTGTCGGCGGTATGGCCAGCGTAAGCCCCGCGATCTCCATGCTTGTAGAAACAAGGAACCCACTTCTGTGGACACATTGAAATATAATCTATATCCTAAGGCTGCGGGAAGGCAGGATTTAAGCAGATGAGAGCGCCCGTGGATCAGCCTCACTGCGCCACAATTGAGGAGGGTAATAATACCTTTCCTGTCACGAATATGTCGATTGAGGCTTCAATCACCCTTTAAAATATTTTCCCCCTATGTTCTAATGCTTGGTACACAAGCACTCGTACTTATATAATACTACTCTTCATAATGTAGTAATTAAAATTAATATCGAAGGGAGATGTGCAATATCGAAAGCACTGTGTAACGCAGAACGATCGGCCTCCCTGACGAGGCGAGCTGACCTCCTTGAGGTAAAAGCGACTTCGCAACCAAAAAACCTTTCCTCTACTACATAAATATGAGTAGGTATTCAAAAGTAAGTTTCAATGTAAACATTGCTCTTCTCATTTTCTCAGCCATTAAGCATACATAAGGACTCTTTGGAACCTTAGCTAGTGAATCAAAAGTATAATTTCTGGCGTGTAGCTTACCTCACTCCAGTTTATTTTAGTAATATAGATTTTACTGAATAGAAGAAGTACTGAACGACATCGGAAAGCGAGTAAGTAGATTTTGGGCAATACGATTTAGAGACAGTGCGGAAGTAAGTTTTTGCAGCAGTAGAATGTAAACGTGCGGTAGAGCAGAATAAGATCTCACTAAGCTAGTAAAATGTTGAACTCTGCTCCGTCGAAATAGTGGCACAAACTAAACTATAGTACGCCAACAGAATGATGCAGCCACATAAGCTTAATTCTGAGAATTTATTTAATGGGCAAGACAACTCAAAATAAAGAGAAAATAGAGCTTCGTGGCAGTTCAGCTTGCGCCATGGTTTACTCGACGAATTCGGGTGTATATCACCCGCTAATATGGAGGTTAGTGGGCTCAGAAACTCTCGTACTACAAATACGAAGCAAAAAAGGGGGCTTTGAACGATTCAGGGACCTTCCTGCAGAATTACGGATCAAAATCTGGAGAATGGCTGGGGCCGAAGAAAAACAACGGTTCATCCCTTTGGCAATGTCTCCCAACGGAAAGTTTGCTACTCCAGGCAATACATTTCCCAAGGCCAGCCCTGAATTGCTTTTGTGAGCTATGAGTCTCGCGAGGAGATGATGAAGGTATGGAAACTCTGCGTAAGAGGGCCAGGGCAGAGCCTTTGCCGCATCAACCCTCAGATCGACTGCCTATATGTCATCGGCGACCGCAGCGACCGGATAAGAACGCGGGATCGGAACAAGTTGTTACGAAAGCTAAAGAATGAGTTGAATGCTCAAGGCGTGAGATTGAGAGATGTGCTACACTTGGCACTGGATGATCATAAAATTTACTGCTATTTGGGAAACAACTCTAGCGACCGGCTTGCATATGCCTGTGCAAACCAGGTCTATGGATTTCCTGAGCTTGAGTCCTTGACTCTGGTTCGCTCTTGCTTTTACTCAAATCACAAATGCACAATGGGTAACTTCTATGGAGGAACTAGAAGTCGGTCTTAAGGACCCGGAGGAAATGCTGGAGTATTATGACTCAATGCTGCAGAGATATCATGGCATACCGGACCTGCAGCCCTCTTCTCAGCAGTTGAGCTTCAGATCTGAATGGAGGAAGAAGGAGGTGAGGCAAGTGACGATAAATTGGAATGATGGGAGAACCTCGAGAAAAAAAATCATACTTCAGCAAACATGCAAAATTCAAAAGAGCAACAGGATTGTGACCAGACAAGCCAGGTGAGTTATCAGTTTCTCATAGCGCAGCTCTGTTAGGTTATCGAATCATTTAAGTCATGGCACATGAGGGGAGGAAAATACCTTCACAGAGTGGTGATACAACAGCAATCAAAGCATCTATATGAGTATTGTCTAGAATCACCACCAAATGAATCTTCACCCTAGCTGAGTTGGACAAATTTGTATCACATGTTACGTCAACCTCAACGGCAAACGGCCCTGCCTCTTGTTTGTTCAGGGCAAACGCAATATACCAAGACGAACCAGGGACCCGTGCTACCCGTGACGACAAGGCGTGACATGGCCGGATCTGGACTCTCGGCCAAGCTCATTCAGCACCAGTATCACATGATGAAAGCATAACAAGCAGTGGTGCGTGACGAGGTGTAACTGGCTGGAGGTGGGGGGAGACGGGACGAGGTGAGCTGCGATGGATGAAGTCATCGCTGGAGCCTCTGCTGTTGTCACGGCCACAAGCAAACCTATGTGTGACGGGCGGCCGCATGGCACATCGCCAGCAATGATTCTATCTATGATCTGCTTATTCGGAACATCGCAATTGATACCACGTATTTTAAGAAAAAAGATTAACCAAATGCAGTCTTGGATTTTTGTTGTTCAGATACATTAAGTCGGAGAAGTAAAGGAGGTAGTCTTGTCTGGCAAGGATGTTTGGCCGGTTCAGATGTTCTAGTTGCCGGGAAATTAACAATGATGTATGTGTGTGGGATCCTGTACTGCACTGTACAGTAGTGTATTACTTAATGATGCAGCATGCGGGCGGGTTGGAAAATGGATTTTCTCCAGGATGTCAGGAATTGTGGCGGATTGGCTGAACAGGGGGGATCAAATATCCTGGAACGTCAGTGATGCATTTTGTATCAAATGCCATTGCCAGTGTCAGTGCCAAGGCCATCACCAATCCGGCAATCCTTTCGTGCTCCCGCCTTGGCTGTCCATAGACGATCCATCCGATCGAATGTTGAGTGTGCATGGGATTGCGTTCGGTCGACTGGTACAGGAGGCAATGCAATGGGGATAAAAACCAATTTCATCGTGCCCAATCGACCTTCTTGCGTTCCAAAACACTGGGAGAAGGAGTAATGTCGACGACGTATTGGGGTATTCCCAGGGAGCGAACATCAAAGAAGAAGGACACGCTACCCATATAGATGGATAGAGTGATTGATTGATTATTCAATCAATCGAATGAATGAATGCATCAATGGAATGACGCATCTCTGGCGAAAGCAGGGATAGGTCGAAGGCAAAGAGAGGCCCTGAGTGAACCCTGAGAGGAGGAATCTGGTGGTGACGTAGCCGTTTTCTATGCGGAAATGAAGCAGATTTACACCACCCTAGGTACCGCTACCAGGATAGGGATACGCGTTAGTTAGTTAGAAAACATCTGAAAGATGAGTGTTGATCTCATTCAGTGACAAAACCAAGAAAATATCACCACCTGGTCGCCAGTTGCCCTTAAGTGCCTTGTTCCCCCAAATTTAATCATTTTTCTCTCCTTTCTTCATACCACCAGAAAATAACTACAGCAATACCTAATAATACCCAAGATACCTGAAGAACTTATTATTTCTCTTTTTTTTTGATACCCCTGTCGTTGTCTTTTTATAATCACAGTAAACAATGTCTACAAACGTAAATGTCCCAACCAACACCAAGATCAAAGAGGTATGCAAAACCCCGTTCGCTTCATGTCCCTCGATGCTCGTGGTTAATCATGCTAATTGTCGCTGTCTGTAGGCCGATGTCAACCGCAAGCTCCAGATCTACGGGATTGCTACAGCTTTCTCCGCTGGCAAAGTGCCGTCAAACGAGCAGATCGATATTGCCCTCAACAGCTTTCTCAAGTCAAAAGCTCTCGCAAGCCCGTCAAAGGAGCTCTCGGCTGAGGGTCAGACCCTCGTCGCAGACTTCAGAGATGTCGTAAAGCAGGCTCAGCACCTCCTCTTATCCAAAAACAAGGGCGATCTCCTGCAGGACTTCATTTGGCAGTCACAGCACATCGATGGTGGCAATGCATCAATTCCCGGCGCGCCAGTTGACAAAGATACCGCAAAGCAACATGGCAACGAGGCTCTGGAGGGCCTTCGAACACTTGGCACGCTCATCATTTCTAATGGGCAATTCCGCAAGCTACGTAAGTTTACAAATCTTTGCTTCTTGCTCTTTTGCTGACATTCATAGTGAACGATGCCACAATCCTTATCCGCGATATTGCCGGCGATGCTGCTACCAAGGCTGCGAGCAAGGTTAATCCATCTGAGGAGCAATTGTCCCAAATTGATAGGCCAGCAGCGGATAACACCTGGCACGATACTCCGGACCTCTCTTCTGGTAACATAAAAAATCAGTTCAAGACCAGTTTCAACAAGAATGCCCCAGTCACAACAGGTGACTTAAAGGATGCGGCGGGCAACGCAAGCGAACAAGCAAATCCAGATGGCTCTCGCGACCCAGCAGATGCTGCTAATTATGCACAGCATGATCAGCAGCAAGGTACCAGCACTGGCGTTGACGCTCAAGCTGGCGTTCAAGCTGGAATCAATACACTCAATGAACGGTCCAATGACTCTAATATCAAAGAAGATAGCAAGGAGCAAGCTCGTATCCACAAGGAGAGAACCCAACACTATCTCAGGAGCAAGATGCCTGAAGACCGCCGTGATCAGACAATATGGAGACTGCGCAAGATGGTCGTTGAGGTCCAAGGTCATCCCGACTACGCTCAAGCTATCAACACATTGCTTACTTTGGCCGAGACTTACGCCGGCCACGCTAACACTGTTGCCAACCAGAGTACTGGATCTGTCAAAGGTGCTCACGCTGATAGTTCTTTGAAGAAAGCCGAGAATGACTTGAAGACGCTTATTGAGCGATTTGCCAATGGTACCTCGACTAATGACTTCTTCGATGCTATCAATCAAATCTACAGAGACGCTGACCGGGATCCTGAGCTCAAGTCCTGGTTCAAGTCGATCGCTATATCAGAAAATGCTGCAACAACAAGGCTATATCATGGATGATGCTGCAACTGATGAGTGGAACGAGCTGTACAATCGAGGCACCTCTTGCTCCGTGAGCGTTATCGCAATCACACAGACCGCATCGTCGACGAGGTCAAGTTCCTTGCCGGCCAATTCGACAAGGACCCGCTGAACAAGCAATTTGCTGCTTCAGTAAACAAACTCTTCCAGGACCTTGGTAACGACGAGAATGGAAAGCCTACTTTCAAACCTCATTTAGTCAGGACCTAAGTGAGGTCATCATACCTGCTGTCTTCGAGAATGTCCGCTATGTTCCTATCCCAAGAATCGAAGTCAGCGATCCAACGATCGATGTTGTTGTTGAGAACTTGGTTATTGAGAGCAACAATCTCATGCCTAACGTGCTCGAAGTTGCGAATGACAACTACTTCAAATGGGGACGTGCTGGAAGCAAAAGCAAGAACAAGAATTCCATCCAGCTTTCCGTTTCTGGAATTCAGATGGATTTAAGAGATGTTGCGTACTATGTTAAGAGGAAGCAGGGCTTCCCAAGTATCTCGGACCTGGGTGTTGCTGACATCCTCCTTGGTGGCTCTGGCCTCAGCTTCAAGTTGAAGCTGTCCACTGCGGACAAAAATGATCGGCAGAACTTCTTCAAGATTGATAAGGTTGATGTTGATGTGAAGAATTTCAACATCAAGTTAAAGCAGTCGAAGCACAAGCTTTTGTTTGCTGTTGCTAAACCTATAATGCTCAAGGTTCTTCGCCCTGCCCTGCAAAAGGCCATTGAGAAGGTCATCAAGGACAAGTTCCATGAGATTGATAGCTTGGCCTACGAAATATAAAATTGAAGCCGATCGCGCCAAGCAGGAGATAAAGCAGAACCCTGAGAACGCTCCAAATATTTATAACAGATACGCTACCGCTGCACAAAAGAAATTCTTGGAAGGCAAGAAGAAGGCGGAGCAGATCAAGGAACGTACCAAGGACACCAAGGTCAACACTGCCATTACCACGCAAGACTCCATCTTCCCGGATATCCATCTACCAGGAGGCATCTCTTCCAAGGCGACTGAATATAGGGAGTTGGCCCTCAAGGGAGAAGAATGGAGATCGCCAATTTTCAGTTGGGTTCAGCTTCCACATCTTCGGACATCACCAGCTACGACTGAAGTGACCCGAAAGCCGCACTCCGCCACCTCGGGTGGAGTCAAGGGTCCTCAAAATGTTGGGAATACAAACTCAGCCAGCAATCAATCACTTCACGACCCCAGTGCCCAAGCGGTGAGCCAAACCAATGGAGGTCCCACCTCGTCTGGCCATCCCGGCCATGGAGGTGTTACTTCAACCGCTCCACCCACCAACGGCAACACCAACGGTTTTAGCAAGCGAGTTGATCAAGCTTTCTCCAACGGTCAGACAACCGACAAGGCGCGTGACATTCCCCATTCATCTAATAACTTCGCAATCGCTGGTGGCTCCTAAATCATGTGCTCTGCGCAAACACTTATGAGTCGTACCCTTACTGTCATTTTTCTGAATTTTAACTTTCTTGAGAGAATTTGTCTTCGACGATACCATAATGCGTATACCACTGCATAACAAAAACGGAGGAGGGAATATATGGCGGTAATGGAGGAGGATTTCTTCTGTCTTTATGTCGCCATGTTTTGTACGACTTGTGCGGATAATGGGGAAAGAGGGCCTCAAAAAAAACAATCGGGAAGGATATTAAGTCGAAGTGGAACACGATAGTTTCCTTAGCAATGAAAAAAAAAGTTGCCGGCTCACTTTGTCATGAACTCGCGTAAATACTGTTCTATATCATGCTCACGTTCTGTAATGAGTATGGAAGGCTCCCGAGCGACAAAGCCCTGGCGCCCGTTGCTAGTTCAATTCTAATACCACTCGCCGAGCAGCACAAGGATTCAGCTGTGGGCTTTTCGAGAGCGCCTAGAGATTTCGTTACCGATCAGTTTTGTACCTATCACAACGGCGAGTTGACGATATCTCCTTTGAAAGGGCAGGGTTTTGGCAGCGATGAAAAAAGGTGCTCTAGGATGTTGGTGGAGGGTGGTGGTGGTGACAGGGAATCGTAAAGGGAGTGGATATGACGGAATAGATGTGCGTGGGGTGGATGGATGGCGATGGCAGTTACGTTGTATACTTGAGATGAAGTAAGTAGAATAGGTCCTCTGAATAAAACAGTGGGTTGGTATGGAAGTGTAAACGTCGTTCACGTTTGAGTTACCCTGTTGGCTTAGTAACAGTAACTTTGAGAGGAATTCAATTGCAGGATATCACAAACTTGACCACGGTAGGTAAATGAGATATTGATGTTCGCATGGAGAGAGAGAGAAAGGAAGCGCTTTCAAAAGCGACACCGAAATCTTATTATGTACTACAAAGTCTTCTAGCTTAGGGTAACAATATGCACAAAGAACAAGTGGGGATCTCAATGTACCAAGCCCGGAATGATGATTCTCCATCCACGTATTTTCCCTAAAACGCCCTCAAAAGAAGAAACTCCATCCGTCGTGCATTGTCAATTCGTCATTTCTCTTTCAGTCTTTTGTGCTGTAGCGATCAAAAATAGAGCATCGAAACATGCTGCCTCATGGGTCATAAGCAGCCGCAACTCCTGGCGCTGGGCCTTCTAGATCTACTGCTTCGACGGTATTCCTGAGGCTTGTGGTTTTAGTGACGAGGTTGGAGAAGTACTTCCTCGCAACCTCGCTCTCGCCGCGGATCTTGAGCGTCTCGTCTCTGCGCGCGCCGAGGCTCTCGACTGAGCGCTGCAGACCGACGCGTAGATGATTGGCGGGGAAGAGCAACACCTTACGGACCTCAGAAGAGATGCGGTCACTATTCGAGTGCACGTAGTCCAGTTCTACGAGCTGGGCCGCGATCTTACTTGAAAGCCGTCGTGGGGAGCGGAGTATGAATCTGGTGGATGATGTACGTTGTTGCGAGGATCGCGATGGCGATGATGCCGCCAGGAAGGACGATTTTGCGGAGGGTATTGTTTCCAACGACTCGTGCTGCACCAATGGCTCCGTCGACCCAGCCAAACCCACCCATGACGCGCCCACCTACGACGGTTGCTACTGTCATTGCCATGCCAGTTCCGGCAACCTTTTCTTGTCGTTGCATAAGGGTGGGCCAGTCGAAGAAATCCCATATCTCGGTCTCGATCTTGATATTCTTAGCTGCATTGTCGCGTCTGCGCTTGAACATTACATCGGAACGGAATTGGAGGTCTGTGTATTCGTCACCGAGATGAAGGAAGCCGAGCTCTTTAATTGAGCTTACGCCTTCTACAGTCCGCTTTCTGGCGTGCTTCTCGCAGTGCTCGACTGAATCCGATATTTGTGAAAGCATGGCGTTAGTGAGATTATGTGCATAATCGAAAGCGAAGAAGGCGCCTGGATATGGGATGCCATGATTGTCCGCCGCTGCTTGTTCGATCGAGGACGTGATGGTAGATCGAGTGTAGCCTATATAAGTGTTACTATTACTTGTTCATTTTAAACTTATGATGAGTTCTTACTATAAATATCCTTGCAGGTTCCTTCAATCGTCTTGTCGATATCATCGCTGACTTCTGCCTTAGCTTTCTGCGAAGCCTCTAATTTTGGCTCTATATCAGACAGATCCTTTGTCACTCTGTTAAGTTCTGACTGAGCGACTTCCTGGTTGACAGTGGCCTATTTTATGATTAGCTCGGCTTTACTACTAGGTTAAGGATTAAACTTACTAATGTGTGGACATCCCCAAGCACATTCAAGAGATATGTCTTTGCAGGTGCAAGCTTCGACCGAGCACGCTTCTCAAGAACAAAGCGCCTTAATGACTCCTCCAGACGCTCAAAGTCTTGGATCTTCTCCTTCTCCTTGCCCTTCCCCTTGGGATCCGAGTCATCATCGTCCGGTTCGTCACCACTACTTCCGCTACTTCCGCTACCACTTCCGCTTCCTCCTGGACCGCCTGGCCCAAGCGGTGCTGTTGGGATGGCGTTACTAGAAACAAAGTGGACGAGTTCAGACGAGTTCTTGAATGTGCTCGGGCTAAGGCCATGGATCTGCTTCAAAATGGTTTCCTGAAAGCGTTCTTTATTCTTGATAATCTCATATCCGTTGACAACCATGAAAATGTATGCCTTTTCATTAGCTGCTGCCCATATGAATTCCTTTGCACTCAAGGTAATCTGGTTTGCAGCTGAAACCACAAACACAACGACATCGATCTCTTCTTGACGAGCAAAAACCGCCGTGGTTCTTGTTGTATCGTTATTAAGACTGGGGGCATCAATAATGGCAATATCAACGACGCCATTGTTCAATAGTGATTTGTCGATTGATCGCACATCTCTAAGGTAGATCTTGCAGTTGCTATATGTAGCATCATCGGTAACCAGCTTCTCAAGGTCATGTAACGTATACACGTCATATGAGCTCTCGTCGTGACGGTTGTATATCATATTCTTTCGAATGGCATGGACTTCCTCAATACCGCTATTCTCTCTTGAATCTAATACTTCGCAAAAGATGCTTGTGTTTGTAATTGATCTTCTGGTAAAACCTTTCTCCGTAAAAGAGCATTACAGAAGGTCGATTTACCAACGTTCACATCTCCCGTTACTAGCACTTTGCTCGATGTATCTTCAATGCGTTCGCGAAGTGACAGAAGATGCTTAATGCTAGAGCTGATTTGACCATCAAGCAGAGAGGCGATCGCATTCTTTTCTAATGAGTGTACTAGTTCCGTCTGGTGTAGATTTCCAAGCTTCAGGTCCAATTTCAGTACCGAAAACTGCTGTGCAATTTGTGGCGAGACCAATCTAGGTTCAGGAGCTATCCTCTGCTCAGCCGCTTTGCTCGATTCTGCCGAAGCACTTTCGCCAATTGACGTTTGAGATCGATTCAGAGTGCCTGGTCGCGGCGGAGTGATATTTGAAGCGCCAGAAAGGGTCGATTGAGTATGAATAAGGCCTGGTCGAGGTTCTTGCCTACTTGATGATTCTGCGTTCTGTACCGAAGGATATGTAGCTGGCCATATCGCATTCATTTTTGCAACGACTTCAACGTCTCTACTACCTACAAAAGCCAGTGTTAGTGAGGTTGAATGGCTCTGTAATACTCGTCACCAAAGTCAAGTCGCTCACCGTATTTATAGACCGGCCCAGTGTTCCACGATGCTGATTGTACCATAATTGATGTATAGCTGTGGCTTGACCTGTGAACCATCAGAAAAGCCCTGCTTGTACTGGAAGCATCAATGAAATATTGCGCATGGTTGTTGACAACATACTCTGTCTCTCCTTTTCCGCTGCTTCACTGTGTTCCCTCGTATTGTAGGTGTGTGTGCAGGCGTCGGCGTATCGGCGGTCATAGTTGGGTTCCAATTCGACGCGCCATCAAGGCTTCCTCCATACCAGAATCGTTGTCCAGGAGTGCCTGTAAGCGGTTTGCACTCTCAGATGTCGATCCATGTCCAACCTGCACGTACTGCGGCCGAAACGCAGACTTGCCTTTACCCTTCCCTCCTGCTGCTGTTGCTCCTGGCTCATTGTTGATAATCAACCATTCATTAAACGGGTGGCGCAAATTCGTGAGGTTGTTGGTGTCTCTGTCATCAAGAATTTAATGAGATGAGGCGATATCGAAATCCGCCATTTAAGTACGCGCCGCTGTGGCTGATGTGCATGATTTATTTATCTTATCGGCTTGCTCCATATTTAAATTATACTACAGTAGGGTGCAAAAAGTGTCGACACCCCCCTTGCTAGCGCGGTTGCTTCAGGGGAGTGAAAATGCGTACATTAAACTGCAGCCCTGAAACTGCGTATATACAGTCACGCTAGCAAGGGGGGGTGTCGAGACTTTTTTGCACCCTACTGTAGGGTTACTCTCCCGAAAGTTCCATTCTTCCTACTACATGAATCTTTCTTGACTCTGGAGTCATTGAGATCTCACTCCTGCTAAAGATTCTCTACCCATATCGGCTTGTCATTCATTACTTCTACATGGTTTCGTTATTGTCACATTGTGTTTTCGATTTTAGCCTCAGGCAGGAAGAAGCGGCTGCCAAGGCTTGCAACCTTATGGAATGACGAAGGTCGTCACTCACACTACCATACTTACACTCAAGACACAAGCAACCTTAATCGAGCCGCAGAGCGCGAAGGACCATGAATGTAAGGCATATAATGGCCGTGAATCATATTTATACTGACTTTGAACAACCCAGATCGTCGAATGGGCTTTTGGAAAGCGTATGACGCCAGCGGAGCGTCTTCGCAAGCACCAAAGATCCCTCGAAAAGACCAACGAGAACTCGACCGTGAAAGGGTGAAATTAGAAAAATCAGGAAAAGAAGCTGATACAAGAAATCAAGAAGAGTGCAAAGAATGGGCAGATGGGAGCATGCAAGATCCAGGCAAAGGATCTAGTTCGGACCAGGCGATATATTGAGAAGTTTTATTCCATGAGAACACAGCTACAAGCTATATCACTGCGCATACAGGTACATACAGCTTTTCAGAGCCTAGTTGCTGCTGCTGACAATCGCGCTAGACTGTTCGGACGAACGGCAGATGATGCAGGCGATGAAAGGTGCAACAGGAGTTTTAGGCAGCATGAACGAAGCATGAACTTGCCAGCACTCCAACGGATAGCTATGGAATTTGAGAGAGAGAATGATATCATGGACCAGAGACAAGAGATGATGGACGACGCCATCGACGATGTGACCGGCCTAGAAGATGAGGCAGACGGCGAAGAAATAGTCGAGCAAGTACTGGAGGAGATTGGTGTGGATTTAAGACAGGCTGTAAGTTGCTCATATCTTCGTTCCTATCTGCTTGCCCTAACGTTCTTCAGATGGGAGAGACACCACAAGGGCTTCAAAACAACGTGATATCCGAGGGTAGAATTGCTCAACCTGTGGGTGCTGGAGGGGGTGGGGACCCAGGAGATGATGACCTACAAGCTAGGCTGGACAGTTTTTAAGACGGTGATATACATTAGAGGCTTTCAATTAGCAAAGGCGTTTCCCTTGATGTCGGTTAGCGATGGACATTGTTTGTTTTCCGTATTGCGGTACCCCACACTATGCATAGTGAAAGCTTTGTGATGACTTAGCTGCTTTAGCTTTAGAGACCTCAGAGGTACCTGATTTCCATGAATTCTCTAGCCGCCAGGTCCAGGCTAGAATAGGTCTTATAAGGAGAGTCGCGTTTGGTTAAAATCTATTTCAGGGATTAGCAAGAATGATACCCTCTGTAAATTGTCCCCTCGATCCCGCACTGTAGAAGCTTTTGGCCCTGAAGTACCCACATTGTAGCAACCTTGTGAACCACTCAGGCTTCCATCCCACCACATCATGCGCCAGCATCTTTGTCATAGCCCAAATCCTTTCGAGTTCAGTGCTTACTTGCGTTGCTCCTTCTTCCCGCCGAAGAAGTTATAACCTGTGTGTGTGTGTGTGTGTGTGTGTGTGTTGTTTTCATTCCGTAGCCGCTTTTCATCTGTGTACTGTAGTAGCCAGCCCGCGTTTCTCACAGCAACTGGTGTAATTCATTGTTCCGCCAACAATCAACTAACCCTCCGTGATTCTGACCCAAACAAGCTTACAGGGGTCGCCAGAAGGGCCCAACTTCCACTTATCGCATTGTTGGTACCACCCGAAAGATCGGCGACTCTAGACATTTAGGTACATCATCACTCTCAACACACACAAGCGCAAGAACCAGAAGAAACAGGCGAATTCAAGATTGCCCACTGTAGAGCCTATCTTCTGGAACATACACGAAGATCACAACCATATAAGGACCTTCACCAAGCTAATTGTCGAGCATCCGCAAAATCATATTTTGACTTAAGCCGCAAGTAAGAAATCTTTGGAGGGGGACTCTCCCCACCCCCATACTCAAGAGGGAGGAAAAGTTCCAAGCGTAGAGGCTATGCCCTTGTTTTCAACCCAAAGCTAAGATCGATTATATTTAGGGAACGTTACTGCGACTTTCACATATATACGTCGTAAAAAGCGGAACAAGTGCCAGATTCCGCCCAATTTCAGTGAAGGGAAAGGATAAATCTGCCTCCAGGTAGTCAGAAACACCCTTTCCTACCGATTGCGACAGAGCCGTAACCCTTTCAGTCTCTCCCAGAGACACATACAACACATTCAAACAAAGTGGCAGGCGGCAAACGGAGGAGTATATCCTCCCAGGAGGATTGCTAAACAGAATGTTTGGCAACTCTGGACCTCAGAAGGACGCGGAATCATCTAATTCGGAATCGCCTGTGACGTCTGCGAACTCAAATAAGAGCAGTTCTACATCAAAAACTCAGGATGATACCGGAAACGGGGAAAAGCGAAGTGGTAACGGCAGTCCTCAAGGCCGACCTTTTGGAGATAATGGAGGAGAAAAGAAACGTCGTAGTAGCGGAGTAGCCGGCAAGGCTGGGTCTCTTATTGCCAGAGCACAGAATCACTTCAGCCAAAGTCCAAACTCTGGAGGGAAGGGAGCTGAGCAGAATATTCAAACTCCGCTACAGAAGCTTGGAAGAAGATCCTGCTCTAAGCGTTCCTCAAGGACAGCATAATAACTCAGCGGGCGAATCTCATCCGGGACCACGATCTACCTTCAGAGTTGGCGTCTGGGAAGACAAGAATAAGAAATGTAGACGAACGATGGAGGACACACATGCTTTTTTATACAACTTTCTGCACACGCCTGCACCTGCTCTGGGACAAGAGTCGCCTTCAATCAGCTCCAAATCACGAAAGTCCAGCGACGACGCAACTGACGCTGATGACTCGGCCAACAACCTTACTTTAGTGACCTCTTCGGCAGAAATGTTGGAAACAGATAATGGCTATTTTGCGATCTTTGATGGTCATGCCGGCACTTTTGCAGCTGATTGGTGTGGTAAGAAGTTGCATATCATTCTTGAAGAAATGATTCGAAAAAATCCTAACACATCTATTCCCGAACTCCTTGATATGACCTTCACAAGCGTCGATAATCAACTAGAGAAACTCCCTGTAAAGAATAGTGGATGCACAGCTGTAACCGCAGTTCTTCGTTGGGAAGACCGCATACCCAATGCGCAGTCAGCGACTGGTTCCACTGCTATTGCTACAGCTACGGCTGCAGCCCTGAAAGCTTCAGAGGAGGCGATCAAGAATGAGGATCAGCCTGGCGATGGTGCGGTCGACATAAGCAAAACACCAGCACAACAACCAAATGCGGCTGCTAGTGCTGCAAGCGCTGCAATTGCAAGCCCCCAGTCGAATGAGGCGACCCACGCAAAGCTAAAGAATACTGCCTCACGCCAACGAGTTCTTTATACCGCAAATGTTGGTGATGCTCGAATTATACTGTGTCGTGGCGGGAAAGCCCTACGTCTATCCTATGATCACAAGGGAAGTGATGAGAATGAGGGAAAGCGTATTGCTAATGCTGGGGGTCTGATTCTCAACAACCGCGTCAATGGCGTTTTGGCAGTCACTCGGGCGTTAGGGGATGCTTATATGAAAGATCTCGTAACGGGCCACCCATATACTACTGAGACTGTCATTCAACCCGATGTGGACGAATTCATGATTCTTGCTTGCGATGGCGTAAGTTCATAAGCCTTCCCCTAGGAGTCCAGAATGTACTAATGTATCTCACAGCTTTGGGATGTCTGTTCTGATCAGGAAGCTGTCGACCTAGTCCGCAATCAACAAGATCCCAATTCAGCAGCTAAGCAACTCGTTGACCATGCTCTTGCCCGCTTCAGTACCGACAATCTCTCTTGCATGGTTGTTCGTTTCGATAAAACAGCTCTACTGACAACTGCTAAAGAACCTTCCTCAGCGATTGGCGTAGAAGGTGACCCTCTTTCTCATCCAGGCAAAATCTCTGAGGTAGAGAAGATTGTCAATGACGCAAAGAGAAGGGTGGCAGAGGATGGAGTTCCTGGGATTGGGGTTAGCGGCAGCAATTCTGGCAAAGGTCACGATCCTCAGGTGATTGATGGCGAAACTATACCCGGTATCGGCGCCATGGAGAAAGTTGTCGAAGAAGAGCCTACTCTGGTTGATGGCGACGCACCAGAAGCTAGCATTGAAGGTGCAAACGCCTCGCTGAACAACGCTATAGATATTCAGTTAAAGTTGCCGGAGAAGGTCGCCAATACCGAATAACACCACGTCAATGAGATAGAACATATTGGGTTAGCAATTTACGCGGGTTCTTTCTTTTCACTTTCAAGGATGCATTACACGCGGGCAGGAATTTGCGCACGACTTTTTATGAATGGTTGGGAACTATCGATTACACGTGGGTGAGGTGAGGATGCTTGTGGGGATGGCACACTGGATTTCTGAAGCTGGAGGCTTGTTCCTCGTGGCGGTCTTGCTTCCAGGCTTATTGTGTAATTAGGCATGAAATATGCATCGCTTTGATTCCCTATTCCTTTTGTCTTCCGTATTAATCGTTGTCATGCCGTGTGGTCTTGCCTTTGTTTATCACCCTGAGTCTCAAGAGCTCAAGTTTGTGTCTTTGAGGCCCAGGCTCTTGTATTCATCGTTGCTAGACTCTGCATTGTCAGTCTGAGAGTTCAACATATGGTGATTTCTTAATCTTAACGGTGAGTTTATGGTCTGGAATATCATTCTGTTGACATGAATATTCGATGGCGATTGTACTCATAGCCATGACTGGTGCACTACCAACACTTTTCTTGTTACTGGTGGGTGGAATTACTACCGCTATAGATACTGTGAAGGGTTCAGCAGGGCAGATACCTGACGTCTTTATCACGGAGTCAGTAGCACCACAAGATAAATTTTCCATGGAGCGCATTGATTGCTTTTCTTCAACTTAGCACGAACAGGAACGTGCACTGCTTCCAAGTGTTAGCCTCAACTTCTTTCTAAGAGGAATACCTTGCAATATGGATCAGAATGAGTTGAGGATCATTCAGCATCAAAAAAAGGGGCTCCGCTCATGCCAATGGTCAGCTTTCTTGGCCACGGGTTGACGACGGCGGGCTGGTGAAGAGTCCAAGGACATGAATATTTCATTCAAAGCACTCTTCCTAACTTCACACCCGACACTACCGACCTTGAGTAATCCAGAACTTTACGACTCCCCTTGTCATTGTATCTATAGCAATGACCTTAATGGCTAGAGTTGCAGCCTTGCCACCCACGAGCTCAACTTCATCTATGTTAAAAGCGGACTCAAAACCGGCGGCCACAGTGCTGCCGATAGTTGCCTAATGTACAGAACTCCCATATCTTAACTGCGGCCGGGTTTAGTAAGCCATTTTCGTTGAAAGAGGGTGTTTCAGAACGCAACTTCGTTAACCGGAATCTTATGGCTGCCCATCCCTACGCAAAGGCGGACAGAAGATGTCGGCAAAGAAAGAACATATTTGTGGTTCTGTTCCAAAATCCATGGGATTGGAAGCTAGTTTTTGCGAAGGCGAAGAAGAGATCCGAGCTGATCGAAGCGGTGGAATCCGGCAAGCAAGAGACAATTTCTACAATGGCTTAGCGTTCATCCGATCTGCTCTAGATCTCAACGCCACAGGAGCGCCTCGCTGTGCTTCCTCGATAATGAACTTGAAAAATGTCATCGAGGCATTCATTCCTAGGGCAGTGAAGACGTACGAACTAACTCAGCCAAAAAACAGACAAGTTTCAAGTTATGAAGGTTTATCATGCTTCTAGGGGGAGGGTTTTCCAGGGGCTACAACGGCGGCCCAGGCTCGGTAGGTGCAGATACTGCGCTTGCTGGGAAGTAGGGAGTGTGCGCAGAGTTAGCCGGTAGGTTGGAAGATGAGCTGCCCAATAAATCGGAATCCGCTGGGAGAAGACCCTTTCCGACGTAACAAGCCCCCAGCTTGAGCATACTGCACAGCTGAATCTCGATGAGCATTCAATATTAGAGCTTATACCTGCTCCTGGGACTCTGGATCCTGAACTTCATCGAAACTTGGGGATTCAGAGGCATTCCTTTTTAACCGCGTATTACCTATCAGCAGGGACTTGACAGAGAGATCCATATGTCGCAAGCTAAGAACTACCGCTACAGGTAAATATCAGCGGGATCGCTCCCTACCAAAAATCAGCAAATATCTCGATGAAGAATAAACATTCCATCGTTTCGCGAAGCTTTCAGCCCTCAAGATGCAAGTCCATCACCTAATCGGTCGCACATGTTACCCAAGCAAACCCATTTAGCTATACGGCAGCTTCGTCTAGCAAACGAAGAGTTGTTACATCTGACGGCCTCCCAGGTTATAACAGCTTATAATGCTCGCTTTGCAAAGCATATACATATATCTGGGGAAGGAAAGGAGAAGTTGAAGCTGCCTGGTTGATTTTTTGCCCGACGACAAACATCCCAAGCGAACCGATCTCCCAGACGTAGTTCTAAATCCACAATACGCGGCACGCCAAAGCTTCCGGGCCAGATCTATAATATCCGAAGCGAATCTTGAGGCTTTGCGATCCTCCCGCCTCCTTATCCAATCCAACAAACCGGTCCGATACGCGAGCCAATCGTTCGCACGCCATTGCCACGGATTCGCTTAAGCCCCTGCGCTAGGCCATATTTAACGCCATTCCGACATAGACGAGCATTAAGTGCATGCTGAACGCGGCAGGCCGGAATGTTCATCCTGGGTAAATATTTTGGATCGCAGTCTTCTAAATTCGGATAAGACCGTTACAGCTTCCCAGCCAGTCAACTCGCCAGCACCGCAATGTATGATCCTTACAACTTACGCCCTCACACGCCGTCATCTTAAATGGGAAAGAATGCCTCTACCGCAGAGCTGCTGTCTTGCTTCATTAGCATACTTTTGGCTTATATTATATCGTATTGCTCCCCGATCTACATTTTCCCCTTCAAGCGGCTACATCTATCGTCTACAATATATTATTACCACACATATGAACATCAGAAACATCTCCGATATATCCTAACTCCAAACTCATCAGTCAAACTCGACCTTTATCTCTCAGTTAACCAGGTCATAAGTTGGTAGGGAGCCTCTCTGATAAACAGTAGTGACAAGAACTTGTAAAGTGAATGCTGCGAATGATTGACTATATTGATATTCTACATACAGTACGGTCCAAATGAGTGGCTGATAGCAATGAACCACTATCACAATAAACAAATATCCCTACGCCACAGCTTACCCTTTTCTTAATCTAAAAAATGGAACACCTTTTCAAAGGTTTAAACGCTGTGTCTTAAAGCGGACAGCCGCCAAGACGTATTACTTATCACACAGTACCGGAGACTGAAACATCAACAATATCGCCAGTACATCTACAGTTTGGGTTCGACTCACTGATCGGGGCTTTAGCTAGAGATAAGCTGAGCCGAAGAATGAAGGCTCTTTACCGACCCTGCGAATCAAATTTCCGTTTTAGAGACATAGTTTGGCAAGACGGACAGTGATATCATCAGCTATAGAACCGTTAGTTGGCCCATGTCAGAATATTTGAATCTCTGAAGGTAGCAAACCTTCGTCGTTTCGCAACTGGACAAAGTTATAGAAGCATGGTTCCTGTTCTACTTGCTCGGTCCCGTCAACATTGTAGAAACATGGCTCCTGGAATTCAGATGATACTGACTGGAGAAAGTCAGTCTCGGCCTTACGTGGAAGTACCCTAGCGCAGAAAATAATTATATACTAGTGGGCGGCAGGATTGATATTCGCTTCAAGATGTACCGATTTGAATCTTGTAGCTGCAACAACGTAGACATTTAAACATCTCAGACAAATTTTCTCAAAGTTGGAAAGAAATTTGAGGAGCCTTCGCTACTGACAGAAGGACCGTAGGGTGCCGGGAGTTGACTTAAACTACATTATGAGGTGGGCATTGATTTTGACATCCACAAGGAGGAAAATCTTTGGCTTACCTCCCCACAGCAACGCAATGCTAGAGCTTTCTCACGACTCCGTAAAAGTGATGCTGATATGTAATTTTAGATGGTTCAAATACCAAATCCACCTTTCTAACTTACCAGAACCGCGAGCGCAACGATGAACACGATATACATCATTGTATGGCTTAAGAGGGGTAACTTTGTCTCTCATGAGTGGCCGCTGTGCAATCTTCACGTTAGCAACGAAGGTCTTCTGAGAAAACTCAACGTACTCCATACCTCGAATCGGTTGAGCCTAGGAGCACTCGTCCAAAGTTCCTGCTGCGCACTTCTGCCTAACCCGTACTTCCATCTGCGTTCATGAATGAGCTCTAGCGCCAATTCTAGTTCCAAGGTATTCTGGAAGCCTGTATATCCTCTACTACAAGTCCTAAACGGAGGCATTTAGCGGAATTATTGGGAAGATATCGTATGCCAAGAACAGAACCGTTTAGGGAGCAGCTTTCGTCGGGGGTTGCTTACCAATGCTCCAGTCTTCCGCTATCCACATGTGTAAACTGCATACCAATCCCCGAATCAGATGAATTTGATAGAAGTTGGCTTGCACTCCGACGATTTTCGATCAGAAGCTGTGTACTCTGGCCGTAGATGGCATCCATCTTGATTAACTAAGAATGGTGATGCCGTATGAAGTGGATGGAAACTTGGTAAACAAACAGAATAACCTGCAGAATAAGAAAAGCAATGCGGTTTTCATGAGCGTTTCAGTATATACCATAGTTGTATGGGAGTAGATCTTTGAAAAGAGAGAGAAAGAGAGTACTAGTGATGCTGGGTAGCCGAAGAAGGCACGAATCTTGTAGTTACACCCAAAACCATACTATGAAGCCATAAAGTAGTCGTGGCCTCCATTTTAGTACATCCACTTGGGAAGGTGCAAGATTACTAAATTAACACAATAAGAGCACGGTTTCAGAAATTGATGGCAATTACAGGCGTATCTTGGACATGGAGCACTTATTGGAGCTAGAATTTGAGATATCATACTGACATGGCCTAGCTCTATCTACCATTCTTCTATCAACATCTCGTTTGCATTATCAGAGCATTTCAATCTCTTGGCCTCCCTCCTTTCTGGCGCTACATTGGCCCTTATTGATTCCCTCCTCAGGTCCTCCATTTTAGGTAGCGTCTTGCGGACTTCTCTGTATTTGGCTTCCACAAATTTGCCTATGTCCCTCACTTTACCATCAATGAGATGTGGGTTCAAGCCCATTTTCCCAAAACAGCCATGAGACCTGCGCCGAGACACATGCAGCTGAAAGCAAACATCATCATTTTGATAGAACTTTTCCTCATCTCGTGATTAAACATGAATTCGTGAGCCATTAATTCCACCAGACCAGTGTATATCAAGATCCCAGCACTAATAGCATCGAAGACGCCATTCACTATCATCGTCCTTTGACTGCCAGGTGAGAATGTAGCACGGACACCAAGTCCTATTGCAATTGCGATGGGTGTTGAGAACCCATAAGCGGTTCCCAAGAACCATGGCATCCACTTCTTTGACCGTGGCCATCTGGCTGTGGCGAGTCGGGATCCCAGACCCAAGCCTTCGAATGTTTGGTGAAAAACAAGAACAATATATAGGACAGTGAAGTTGTCACCAGCAACAGCTAGGCTAAGGCCAATGAAGACGGAGTGAAACAACACACCGAACTCTAGGATGAAGAGTCCAGTCAACTGGGCTGCAAAATGATTATCACTCACATCATGATCGCGATGGTGACCCAAATGATCTTCGCCTCCAGGAGGATAGCTGAAGTCATTTGGTCTGACTGGGACACTTTGATGATGCGTCTGATGGGATCCAGGTTCAGGCTTAGAAGCACCCGTACCAGAATCTGTCTCAGAAATGCTATTAGATCCAGGAGAGTTGTCATTCTTATGACGCTCATGGGCATTGGGGACGAATAAATATGATTGTGAGTTTTCACTGCTGTCGAGATCATTTCGTACTTGATTCGGTGGAGACGCTGCCATCTGCATCTGATTTTGTTCAATGTTATGTTTCTCAACCTGCCTCATATAATCACTTGAAGGGTCAAGCGCTTCTACGTCATGATTGTGAGACGTGCCAAATACGTCAAATCGTGCTGCTAAAAGTTCGATAAAGAACATTAGGAATATGGTCATAAGAACTATTCCTTGCGCGTAGTCATAATCTGTGATAGGTCCTGTTAAGCAAGGCGAATTGAGATTCGCATTTGCAGGTGAGAGTAGCTAAAATATGTTAACTCTCTCTAGGGTATGTGTCTCTTTGAAGTCATTGTAAATGAGCACGATGACCCGCGATTCAACAACATGCGAAGTAGATAAAGCACTTACATGTATGAAAGCCGTTGCTACTATTACTCCAGATCCGAAGTATTTTGTTATGAAGAATGCTAACGGAGGGACACGCATGCGCTTCGTTCGAGCAGCTGCAATTGGCAGCAATGCACCTATTTATAGAGATTAGCGGTGCGGTCAATAGTCACCAAACAGGATTATGCCCAAATTACCTAGCAATGAACCAAACCCAATCACAAAAATTGAAGATATCCGAAGGCCCAGCCGTCCGTCAAACTCATTCCCACTGCCACATTCATATTCTATCGCGTAGGTTTGGTCGAGTGCATCAGCCATAATGCAGCAATACTTGCTCCAAGTCTTAAGCTTTGTACTTCTTTATTTTGTGCCGCGTCGGTGATATCTGAGTCGTCGTGACCTGGCAAGCAGTCTCGGGGTGCTTCTTGTTGAGGCTTGACAATCTTCAGTAGAGTTGAGGCGGGGATTGGCCGATATTTGTCGGAGAAGCTGGAGCGTGAAGCAAGTCGAAGAGAGTTTTTGCACAGCATTAAAAGATGAAGTGTTTAACAGCAGAATATCTGGAAATATTGTGAGCCTGGCTTCTCGACAATGTGAAAGGGTATCCTTTGGATTTTTAATCAGTTTGGACATACTTGGGTGTTTTTCACTGACTCCACCATTGGTTGTGATTACACTCACTCAACAACTCTTTGCAGTTAGCCAGTTCCGGAGGGATTGAATCTCCACGGCAAGCGATAGTGTGGTTGTACAAAGAGAGTTTATATAGTTTATAGGGAGATTCTAGGGAGGGTGAGCCAGGTAAGAAATATGGGTGGTGGGGGATGGACACGGCTGCTATTCAAAAAGCAACTTCAGATCTGTAATGCGCAACCGCAAAGCACCTTGATGGCCAGGCCAGGGTCGTAATTGTTATCGACACATGTTAAGCGAAAACCAGATCAAAGATGAATGAAAATAGTCACAAACCTTTGACCCTCATCATTCTTTCCTCTCTATCATACCCATTTGGCTATTTCATTTCAAATATATACTAATCATCATCAGCATCCTAAAACGGCGTTTTTGTGGTTCAGCTCTTGGTGAAAGGCTGTTGTTGTTCTTGTTGTCATGGTTCGCGCAGATCTGGAACCCGCCGGTTCTGGTTTCATCGGCCCTGTGCACGATTCCGGCGTAATTCTGTTTCGAGAAGGTGGCTGCATTCTGCTTATTCCTTCAAGAGGACAGAATCATAGAAGATCTCTGTTGTAAGGAGGCATGAATGGTTCTAGGTTTCGTTATAAAAAGTAATCTCATCGCACAAATGTGGTGTGAGATGTGGATGGTCAAACAAGCACTTCAGCTGACCCCTCTCTCATCCTTGGTGATGGGAAACAACCAATCAGCGACAACATATTTTCAGCATCCTTCTACAACATGTGACTATAGGGTACATCTGTGAGACGCTTTGAGGGAACACAAGCAATACAAATAATTTTTCGTGGTCTATCAGTCTGACTTAAGATTGACAGGCTAGGCTTTCCAAGAAGCCCGTTCGTGTCCTCTACTCAAGGGTATATCCTTTGAAAGTACATCCTGTGGTCCTAAGCCTAAACATTTAGTTCCTTCCTGAGCATAGGGTGAACTAGTATAAAGTTACTTTAGTGTAACAGCTGGCAAGACACCTTTGCATGCCCCATATCGGTTTTCTCTGTGTTGTCTTTGCCTTCGTACATGGGGCATTTCTCTCTATCTTAGGCCCTGGAGCTTTGCTTTTGATCAAGTCACAAACCTTGTCTAATAACAAGCAGATATTCTTGAGCATTATGGCAGATGCCGAAATCCGCCATGACTAGAACGCCGACGGTTTTTTTCCATGTTTTGATCTCTCCATAATTGTGCGCGGCTGTTGTGTTCATGACGAGTACTGCAACTCTAGGCCTAGCGCTCGGAAAGGCTGGTCTCTTCTCTTCATATCGATGGACGATCCCAAAGTAAACATTAACTCCTTAATTCTGCCTTCCCACAGAAGCCCAAGTCGCCAATTTTGGTCGATTCTCGCCTTTAGTACGCCTGCTACTTCTTCAGGCTCTGGAACTGCAGGCTCCACAATGTCATCTAGCTTCCAAGCAAGCTTAGCAGCCATGCTTCGTTCTCTTTTCTTCTCGACTTTTTGCTTCATTCGCCATAATTCACAGCCAATCATAACGTCACTCTCATAGCTGTAGACATTGAAGTCAAACTTTGAGCACAGCGAAAGATCTCTGCCAGCCTTCACAGCGTAAGTCGTGCTTATGTTTCCCATCAACGGGTTCAACGTCAATGTCGCCGTCAGTGGAAGTCCCCTATGCGCGGGTAATGTCGCAAACCTTCCTCCAAAACTAACGCCACCCGACTTATTCAGCGCACCGTAATACATTTCTGCACCGGCACTAAACCGCCCATAAATTCGGTCCTCCGTCCTCGTGGCTCTTTCCGTTCATCCTAGGATCTGCTCCAAAATTTACAGACCTCTCAGCCCAATAAGTCCCCATCTGTAGAATACAGAGTCTCTGTACTATACTTCCCAACGTCATGCTGATGCAAAGCTAATATCGTTCCGCCATTGCGCATCCGGCTATCGCTCACGGCAGATAACTTCAGCTGCTGGGGTGGGACTCAGACGCCGCAGATATAAGGCTTCTAGCGTGCTGAGCGGGAGGTATAATCGTCCATACAACAGAGTGTCTCGTGAATCTATGCGCCTCCCTGCATGCCATTGCTCCCATTCCCAAGGCTCAT
Organism: Bisporella sp. PMI_857; assembly: GCA_021307315.1. NCBI lineage: Eukaryota > Fungi > Ascomycota > Leotiomycetes > Helotiales > Helotiaceae > Bisporella > Bisporella sp. PMI_857. The sequence goes on from JAJSPD010000008.1 coordinate 804,008, forward strand.
CTGGTTTCCGTAATTCTTGTATCTGTCGGTACCCACGTATTACATCATGTAGATCGATCTTGCTGCTTTGAGATATTGTGCGTAGCGGGCATGAGCTGTAGAGGTAGGAGAATGAACCGTCGACTAGCCCTACGCTCCCAAGATTATATGAAGTAGCGAAATTCGGTGATGAAAGAGAAGATACATTAAGTCGTAAGCCGCGAGGAGTTTCAAAGTCAAGAAGAGCTTCCACATAATTAGCACAGTCCATATGATTTATAGGGATGTAATACCTCGCGCTGTGGCCGTCAATTGCGAATAAGAATTCTCATAGTTCCAATTAGAAGCGTTATAGAACGCATGCTGCACATAATCCATAAACTCCAACATCTTAGAAATGAAAAAGCCGTCAATCGTCTATAAACCGTTCTCACATCCCCATATGCAACAAAGGTGATGTCTGCTTCAGCGATCAACAAATCCGTACAGGTCCAATTCTTGGCGCGGCCGCTTACCCCACAAAAAGGTTATCGTTGCGATAAACTATTTTTTCCCAAAAGTTATCTGAACATCAAATCGACCCCTCGCCAACACCTTATATCCTCCTATACAACAGCAAAAATGCCGAAGTCAAAGCGCGCAAAGGTTGTACACCTTTCGAAGGTTGACAAGAAGGGAAAGGAAGGGACGATAAAACTCTTCAACAACGTGCGAGAATCCCTCGACAAATACCAATACTGCTTCGTCTTCTCCGTCGAGAACATGCGCAACACCTACCTCAAAGACGTCCGTACCGAATTCTCTGATAGCCGGTTCGTCTCCCCCTCGCCGTTTCCCCGGGGCCTTTATTCTAAGAATGACATAAGCTAATTGACTGGTAAAAGATTATTCTTCGGCAAGACAAAGGTCATGGCCAAAGCCCTCGGCACCGCACCTGAAGACTCGCACCAGCCCGGCTCATACCACCTCTCTCCTCATCTCCACGGCGACAAAGGCTTGCTCCTCACTAACCGCTCCCCCGCTGACGTCACCGCCTACTTCAACTCCATGTGCAAAACGACTTCGCGCGCGCCGGCACCGCAGCTACCCGCGACTTCACCATTCCGGCCGGAATCGTATATTCCCTGGGTGGCGAAGTGGACGTGGCAGACGACGTACCCATTGCACACAGTCTGGAACCCGAGCTGAGGAGATTGAATATGCCGACGAGCTTGGTGAAGGGCAAGGTTACGCTACAGAACCCGTATTCTGTGTGTAAGGAGGGAGAGGTTCTGGATAGCAGGCAGACGAGGTTATTGAAGCTGTTTGGCGTTGTACAGCGGAGTTCACGGTCAAGCTGGTTGCGTATGTATCTCAATTGCAAACCGTTCTATACTCTTATTGACAGAAAATAGGTACTGGAGCGCAGCAACAAGTGAAGTCACGGAAGTAGATGCAATGGAAGAGTAGAAATTAAACACGCATTGTCGATTCTCTATCATACAGTTAGGAGTTTGGTCGGCGTTCAAGGCGCTACCTTCATTATTGGAAATCAAAAGAGCAATTGCGCATCGCATGGCTGCTTAACTATCTTACCACCCACAAAATTCCCATTGGTGTTTTCTGATAATACAAACAAGAACCTTTTTTGTGCCTGATTTTAGTTGGTCAGATGCAGGCTTACCTCTGACCTACCTCCCTAGATTTGCCAGTCGATTCATAACCTTTTGGTTTTGGCGCTGACTTGCGATGTGCGAGAATGACTGGGATAGAACAGCCGAAAAGCTGCTTAGCCTTAGGAAAAATGTGAGAATGCTGCAAGGTGATACAGGCATGGTATGCCAAGCTAGGAGATCCAGTCTGTAATCGTAATGTCCAGGATCAGTTGAAATATTCCAAGTAGTAGCTTTTGTTTCCGGTTATGTAGGCGCCTGTGAGACAATACTACCTTGGCAAACGTGCATCGAGAAATAGCTTACCCTTGTTGATGAAGGGAAGAAAAAGTAATACTCGAAAAACCCACCAAGATGACAGGAAAGAGAAGTTCCTTCTCGCCGTCTCTAGTATCGTCGTAGCTTGCGTGGGTCTTCTCCGTAGCCATTGTCCTCATAAGGTCTCTTGCGTGGCTCTTCTTCTCTTGGTCGACCACCATAGGCGTCACGGTCCCTATAACCACCATCTCTGGGTCTTACCGGCTCCATATTGCTACCACTTCCACCACGGGGGGATCACGATCCCCATAGCCTCGACTACTGCTTCCACGATAGCCACCATTTCTGTCATCGTATGAGCGGCCGCCACCTCGAGAATCAAACCCACCAGCTGGTGCCGAGCTGCCGGAACCGTTGCGATCTGGAGAGCCTGCGCCACCATATCCTCCTTTATTGAAGCCGCCGCCGCCGCCATACCCACCAGAGCGTGCACCACCAGGTCCAGCAGGAGCATTGATGGGAGGCGCATACCCGTTAGAGCCACCAAATCCACCATTGCGTGGAGGGCCTTGGAAACCAATGCCTCCTCGTCCGCCTCCATAGCCGCGATCTTGAAAGCCACCACGACCTCCTCCATACCCACCTCCTTGCCGTCCGCCGTCGAAGCCACGAGAACCTCCACGGAAACCACCTCGAAATCCACCTGGTCCACCTGGAGCTCCACCAAAGCCTCCAGGACCGATTGGGCGAGCGGGGATTGCTTTGGTGTAGCCACGGCCGCCGAGACCACCTCCAAATCTGCGAGGTTTCCATCCTTTGACCGTACGACCACGTTCCACATCTACCTTTATGCGACGATCCTTGATACGTATCCCATCACAATTTTCTAATGCAGCTGTTCACGAAGCGCGAGCAAGGCGCGATTGTCAGTCTCTTGGCCCATACTTAACAGACACCTTGGGTGGAGCATGAAGAACTAAGGAAATGATAGGCAGCATGAGGGCCATATCTAACAAAAGAGACTTCTTGGAGTCCGGTGGTAAAGGCTCTGGGGTTAGGGGGTGATCTTTTACCTCTCATGTCTTTCTCTCGCTCATAGACTACAAATGCATATCCACGATGCTTCTTCTTTTTCTTATTTGGTTTTTCGTCTTGCTTTACATCGACAACTATGCGGATCTGCGAAATGTTAGCCTGATAATCAATGTACTGTAGTGACCACTTTACACGTTCAATGGGGCCGAAACGACCAAACTCGGCCTCGAGATCCTTCTCTGTAGCCTCATAGCTCAATCGAGCAACAATAAGAGTTTTGAAGGCATCACCCCTGATGTTCGGATCGTCTTGTGGCTTATCTGTAAAGCATACACATTAGCACGTAGTCTGCGACAAGAGATGAGGTATCCATGGTTTGAACTGAAAACAAAAGTGCTATCAAAACACAAGGGGCGGCGCTCACAGGACACTGGTCCATCTTTCAATAACTTCTCGAGTTGTTCCGTCTTCTCCTGCTTGACACGATCTTTACGCTGAAGCCAGCTCTCCGTAGGTACATAATTGTCGGTCTCTTTATATTCCTGTAGCTGGGGAAGGAAAGCACCGATGCCACCAATGTTTGCCGTCTTTCTCTCCTCTGGCGCGTGGTCCGAGGGAGGCACCCATCGGAGAGGTGGACGGGGTGCAAAGAGCGCAAGAAGGTTTGGGGAAGTTTATCTGTCATCGTAGTGATATCAGCAAGAAACTGTATTGTATCTGATAATGCCCAAAGGGCTGTTGGTGATGATACTATTAAGAAAGGAGCTAAAGAGCCAGCATTTATCGTAACGCGAAATCAAAAGGGTGCTCGGACCAACTGAAATTTAGACTACTCACGTGATTAATGCTGAATTCAGTGTCACATTCTATGGACCTTTTTCAAGAAAAGGACACTCACACAATGACGGTGCTAGGAATCAGGAAGGCAACAGTGGGCCAGGTAATTACATTTTACACCATAGATATAAAGTTGGCATACTGATCGGCATACAGAATGCGTCGGCGCCTTCATCCTCCAATGCAAACGGCTTGACTTCCACTATTGTGACTGGGCTGGGAGCTCAAAGGGCATGAAGTACTTGTCATATCTTCTGTTAGCCTAGTTTTTGTCTTCTAATCTCGCCTTAGTATTTTCCTGCGCACAGCTCTTACGAAATTCGCTGCTGCAAATCCGCAAATCGAGATGGTCGTTTCTCCCAGACCTAACAAACACCCAGTCATAATCGGACACTACATTAATGGACGAGAAAAGCGATATGTGTACGAAACCTGGAACTCTACAGATACTGAAGAAGGCAGAGCTATTGCGGGATGCAAGTGGAGAGAAGCTGAAGAAGGTCACGAAGCCAGTAAAGAGTATCAATGAGAGTGTTAGAGGCGTATGGAGTCCTTACCACGGTGGTGGAATCGTGTATAAGATGACAGGAACAACTGTATCATATGTGTATGCATCTGAGGCGTTGGGGATGGCGTGTGCAGTCTATGGTTCGTAAATTCTGGGACATGAAGGATATGTTTGGGCATAAACGGTCTTCACACCCTGTAAATGGCCTAGCAAACCTTGAATCAGAATCAGAGTTTGATAATCGTTTTATTCAGAGCTACATTCCTTTTTTTACTCAAGCTAAAAAAGATCTACGATGATTCATCCTGTTTGAAATACAACCATTCTCGGACCTGGGATCATCTTAGACGTCAGCTATATAGTGAAGCCACACAAGGAAACCTATCGATATCCAAGCAGACGACTCTTTCTAGGAGCGGAGTTTGTCATAGATATATTTTAATAGTGGATAAGTTAGGGAGAACCTGCAAAGCCAGTATGTATAGAGCCAACATGGGATTAGAATGACCTAGCCCACCTGTCCCGAGTTCACCACTCATTTCTCTGAAGGGTTCTTCTACGATCCAGACTACAAGTGGCTGTTAATGATATCGACAAAAGCAGGTTTGAGAGAAGCTCCTCCGACCAAGAACCCATCGATATCTGGCTGGGTGCTCAAGTCTTGCAGTTCTTATCACTGACACTGACCAATATATAATTCTTGTGTTTTCGGCAGCATCGGGGCTGACCTCTTTCTTTAACCAGTCCCGAATAGCTGCATGTACTTCTTGTGCCTGCTCTGTGGTAGCAACCTTTTCCTGTACCAATGGCCCAGATTGGCTCATAAGCAATGACAATCTTGGACCAGTCTGAAACCTTCTCAGCAATAGCTTTGAGCTGCTTGGTGACTACATCAATTGTTTTGTTTGCCTCTCTCTCCTCCAAACTCTCGCCACAGCAGAGAATAACACCGATGCCACCATCCAGTGCAGCCTTGGTTTTGGCAGCAATGAAAGAATCGTCTTCACGCAGAATTGTACGACGTTCAGAGTGTCCAAGTAGAGTCCAGTTGATTTTGCTATCCTTCAATTGGTCGACAGAGATTTCTCCTGTGAAAGCTCCATTTGGCTTGTCGAAGACATTCTGTGCCGCAACTTCAAGACGGGTTTCAGGTGCTCACGGGCAAGAAGGAGGTAGAGGGATGGCGGCGCAATGACAACCTCTATTCACAGAAAGTTAGGGGGGGTTTTTTGGGGTAAATAGGGAACATGAGATACCAGAGCTGTGTGTATTTCCTCAGACCTGTTTGCTTTTCTTCCTACAGACAGAATAAAAGAGATAGATCAGCTTTACCAACGTTGATATCCAATTTAGCATCATTAAGGTATCCAATAATCTTTTTAATGGACTCAACAGAACCATTCCTGCACAGATTAGTTCTATCCCTCAAGCTCCATCTTCAGGACCGGGGAGCTTTCTCGACCCCGCTAGCTTAACTCACATCTTGAAGTTACCACCAAACAAAGAATTGACGAGGCATGATTGCGGTTGTTGTTGCTGAGTGAGACGATTGTGAAGTGACAAGTGATTTTGAGGTTTGAATGATGTTTTGGAAGGGCTGGATGTAGATATTCTATAGCAATTCTTCGGTAGGTTCGGGTGAACAGGAAGACTGGTGGGGGAATGCGAGAAGCCCCGCGTCACTTTCAGAGCCCGATTTTTTTCGCAGCAAAACAAAATCTCAATTCACGTGCTGGTTTGGCCCGTCTACTTGCAGAACCATACCTCTCTAGTTGTCATGGACAATCCTACAGACGCCTGACGACTTTCAATACGCGGTGGCATCAAATAAGGATATCATTTTCGCATAGTTTTCTTGTAATTGGTCTGACGAGCACAAATCAAGTCCGTTCTCTCCTGTTGGCTACGATCCTTCCCTGAAGCGATGCCAACGAACCCCCATTGTGACCTTTTTCGAGCAACATAATGCAGGATGCCAGCATGCTCAATTGGTAGATACTTTGCATTTGCTTGGGCACCTATGCAACTGGCCCTCCCAAAGACGTGTCCAACCCCATCAACCAGCCACTCAAGTACTTCGCGGTGTACATAATGAAGGTGCCATACTCTCCCTCGTTGCTTTTCTCTAGTTACGTTATTCTCAATGGTTGCTTTGCTGAAGATAAATTTTGATTCTACATGAAGCTATGGCATGTGTATCTGGTATCATGAAATGAAAATCGCCAATTATATCATGGATCGCCATCCCTAGCTCTTTTCCATCATTTCCACAAAACTGTTAAAACAATTGTTGACATTGAGACATCCCTTCCCAAATTACAACCCTAGTCCTTACGCCCAAACCGAATGGAAGCTGATTGTGACGTAGGCATAACCCAAAATTACAAATCATTATACCATTGCCCAAAGTCAAAGCAAATCTGCATCTCATGGCCCTGCTCTAGAGAATGGAGAAAGTTTCCATCTTGAAAAGAAGCTCGCTCACCAACCGGCGTCTCGTCGCCCATAGCTATCGGTACTGGGCGAGTATTGCCGTCGAGGAGAAGATATCGGCGAGAAAGGATTTCTGTAGACAACTCGTGGCGAGCGCCCGATACGATCAATATAGTCTTCAGCTTCTCGTCGCCTTCTATCGTCGCGCTCTCGCCTTAGCTCCTCTTCACGAAGTCTCATCTCCACTATATCGTCGATATATCTTTCATCTGCCATCCGAGGCTCTGAATACCGATCATACCGATCTGGGTAGCCATAAGAGACCATTGGAGCTTCATAAGGAGCGACAGCTCGAGGCTCCAAAATTGGGATACGTCTTCCCGGATGATGACGTTCTAGTACTAGTCTCTCGGCATCAGCATCAATCTTTCCTGCGTTGTAGGCAGCTGCAACGGTAGCCGCCGGAATCGGTTGGAAATCATGGCCAGGAACCGCACGTGGCACTTCAGGAACATAGCCTGGGTGCGGGCCACTTCCGAAAGGATGCATCGACGGATCTCGATACAATGGATCAAAGGCGTCTTGTAAATAATATCCCTTCTCGTGTTGCTTGCGAACACGGCTATGAGGACGTCCTCTTCGACCATTGTTGGCTATATCTGCGTTGGCGGCGACCTGACCTGGTACTGATTGATGTGTTTTCTGATGAGCTCCAACTCGATTGGCTGTCGGTATCTGAGTTAGATCCTGATGAATAAGAATCATCGTCGCGATATTTCTTATCATTACGCTTCTTGCCACCTTTCATACTACCTTTGGGACCCTTTGATGAAGAAAGCTGTATAAAAGGCGGCAGCTTTCCACCGTCTCCTCCACCTCCACCTCCGCCCCCGCCCTGGACTTTACCAACATTTTGCCCTCCGCCTCCTTGCCCACCGCCTCCTTGCCCGCCACCTCCTTGCCCTCCACCTCCTCCTTGCCCGCCACCTCCTTGCTGTGGTGGTGGTCTTAACATCTGGGCCATCCTCTCGGACTTCTGACGTTCCAAAGCATTGTACAATCCGACCGGGTTGAAATCTGGTTTCGGACTACGCTTTACATAACAAGTTATAGTATATGTTTCCCTGCCATGTCTAGCCTTCAGCGGCCGAATTTTTTGATCGAGTTGAATAAGAGACCATTCGAAGTGGTGATCTGGTTCCTCGATGTTCAGTTGATCCAAGAGTCGATTGACTTGGCCTTGCTGAAATGGCTGTAAAGCCTGTTTCTTATCGGAGACGGACAGCCTCCTACTATCATTGAGCTTCCGTACTTGCTTAGATATCTCATCCTGAGTGATGGATTCCCTAACCAACTCAGCCTTAGCCCAGGTACTTTTCTCCCTTGCCGGATCGCGAGGTGCGATCTTGCGAATGGTGTGTGCCTCATACGAGGTGAGTTTCCGTTTGCAGTCATCCTCGTCCATGGGTATACGAGGTGTGATATCTGAGAACCGTGTCGAATTTCGGATAGGTAATTGGAATTGCTGTTGCGGGGGTGGATTTTGAGGCTGCGGTTGGCCCTGTCCTGGAGGGCGAATTGCAGGAGGAGGAGGGGGTTTCCGCCATTTCCTCGTCCTTGTCCTGGATTGCCCTGTGGTCCTCGAGCACCAGGAGGTGGTGGTGGTGGAGGTGGTTGCCCAGGCCCAGCCATGGCTCGTGATGTTAGTTACTTTGGAAGGATAGTTCGGAAGATGTAATGAAGATGTAATGAGAAGGGCGACGATAGCGAAAAGCAGGGTCTAGCAGGCAGACGAGAACAGATTCTTGAAGATTATGTTTTCAAGTTCCTTCAACCTGCGGGCGCAGGCTATAAAACCAGATGGAGGCTCCGGAACCTCTATAGTAGCACAGATACACGAAATATCTTTTGTCCATCGGCCGATTCCTGGCAAGGCGAGCGAGTGGAGAAAGCAAACAAGAGGGTGTGCTGGAAAATATATAAAGGCACTATAGACTGCATGGCTCCTCAAATGCAGCTTGATGGAGGGGTCGTGGTGATTGGCTTGACTTCAGCCATTGCCAGCAGCGGGGTCAAACGAAACACGGACATGAAGGAGATAACAAACCAGCGTAACGCGCAGCATCACCGAGTAAACGCATGTCCTAACCTGCAAGTAAGTGCATACGAGGCAATGCTTTTCAAACTCATCTAAGAGGTTTGTTGTCCCTTTTGATTTCGTTCAAAACCCGATGTATAGTTTGCTCATTGCATTTTATTTTCTGTAGTTTGAATCCCAAATGAGCAGCTGGGAGTCCCAGCGCCCTGTCTTGGTTCAGCATCGCTTTCAGCCAACGGGATGGCTTGCAAGTTCAAGGCAACCAACGCAGCCCTTGACCACTTCAAACAATACGCATTCACGATAACGGGGCAAAAAGCCAAAGACGAAGTACACAAGGCAGACTTGAGCGATTACCAATGCCGAACTTGAAGGATTTGGATATGTCAGCACTAACAGCTGGCTGCTTGGAAAGTGTAAGCAAATACCCTCAGCTCTCATGCAAGTTAATTCAAAAGGTTTCCGCAACCCATGTCCATAAATTATTGAAGTATGATCGCGTTCCGGCACACGAAGTATATGATACAGATTCAACACGCTCGCATTGCTCGAACTCCGGGAGAAGAAATGTCATAATCCGCGATAGCATCGACTTTGAGGATCTTTACAATCGCCACGTTCGCGATATGCTATATCCGAAAGCCTTTTGATCTTGTTATACTTATCTTTTGTGTAGTCAAGGCGTCAACTTACGAGTACTTGAACTTGTGACACTCTGAGAATGCGGCTTTTTAGTTTTGCCCACCGAATGCGAACCGCTTTCGTGAAGTGGTTGCCTCGACGCCCCGACCATAGCGAACAAACCACCTTGTTCATCAATCAGGCTCAAGTCTCCTACAGTTGCCTATTCCTGTTTGTCTCACCGACAAAACGTACTGCTCGCCAAGTTTCAATGCAACTTGCCGCTCCAAGTTAAACATTCCAGAAGGACTTTGGACACGAAGATACTAAACTAAGTAATTCTAGGGCCGATCAAGGTCTCCTGACACATTTGTCAATGCTCTATTTATTGATGACAAGGAATCATCGGACTATAAGGTAACTTGGAGCTGTGTGTATTGCGGCATATCTTGGGAGCCGGTGTATTGGGAGATCTATTATCAGCTTGGCTTCAATTTTAGCACGAATGGCTACTCATTAAATACCGCCAGAAAACTTGTAATAGGCCAAAGTATTATAGGGGCAGTATTTCAATCCAAGCAAAATCGCAGCTGCATGGTAATAGCAGTGTCGACTTAGACATTTCACGGAATCTGCAAGCTCGATATTCTGCTTTTGTCTGCATGACCCACACCCTCATGCGGAGGCATCTTTCATTGTCTCCATTGAAATCTGCGAGAAAGAATGGATGATCTACGAAGCCTCCATTCTCAAACCAATGGGTTAAACGAATCTTAAAAAGCAATTCAAGCAATGTCACCACTTATCAGCATTTTCAGCCATCCCCTCTTTCTATCTATCCGACCATGCGAGCCCCTCATCCCAAGAACGGCTTTCGATCTACGAATCACCATCTCTTCGGGTTTCCAGCTTGACAGCTGACTCAAGACAAGCTATATATTGCTCCAATCACCAGCCTTGTCTCGAGCCACATTCGATATAGAAACGCCCGACAGCTTGGATATCACATAAAAACTCGGGATATGCTTATGATACACCATCACGAACGAGAAGAACAAATATAATAAGCAGCTTTGTGGCTTTAATTTGCTTGTTAGATAGTATGTGACGAGGGACCTACGTGGCGTTGTTGCGCCTTAGTAAATGTCGGGATTATTGTAGACGTGCGATTCGTCTCTTGATACCATCCAGTGATAGTCCTTTATGCTATCCTTCGGTTCTATGTTTGCGAAAGGAAGTTTTATTTCGGGGAACAGCACCCAGGACTTCCGCTACCACACCTCATGAGCTTCATCTTTCTCATGCCGTTCGTGCTCATGGGAGAACAATGCGATATTACATTTAATGGTGGCAACCGGGCGAAGAATACAGACGTGGAGCAAATCTAGTCCTACTGGATACGCAAGATGACTGCAAAATCAAATCATACACTTTCTGAGCTGCAGTGACATACTGTACGTCATTCTGCCCAGCCTTATCACGCCAGGCCATCACACCTTACACAGCCCTCTTACGCGTCGGATATCTATGCTAAGGTGTTTGTATTCTGTGCTACAGATCGACGAGTCTGCATCCGTTCGCTGTCAAGTCTTTCTCTGTAGCTGTAGACGACAGAAGCGACGAGGCTCCACCATAGCTAACAGCCCAACAGCCTTCTTTAAAAATAGGGTTCCACTCTGCAAATAAGCGCACATATCCGCAGTTGTCCGAAACATGAATCCATAAACTCTCTCTCGAGGCAATCGTACATAATATTAGTCAGCAGCGACAGAAAACCCAAGACTTCTAGATGATATGTGAGACTACGTTATAAGGTACGTTGCATTTGCATGCGTCCGACACGATCTCTCCCGTCCCACAAAGGCCCATCTGCTGCAAAGCATCCGATCCTTCGATCTGGCCGTTGCGCGGGTTGGGCAGCATTACATATTTTTCCCTGAAGAAAAAATAAACCCCCTATTAAGCAGAGCCTCAACCACCACATCGCAGGCACCAACGTCGCACCCCATCACTCTCACATTGTAATCTCTGTTACGATATCCCCAAGAAAAACAAGCATGTATAAGCACGTATAAACACGTATGAACCCTTCCTTCCTGCCTGATCCTCAATATCCGAGATAGATGTGCCAACAACACCTCCATCCCCAAAACCAACATCACAACCATAAATCATTTATCGCATCCTCCCCTCCCCTAACCCTACCACACCAGGGCGTTCCCATCCATCCAGCTCATTCAAACCCTCCCTCCCTCCCTCCCTCCACCACAACATTTCTTTATCCGTGTGGGTAAAACATACCAACAAAATCACGAGTTTACTCGGCGGGGGTATTCGCATATTGGGCGGCGCCGTCTCCCATAAAACCAGGGCGAACCACCCTCCCTACCGTAGATGGATGGAGGGGGGAAGGGGGGTGTTCCCAACAACTCGGGCGGCGCGTGGGCCTTACTTTTATGCATGAAGCCGTGCTTGCATGGTGGGATTGAACGGTTGAGCAGGGCGCGCCATGGGAAAGGCAAAAAGAAGTTGGGCGTGGTGCGCATCCAATGTCCCCTTATCCTTGAGATAGAGGTGATTGCTGCGTGTAGAATAAATGACGAGACGTGCTTGTTTGGTAATGATTATCTAGCCTCCTGACCAATCTAATATGACGTGTAATTTTTATTCAAGGCGATTTACCCGACAAATCACAAGCAAGATATCGAGGTCTGACGTAGGATATAGACAGCTCCTGTTCTCATTCCTATCTATCTACACAACTACCCAATTCATCCCATCCCTCAATACACGCCTAGCCCATGTCGTCCATCTATATACACCACAAGTCAACACCATCTCTCCACACTCCTAATCGCCATTAAGATATTAAGTATTACCGTCCTTCCACACTCCAGCTCTGATGTGTCAATGCATCATCTAAAACGCCGTGGCCATGCCAATGATAAATTTATCCCCCTATGAACGATTGATGGGGTATCTTGTGCGCGCACAAGAATAAAAACGATTGACAAGGAAGTGTAATGTACAAAATCAACAAGCGCGTATCCCTGCTTTTCCCGAAGGAGGGTAAGACAGAGATGGTGTGCAGGGCGGCTCGGTACGAGTATCCATGGATTCCTGTCTCCGTGATACAAACCAGGATAGTAAACGTAGGGCTTTCGGTCAGGCTGTCCAAGATCCGACAGCCTTGTTGAGGCTTTGGCTGTAGTTTTTAGCGCAGGGTGACTTGACATCTTCTACGCCATTTGCAATGACCTCTCGTAATGACCACCGAGGTGGCTTAACCACGCCTTGTAGACCGTTTGCTTTTTGCCACTCCTTCTCCATCTCTGGTGTCACCCATCGGGAAGATGATCGGCACCACCAGCAATACCAGTAGAGAACTTGAGCTGGAGAACATCTCCGATCTCATCACAGGCAGCAAGTAGACGATCTAGATCGTCTTTGTTGTGAGCAGCGGAGACACAGAACCGTGCGCGAGAGGTGACAAGGGAGTAGCTGGGTAGCCGACAATAACCACGGAGATCTTGCGACGAAGCATTTCGTGTGAGAATGCAGGCATCTTGGCTGGGTTGTATAGAAGAATGGGGATAATAGGCGAGTCATCGTGACCATAAACGATATATCCGAGACGCTTCAATCCGAGGCGGAGATAGCGAGAGTTAAAGGCAATACGTTGCAGACGTTCTTCTCCTTGACCTGGCATAAGCTCTCCAGAAATGATCTTGAGAGAACTGAGGATTTGCATGAGGACGGGTGGAGTTGGTGACTCGCCATAGATGGTTGCTGCGTTTGTTATACGAAGCTTGTCAATTATGTGCTTGTCACCTGCAACATATCCTCCGTTCGCACCAAAAGATTTTGTCAAAGTTCCCATCAAGATGTCCACCTCTGCAGGGTCGATGCCAAAGTAATCAAACACCGCGCCCCGTGGTCCAAGAGCACCGATGGAATGAGCCTTCATCAACAAAGAGGTTGAACTTGTACCGCTTCTTCAGCTTCAGGATACCGGGAAGATTACACATGGTTCCTTCCATGGAGTAGAGACCTTCAACAACAACCAAGATCTTCTTCCAGGGGCGGTGGGTGCGAGGTTGACCTTGCGAAATAGATTCACGCAACAATTTCTCGAGGTCGCCCATATCGTTATGCTTGAAAGAGCTAATCATGGCACCAGAAAGGCGTGCTCCGACCCGGATAGAGGCATGGTTCAATTCATCAGAGATAATCAGCGAGCTTTACCGACCAAAGCTGGGAAAGACGAGGCATTGGTGGTGAAACCCATAGAGAAGACCATAGCAGATTGCTTTCCCACAAACTTGGCGATTCTGTCTTCAACTTCTAGAGCCAAGTCCGAAGTCCCTGAATCTGCTCGAGGGCTTGCTACGCTAATGCCATACTTTTTCACGGTCTCTTCTACTGCATCAGCGCAAGGGCCTTCTGATTGGGCAAATCCAAGATAGTTGTATGAGCTCATGTTGAGAGTTTCCGTGGTTGTGCCAGTAAATTGATAGTTCTTATTGAAGTTGTCGGTCTTTCTATCTAAAAGAGTGATGTACCGTCCAGGGACTCCAGTGGTAGGTCGTGCAAAGCAGTCATCAATGCGTAGCTTTAATCGGCGCACGTAGAAATTATCAAAGTCGCTATTTAAAGCAGCATACCCATTTGCTGGCTTCAGATGACGGTAATTTTCTGGTGTGAAACGCTTCCCAAAGAAATCTCTGACATGACCAAAGATAATAAGAACCAAGTAGCTGATATATGTGGTGAGAAGATAGTAGTACGGCGCCTCATCCATCACTGGATCTGGAAATTCTCCCGACACCTTGCTGACATATCGATGGTTCTGGCTAACAAGAGGAGCGAATTGAGCATCAGCCTTAGCTTGTCTCTTGGCTTCTGCAACGGATGGTGGTTGGAAAAGGGTAGTTGGCGGCTCATCCATGTTTGCCTCACCCGCCTTTGCCGTTGACAACGATATGGTTGGAAGTGAGAGCGAAGGAGCGCTGATGGCCGGATTGATCTGCGATCGAAGTGCTGCTTGTGCAGTCAACTGCTCCTTTGTCTTTGGGGAGGAAGAGAAGAATTGGGTCAATCGGTTGCCCTTGGAAGTGGAAGGTCGTCGGGCTGTGGGCCCCTCTCCCTGCGGGATGGCAACCGCGGTGGTGTTAGAACTGATGAACGGATTTCTAATCGAGTTTCTTTGAGGCATTGTGTCCTAGTCCCTAGCAAAATGTGTATTGGTTGTGTGTGCGAGCCGCTAGATAATTATGATCACTGCCAAACAGGGGCTTGTTAGTCTTGTGTTTTGTTTTTGCTTGAGACGAGAGGCGTTTGCCAAATATCTAAACAGTTGGGTAACATACAAGATCAATTATCTAGATCGGAAGGTGTGGATGAAGCTCTATCGAACGCGAGTTCGATGAGGCGCAGATCTGACAGGCGGCGGTGAGGATAACTCTATCGTGGCGGAGCTGCAATGAACAATTGGTGTCAGTGATAATCTAGTCTAATAGAACTGATGTTCAAATGCAAAGATTTGAATGTTGCTTTGAGGCGAAATGTTTTGAAAGTGAAATAAGGAGTCGAGCGTGGAAAGAGCTGCAATGGTAGAGCTCCCAAAATAGCAAGATTGAGGGTAGCATATATACTGCGGCACAACCAAGCCCCTGCCAATTATGCTTCCCCAGAGAGGAAGAAGGAGGTTAATTATATAGAAAAAGAGGCATACCGAATAATAAGACCAGGCCGCGACTTCTTCCACAACAATTGTCAATGAAGATCTTGAGGGAGCGAACTCTGGTGGTCGTGGGGGAGTAACGCGTTTGGGAGATGGCGTTGAGCGGGAGCAGCTTTCAATTGTCGGATGCGGAGGGTTCGACAATGGCTCGACCGATCCTTTTTTTTTTTTCTTCCCCGCCACACAATTAAGTTTAGGGGATAAAGGAATGACGGGAGGTAAGAGAGGAGAGAGAGGGAGAGAGAGAGAGAGAGCGGGAACAAAAAAAAAGGGAAAGAGAGGGAGTAGTAAAAGTTAAGAGGAGGAAGAAGATGAAGGAAAATAAGAAGCCAGTAGCGGTTGGACGGGTCAAATGAGGTCCGGAAGATCCGTGAGTGGTTATTATTTGATTAGGGGGGGTGGGAAGGGTATAGTATCAGTCAGCTCTGGTGCAGTCTGGTTCTAGCTCTGGCTTTGGTGTGCTCCGTGCTCCGTGCTCTGTGCTTTGTGCTCTCTCTCTACTCTCTACTACTCTCTGCTTCTCTCTCCTTTGTGCTGCTCTCGCTCTCTCGGTGTCGGGCTTCACCAACCCCCCCCGGTTCTCAAATTTGAAAGGGGGAACCACTGCCAGCAGCAAATTGCAGCTTATCCATGCATTAATTCACCTGATTGGCTAATTAACAACGGGAAGCCCACTTCGGGTGCTTCAACCCTGGAATGATGGGCAACTGGTAAATTTGTATCTGTGTGAGTGGGCTGACAACTTTTACTTTACTGTACTGTAAGACCGGCATCTTAATCATAGTTATGTAAGATATGCATCAAATCACGAAATATCTTCTACTACTTTTCCCGACCATCTTCTAATGTTGGTACTCATCTCTGCTGGCATATCTTCGTTATGCCTCCTGTATTATTGTTGAAACGTACTTACTCTCTTCCGGCGGAAAGCTCGGTAGTCGCGTCGGGCCCGTGCAAGTATGACCCGCTGTCCCGTTCATGATCTCATCCTTCCCTTTCGTCGCCAGGAACCATCTCGACCCGATCGCGAAACCCTTTCCCCCTTCCTTCGCGCCTTTTTGGGGGGGCATCTGTCCGCAAACAGCCGTGACCACATCCCAAAAAAAAAAAAAAAAAAATTGATGACAAAATGCCCAGAATCCCTAAGCTTAATCTCAAAGGTCAATATGCATGAAACAGTTACTTCGTCGTAAAATACCACGTTCAAGTCATCCCTTCAAAATCAAGGGTAAAAACGATATTGTGTACTGTAGTCACCGGAGGCAGTTCCGGTAAAGGCTTTTTTATTCGCCTCAACCGAAGTCTTTGCCGAGCTGGAATCAGGAACAAGAAAGATGTGAATCGGAGGCCCAACCGTCGGCTATCGATCAAGGGAGAGCCGTCTCCAAGATTTTGATTCTTTTTTATGTTCAAGTCTAACTTTGGTGTTGACTACTCTTCTCTTACATCTATTTGCAAGTTGAATCAGTTCCCTTCAATTCTTCATACAAGGAGCTCGAGTTACCAAATTGGGCTTAGACTACCCTTTTTTTTTCTTTTCTTTCCCGAACAGTTGAACCCGAATTCCCGACCGTCAGTAATACGTCCCCTTGACATTCTACATATCAGGATACGCATTGAAAATTCTAACCTTACGTCAAGATGGGAGACTTACCCAGTGTCGGCGAGCCAGTGATTCTATGGGAACATGAAAACAAGGAATCGACATACCTGTGGGAGTTCCTACAGAAGATTAATCAGAAGTACCACCAACATCTCAAAACTTATGATGACCTGCATCAATGGTCTATCCAAAATCTCTCCGAGTTCTGGGGAGAGACCTGGGATTTCACGGGCATACAGGCTGAGACCTCATACAAGCGAGTGAGTGTTCAGGTTATCACTTCTATCGAGTTTTGCCTTGTCGTATGCCTCTTTGTTGCTCTTTTCGTATCATACACATGCTGTGCCCACCCTTGTTTATCATATATTATTTATGACCGAAGAAGAACAAGATGGATCTTGTTATGCACTTCTGTTAGTGACCTCTGATGAGGAATATCGTTGGGTATTCTTCAGGTGGCTATTTGTCCAGAACAAGGCATGCCATAGATAGTTTATAGTAGTTCCAAAAAAGGCACTGTCATCTATGTATTATGCAGTGGATGAGGGGTTAAAAAAATTATTGGCTGTTTGCTACAATTCAAAAGTTCATATCAGATCCATCAAAGTTATGGAAACCAGAGTCGAACCCCAGCAAACATGCATTTTCACGAAAGATATTGGCTCTAGGTTTTGCTCAGCGTTACATATTATCTACTCAAATGTCTCAAACTTGTGAAAGTCTAAGTTAAAAAAATCTAGGTCCTTGAGCCTAATGCTCCCATGTTTCCCAGGCCAAACTTCTTCGAAGGCAGTTCTCTGAACTTCGCGTACAATCTTTTATATCCCTCGAGTGCTCCAGATCCAAGCTCTGTCGCGATTGTTGATGTGACTGAATCCACAACCAAAGAAATTACATGGCTAGAACTTCGCCAGCAGGTCATTGCGCTTGCCACAGCATTGTAAGTACGAATACAGTTTGTTGTTCCATCAAGGCTCTTTGCAGGCCATTCCTGCTCGAAGCATCCTGCTGTAATGCCTTAGAGTCCCCAACTCTTAACTAGAAGGTTTATTAAGCTCATACGAGCTCTGTGCTACTTGAGCAGAAAATTTTTGGGCGATGAACGGCCCCCAAAATTTAAAGACTACTCGGTTGCTGTTGTTATAACTATCAACTCAAGGCTTACCAAGGATATAAATCGTAGCTTATTCATTAAATTGCGTTTCTGTTCTGAGAACTCAATCTGAACATGGGAGCTAACATTGTTTGAAAATAGGCGTGCCCATGGAGTCAAGCCATACGATCGTGTTGCAGGCTTTCTAGGCAATCATCACAACACCGTTGTTGCCATGCTTGCAGCTACCTGGCTTGGAGCAATATGGACCGGAATTAGCGCTGATCAAGGAGTGGGCGCGGTTTTGGATAGGCTAGTGCAGATCAAGCCTACAGTCCTCTTTTCCGATAATGCTGTCGAACATAGTGGTAAAACGCACGAGAGCTTTACAAAAACGAAGGAAATTGTTGGGAATCTACCGACCTTAAAACTTGCAGTGGTATTTGAGACGGTGCCAGGGCCAGTAAACACTATTGATTTGAATGTGGTAAATGGTAAAGCCTGGAGTTATGTGGATCTCCTTGCAAGGTATTTAGAAGATGCTCCTCCCCGTAACTCCATGTACTAACTAACGCAGCTCCTCCCATGCACCTGAAGTCGCCTGTGAGATGTTCCCACCAGACCACCCAGTCTATATTCTTTATAGCTCAGGCACCACCGGCAAGCCAAAATGTATCGTCCACTCCTCAGCAGGAACACTGATTCAGCACAAGAAAGAGCATGTCCTTCAATGCGACATTCACCCCAAAGATCGCTTGTTCTACATCACTACCTGTTCGTGGATGATGTGGCACTGGCTCATCTCAGGTCTAGGCTCAGGCGCAACCATTGTGTTATTCCAAGGCAGTCCTTTCAAGCCTCATGGAGCCCTTTCCATCCCTAAACTCCTTGAAAGCCTCAAGGTTACCCATTTTGGAACTTCCGCAGCTTACCTTGCCGTATTAGAGCAAAATAACTGCCGCCCACTAGAGTCAGGTTTGGATCTTAGCCTTCTCAAAGCTATATATTCTACCGGGTCACCTTTAGCACCCAGCACATTTAAATATGTCTACGATGCCTTTCCCGGACGTATAAACCTTGGAAGTATAACCGGAGGAACAGATATTATCTCTCTCTTTGGCGCACCTAGTCCGCTCTCTCCTGTTATCCAAGGAGAAATTCAAGTCAAGGGGCTCGGCATGGACGTCTGCGCCGTTGACGTTTCCGGCACACCCACCACTAACGGCGAACCGGGTGACCTCCTCTGCACAAAACCATTTCCATCCCAGCCTGTCGGTTTCTGGGCTGTAGACGGCGACGATGAGAATGACCTGCAGACTCTGAAGCTTGGAGAGCAGATCATAAAGTATAATCAGAAAAGATACCGCTCCAGCTACTTCGAGAAGTTTGAAGGGGTGTGGCACCATGGGGATTTCGTACGTTTCAATCCAAGCACCGGCGGTATAACCATGCTCGGTCGCTCTGATGGCATCTTAAATCCAAGCGGTGTTAGGTTCGGCAGTGCCGAGATCTATAACGTGATAATCGAGCGGTTCCCAACCGAGGTCGAGGACGCGCTTTGTATCGGCCGCATGAGAGCTGGCGAGGTAAATGAGACTGTTGTTCTCTTCTTGAAGATGAACAAGGGGTTCGCGTGTGATGAGGCGTTTAAGGAGAGCGTGGTAAAGGCTATTGAGATTACGCATAGTCGGAGACACGTTCCCGGATCATTGACGAGTGTTTTGAGATTCCAAAGACCACAAACGATAAGAAGTGAGCTATTTCCTTGGTGCCTTATAGGCGGATAATGCTAATGATGAGTTTTAGAGTTGAAGTTGCTGTTAAGCAGATCCTGTGCGGAACAGACATCAAGATCTCGGCCAGCGTTGCAAATCCAGAGTGTTTAGACTGGTATAGAGCGTGGGCAAAAGCGCATTAGATCAATGTTAAAGTATAATGCATAAGATTGGATCCCGTTATCGCCTATGTATCAAGGTTTATAACAAAATCTAACGCCGATTAATCTGCGGGTAGGGATTCCAGTTGTCGTCAGTGTATTAGGATATATAGTATATTTAAAGCAATCACTGATTTTATTCTGAGACCTCAATCAGCTGTTTGTTCTAGCAATTGGTCTATCCCGTCAGACCTCGTTGATGTGTGCAAGATATACTGTTCTATCCCTCAGCCTTAGTTTTAACTTAGGCTCCACCTTCACCCGCCCCTTCACTTCACCAGCTCCCCGCCCAACAATACCACGTGGGCTATTCGATCCCAATCCCGTTATTCCTTTCACCCCAAGCCACAACCGACAAGATAACATGCCATAACAGCAGCGGTACCGTTCCTAACTTGGGAGCTCCAATAAAGCTACCACACCTCCTCTACAACGAACCGGCAACACCCAAAAGCCACGCACCCCACAACCATCAAAAATCCCTCCCGCCTAACGGACGAACGCCCCCTGAATCCCTCGCTTAACCCCTCCCCTTAAACAAATTAGCCCAGCCAAACCCAACCAGTCATATATATATCGGTCATTACCCTCCTCCTCTTTCTCTCCTCCCTAATATACCACCCTAAGCAAACCGCTCAAGGTTTTTATCTAGCGCCCGAAAGCGCCGTTCCGTCGTGCCTGGCCCTTAAGCGCGCGCGCGCGCCTTTTCACCTTTTCAACCAAGATAAATCAACCTAAGCTGGCGGGTGATCCAAGAGGGGGGGGGCTGGTTCTATGAAGCAAAGGAGAAGGGGGCGGGGCGGGGCGGAATCGGCACGCAGAAAAGACGCAGCAAGCTTTGGTCCCCCGTGGATGTTGGAGGGGTGGAGAATCCAGAAATCTGGATCATGCCGGTTGCTTTTCTAGATCCTGCTGTTTTTTGTTCCGCCGCGGGCCTTCCCTGATGTTCTGAGGAGGATCCCTTTTGAGTTAGATGTCGGTGCGGGTGCGGGAAGGGGATGTGCAACGATTGTTACCGATGCGGAAATTAGCCAGGTGTATAAAGACCTCATATCGCTTGCCTGGGTGGGCTACCTCTCTGATGGGGCGTAGGGGGGTTGAGGCAGAGGAATTTCCGCTTGCTTGAAGGAAGAGCGGCCGGGTTGAGATATACTTGACCTGCTAATTACAGATAGGGCGGCTGCTAGAGCGTATGTATTGAAGGCGCGGCTGGATCTGCTCTGGGGGTGCGAATTCGGCCAATGGATTCACTTTTCAACCATGACATAAAACGCCCAAGATTAAAGCGTGTAACATTTTGGGGTATCTCTCCTATGCGGATGCAAAACGACTACTTTGGACCGTCCACCAACGCCGCGAGTGGTGGCTCCTATTATCCACCGCTTTGGTGTCTATTTACCAAAAATCAAACCGCGGTTTGTGGCTCAGAGGCAGCGTTGTGTGGTGGAACGGATGCTGGAGCTTGGTCTGTATGCTTGGTGTGCGAGATTTCCGCGAAAGCTTCTTCCTTGTTCCGGTATGCAGCAGCCTTTGGACCAAATTTTTCGTTGTGAGCTAGTGATTTCCACATAATATAGGTGCTGAATGGTGGTTAGTCAAGTGGGAAAGCAAGATGCTGGTCACCGAAGAACTCACCTCGCAAAAGATGCTACAACTCCCGGCCATAAAATCACTGTTGAGGCGACACAATATGCGTTATGTCTATATACTGGGTTTGGCGGACCGTTGGCAGTGAACAAGGCACTGGCTTGGGCAGAAGACACTCCCGTGATATATGCCTTTCTTGTGGCGACGATAACCTGAAAAAGAACATTAGCTGGGCTCGGACAAAAATCGAGGATATTGCTTACCGTCAAGGCTATCGCGTCCGCCAGAGCCATGAAGCATATGACGACAGAGCTTATCTTCCATGCCAACTTGACCCCGGGACTTTCTGTTCGTTCTGGCCAGAAGAGATCAAAGAAGAATCCGGAGCCGAAGATCGTTGCTACAGCGATACCGATAAAGATGTTATAAGAGAATATGCCAACAATGTCATTGTTTTCAACCATAGCCTGGCCGTTGGTTCGGGTCGAAATGCCATCTTGTTGATCAACATAATCTATCACAGATCAGCGCATGTTCCTTGAAGTCAACACTCTGCAGGCCTTACCTGACAATGCGGCTGTGCCTACGCTCTCAGAAACCACGCAAAGAATCATGGCCATTTGGTATACGATCATCTTCGTCTTGCGTAAGTGGTATACTTGGTTGAACATATATGATCCTTTGAATTTTGCCCATTGTATCTCCTTTAGATCCAGCCCCCAGATCACAGCCATCTTGCCTAATATTGCTAGATTTGTCGTTGGAAATCCGGCAGTGGTCGATCCTATCTTAAGAGAAGGATAAAACGTTGAAGTGGGCTCAAAAACTGGAATGATAATCACGACCAAAAATATATGTAAGCAGCAAACGCAGGCTCCAAGAATTTATATCAAGATGGCGGTTCTAGTTCGCCCCAGCCTGACATGGGATGGTAGACATTCCGAATGACCAGCAGGAAAAGTGGTCATTGGAATTTGTGACGCTGTGCGTCATATGTCTTAACAAAAAGAAAAGTCGGATCTCCGGCAGCCCTCGATCTCTAAGCCTATTTAAACAAGATGCGAAATTCTAATATGGCGAAACGGATACTGCGGGCCGGGCTACACCAGTCATATGAGATCCTCTTTTGCATTTGTCAGAGTTTGGCGATGCTTAGATGGCAGCTAAGCTTTCAATGGCCGCATTTTAGTTTAAGGGACGAGATTGGCGTCCTGGGCTTTGGTGGATCATGGAGATCGAAGCAACGCATTCGAGCAGGAGGCGAAATATGTGGTGGGAGAAGTCGACAATAGTTATGACGTAGCTAGGCCAAAAGTATGTATTCAAGCTTCTCCAAGAATCGGGAAAGCTTGCTAAGCAAGAGACCTTGAAAACTGATGTTTTTTCCCTTTAATTTACATCGACGGGTATGTGATGTATGAATAGGAACAATGTGATATACTGTGCGTACTTCAAGGGAAATAGAAAGCAGCTTGGTGATATATCGAAACAAACTTTGTCATCCGCCTTTAGAGTTCCATAGACATTTCACGGTTCAGTTACCCTGTTCAACAATACCCAATCCATGCCCAGACAGGCAACAATTAGGAGGGTGGAGGGACCTGGAAGTGCGCGAAATGATTACTATTGTCAAATCCTCTCAGTATTGAAGTATGTACCTGGCGAAGCTACCCGTAGGTAGGGGAAGGGAGAAATTTGAATGGGATTCACCCGCAAGTCGCAATCTGTGGGAGGCGACAAGGCTGAGATTGTCAATGGTGGCCGCGGGGTTCGCTACTGGCAAGGCTGACCAAAGCCTCAGGCATTTTAATGGTGCGAATGGAACTTTCTAGCAAATCCGTAAACATCTCAAGCCTCGAGTAAAACCCGTTCAAACACCAAACTTCTAGAGTAATAGAATTAAAATTGGTGTGATTTTCGTCCAACGCAATATATACAAGCGTTAAAAGTCTTAGAAAGTAAGCATAAACTTCCAATTACCTCCCAACACTTCAATCTTCATGATGATATACCAGCTGGCACCAGTCATATCCTGATTTGTACTCATGGATTTGATGAAAATGCTTCGGCTTTGGCCTATCTCTGAACAATGGATGACCTCTAGCTCTCCAAAAAAATCTTTGTTTAGTAGACTCATGCTAACTTGTCAACCGGCAATTCCAGCGCATATTAGAGGTTCACAATGGTCCTTCACAACCCCAATAACTGGCACTGGGTGAACAAAGATGCGTCCGTTTGGGCAAAGCAATGGGTTGAGGATAGTATAAAGGATGTAAAGGCCGAGGAAGGGGGAGTTACCGCACAATTGGACAAGGTCACTAGCTTCGACGGAGATTGCGATGTCAGCCAGCGCAAGGGCAAAGTTATTACGATCTACGACGTCAAAGTTATTATAGAGTATTCAGGTGCGTTCTGTTCGGAAAGCCTGGAGAACCATGGCTGACTAGTTAGGGAAAACCAATGATGACGAGGATGTCAGCGGAACTATCACCATTCCCGAAGTCGCACACGACACCGAAGAAAATGAGTATGTTGTACGTCTCATCGCTCCCTCGGGTCGCGCATAATGACCTGACTAATAATTCTTCAGTTTTATAGACACATACTCAGATGCCAACTCCAAGGCTCCAGTTAAAGATCTTGTTCGTTCCAAGATCACGCCTCAATTACGGAAGTTATTTGCGAGCTCGGCCCTGCTTTAATTGCAGAACATGGCAAGGATATTCAACATGCGCCAGATGAAAATCCCTCGGCTGGCTTTCCATCTCTCCGAACATTGGTTCACGAGCCTTCCGCTTCTAAGAAAACAAACTCATCTAGCTCGGAGTCTATATCTACCTCCGCTGTCAACACCACAACTGTAACAGATACAGAAGAGTTCCGCGCCCCAGCAAGTGAATGTTACCAAACATTTACAGACCCTCAGCGCATAACTGCTTTCACTCGTGCAGCCCGAAGCTATTCGAGGGTGCCAAGAAGGGTGGCAAGTTCGAATTGTTCGGTGGAAACGTTTCTGGGGAATATCTCGAGCTGGTTGAGCCTACCAAGATTGTGCAAAGCTGGAGACTGGACCAATGGCCAAAGGGACACTACTCCCATTCTCGAGATCAACTTTGATCAAAACGACGTCGACAACGTCACGGTTATGAGGGTCAGCTGGACCGGGGTACCCGTTGGTCAAGAAGAAGTCACAAAGCGAAACTGGAAAGAATACTATATCCGAAGCATCAAGCAGACATTCGGGTAAGGACGCCAATCTTTAATATTTGAGAGAGGGAAGTAGCTAATATTTCCAAAGCTTCGGCACAATTCTATAGGACCAATGGCAAAGCACTAACGCAATATGAACGATACGACATCAAGACGAATTGAGTATGGGAAGGTGGCGGAACTGCTTGCTAAGTACTTTAGACAAAACTGTAAGGCGTTCACCCAATAGCATGCATTAACGATACCCTTCAACGGTCCTAGTTCTATTGGCGTCGCCCTACCGGCTTTTGACCATCATACTGCATTTTGGAATCTCATTGCTGCGAGTTGCGCAAATGTATACAAAATCCTGGGTTTTGCCGTTTGCTTGATTCGTTGTTTTTGACATTGGTTCCGTTCCTAATCTATCTAGCATCTGACTACACGTTACATGCTCTGAAATTATGGATACCGTCTAAAACTATCTACGGGCTTCCCCATATACCATATTGCTTGTAGTGATCCATCATTGATGAGTGGTAGAGCACCCAACAGCCATGAAAAATACCAAAAGACTATCAGCAGGTCTTGTGAGAGTAATGTATGCATTCGTATCCCAGATGTACATATAATGAAACTCTGTCTGCAATTTCTAAAAATTCTATGTCAGAAAGCCTATCCTCAGCAGCGACTACCGATTCAGGAAAGCACTGCCAACCAGCCATCCTTTGCAAGAGTCTGTAATGCAACTCTGACCAAGCACATAGCGCAACCAACAACAACCTCACTTCTGCTGTTTCTTATAGAAGCTGCGTAACCTCCTCCGATACATATTGGACTTCTCCGTCTCCTCAGATCCGTCAGACTCGAGACTTAATGCTGTACTAATGAGTGGCGAACTCTTTGTCGAGTCAGGTATCGGCAATTGTATCGGCCAAACTTTTGGTGTTGAAGTTTGCTTCAAACCTTGCTTTCCTGTGTCAAGTTGAATCAATTCGTCAATATATGCCTGGGTATTCTCGCGTTCACCTGGTGATGTCTTATAGCTGGCTACTGATTCTAGGTTTCTGAACCAGGATCAGTCTTAGATCTTTTGGTAAGTATTTGCATGACGGAATCGACTTTAGTTTCTGTAGGTAGACTGTTCGTACTCGAAGCTTGTAGTGTTGCATCACCTGAAGGTACCGCATGCCCTGAAACATTTGCTCCTGGAGATTGCGGTGGCTCTCCGTTTTCAAGCTCCTCAAATGGGGTAGTATATGATGCTGTAGTAGAGGATGACGGACACGTTGCGGATCTAGCCGTAGGCGGTTGTGATAGCTGAATTCCTGTTATTGAAAACCGATCCGAGGCTCTTTCTGTTTTTACGGAGCCATGCCAGTCCATCAGCGTCTGAGGTAGGAGATAATCCATTTGTAGGCGCTATTTGTGGTACTGTAGCGTACCCTTTTGAAGAATTTCCTTCTGAAGTCTGTGGCAGAACCTGAAGCTCCACAGGCATCTCAATTTCTTTGAGGTATTCTTC
Source organism: Bisporella sp. PMI_857 (assembly GCA_021307315.1). Lineage (NCBI taxonomy): Eukaryota > Fungi > Ascomycota > Leotiomycetes > Helotiales > Helotiaceae > Bisporella > Bisporella sp. PMI_857. The sequence continues at coordinate 830,105 of JAJSPD010000008.1, forward strand.
GACTTTAGTGGATGGATTATGTATCTCGGGCTCACCTCTGGTCGAGTATTGCCTGTCTTCTTTCAAGGATCGCTGGTACGAATCAACCTCGCCTGCTGCTCGAGGATTGGATTCAGGAAGTGTCCGAGAAGGCTCCTCAAGTAGCGCATGCAAACCTTTCATTATTAAGAAGGGATTCAGAATAATCTCATGCATGGTAGCCCCCATACGAACCTGCCTTTGTGAAATACCGCCCTGAAAATTCATGTCACAGCTATACTCGTGACAAGCCAGCATCTGAGCCTCTCTCAATACCGTTCTTCTGGTTGTACCATGTTCGTCGACCTCTGATAGCCTGACCCTTTGATACCAGTGGCAGCCATTGATCAGGGCTCCATCCCCCAACGGCTTTCCTTCACATCTGTCATGTCCACATAGCTTCCATTCGGCCAACTTTTTGTACTTGCATGTCATATATTGGTAATAAGGTCCGTCTATATTGTTAATTCTATCACACTGAGTACGACGCAATGTTAGTGTCCACGTGCTGGATGGGGAGGGCTGCGAAAGGTCGACGTACTTGACAACATTGCCAGGCGTCGGGTGCAGGGAGCTCGTATCTATGGATTGTTTGCCGGTTAAGGAGATTCCGAGGTAATTTCTTGTCTGTCCAACTAGTTGCGACAAGCTGCCGCATATTTTTGCATTTTATAGAAACTTGAGCCGAGTAAAGATATGGTACTTCTTCTAGACTAGAGAATCTAGCTAGTGCGAGGGAGGCTGAATTATTTTGAAAGTCACGGAGTGAATGCAGGTGTACTACGGAAAACAACACTCATAATGAATGCAGGAAAGCGCGTCACAGTGGCAAGCAAAACTAAGCTCTCCCCTACCAACCTCACGCCTCCATTTCACGGTCTCAGCTCCATTCATAATCTACACCTGTACCCAAAATACGCCATAAACGCGGTCACGAAATGAACCACCATTTTCCAATCCACGTGCCAGTTGAGTCTTTCCAACTATATACCCGCACCTGAGCTCCTATTGATTACTATCAGCATTAACACATCTCTCTACAATACTCAAATTCTCAGAACGGACTTGATAATGACCTGAGAATGCCGATGAAATCGGCCACTTGTGAGCGCCAAAACTTAAAGGGATACAATTCAGGGCTCCAGTGATAGGACCGACCCATTTGCCGAAAAGAGTAAGAAATCTGCTGTGCCAATCATCTTCACTTCTTGTGGGCTCTGGCGGCAATCCGATTCCTTGAGGGAACTGCCTATACGCACTCAGCCGAGCCGTACTTTGATCGTGGAATACTGTGTATCGATTCGTAGAGCGATCAAATTATGCACTCGAGGATTAGGGTGCTGGCCAGGAAGTCGTGAATGCCAAGATATTCCAAGGTGATCCCCTGAACTCTCGCTTAGACATCAGGAAAAGGAGAAGGCTTTCGTGAACTTTTAGCGACCACGAAGTGATGTATTAAAGGTAATCAACATGGGGCTCGTGGAAAATCATAGCTTGCATTCTCTTAATAGCACTTATGCTATTACTTGTTATTGCGTCATGGACTCATGCTAATCATTAAAGGGCTCGACCCCAATGCAGTACTCCAAGTTACAAAACTCTCAAAGGAACAAGAGAATTCCCAAACACCATATTCAAAAGTAATCCAACTACAAAGGAAAGAACAATCTATAGCCACGCGTCATCATTATTCGTAACTCTCTTCTCCCGCCCGAAGTCGAGTTTCATGTCAATCTTTGGTGCCGCTTCCACCGGCTTTTTTGCTAACGTTTTGCGAACAGGGCTTCTGTTTCTCGTTGTTGGGACCGCAACGGACGTCGCGGGTGTCCCAACCATCATCATCTGCTGCTGCAGCAACCCAGCATCGTAGACCAGCATGAACCCCGCCATAGAAACTTCCTTTACAGGTGCGAAGCGTGATGCCCATGCATTTCTCCCAGCCAGAAACCTTCAGTTGCTCACGCAGGGGTATTGCGGTCTTCGCGTGTTGGGGACAGGCAGGATACCATTGATAATATCGAGATGTGAAGCAAGGTAATTTGTTGCATCCCATTCCACACCTCCAACATATGGTGCTGCCGGAACTGGTGGTAATTCCTGAGGGAAGTGCTTAGCCATGTACAGGTGGTGAGGGTTTGAACCATTAAATGTGCTGTCTGAAATTGAGGAATTGATGATTGAGTTGCTCGTATCGCGAGTTGGAGACGCATCTCTGCGATTGGCTCCTGGAAGGGGCACAACGTTCAGATTGTGAAGGAATATCCAAAAAAACTTCCTTGGTAACATTGACAACTTCCTTATTCCAGACTCGATAAGGACGGGGTTGCCGCATCTCAAGGACAAATCCAACTGGTCTTTGGGACTCACTAGGCTCAGGATCTTTAAGATAGGACAAAAGAATCTTGGCACGTTGATACCGCTCGGATATTGGTGCTGTTTTGAGATAGGTAAATAGAATGGAGCTGATAATGTTGCGGGTTGTGAATTCGCTTGGGCCTTTCTTCTCCTCGTCGAAGACCATATGAAGAAGAGCTGGAAAGAGGGTGATTTGAATCTTGTCGAGATTCTGGAGTGCTAGAGCTGTTGTAGCTAAGGCTTTGAGGCAAAGTAAAGTCTCATGCAGAAGAGCGTCTTCGTGTTCCTCTCTGTGTTGTAAGAATTAGCCTTTCGATACCGTATATTATAAAGATTTACTTACCTCCATTCTACTTCCATGGTTCTGTGAAGCAGCCCGACAATCTCATCCATACCTCCTTGCTTAATGAATTCATTTGTCCAAGCCACGGTCTCGTTTCGTAGTAACAATCTCAGCTTATGCAAACGACCAACCTCGACAAGTTCTGGTTTCGTAATCTTTCTCAGATATGAGACAAAGTCGTCTGGAGTTTGGCCCTTGGCCTTAGCAATAATATTTTGGGCAACTGCAGCACCGGAAGCTGTTATCGATTTAGATCCTTCCTTGACACTCTCTGATGATTTTGTCCGGAAGTGTCGCCCCAAAGTACCCTCTGGCTTTGATTTCTTTGTTGGCTCTAACCGCTCTTTGCTGCCGCTACGAGACAATGTGAATGTTCGACTTCTTGGTCTTTTGGACTTCGCTTTGGCGACATCATGGGTTCCCTCAGTAGCATCAGCGCTTGAGTCGCTACCATTGGTCCCTGGTCTACCATTTTAGCTGCTTCTATCTCTGCCCAGTCTTGTTTGATGAAATCTTTCTTCATCCCTAAAGCGAGACTTCGCATTTTCCCTCGTTGATTCTCTGCAATATTTCGCCGGTCCAGCATGGCCTCGAACTCCTTGTCTACATCTTCATCGGCGAGGATCTGGTCGGCCTTTGACGTTTGCTGTTTAGGCTTGCTTCCAAAACCAGAGACAGCAGCCAGCACTCTCTGTCCTCGATTCGGGCCAGACTTTTCAGAAGGAACAGATACCTCAATTGACTTTCTCTCCACGCTCTGCCGCCTGCTTCCTGAGACACGTCTCACTATCTCGGAGCTGAGTTTGGAGCTTCCTCCACTGACCCGACGACTTATATCTTGGAGGCTGAAGTTACTGGGAAGATATGTTGATTTGGGTCTCTGCGATTCTTCGGAACGTTTGCCAAGGGTTGGCTCATTACCCAGTCCATAATAGAAGTCTCTCTGCTTCCCACGGTTATACTCTTGTGGTGTGTATAAGTCTATTTCATCCTCCAGAAATTTTCCTCCCGATGGCTGTTTCACAAAGAATTCGCTGGAAAATTGAGCATATATTGGTGGGCGTGAGTCTGTTTCCGTTGGCGATAGGGCAGGATATTGGTTCTCTTTATTCTTCTGGGAGTGTTCTTCATCTTCTATTCCTTGTTTGCGGAGACTTTTGGAAGATTTGGGGCGTGAGAGAAGGGTAGCAAGATTCGTGGAGGATTTCGTCTTCTTGGGCTTGCCTTCCTTATCCTTCGACTTTGACGTTGACTCTGAGTCTTTACCGAGTGACTTTAACGAGATAGAGCTCAAAGTTTTCTTGTGTAACGAAACTTTTCCGTCCTGGTTTGAACCTCGTTTGGCACTCTCCTTGTCCTTCTTGGGCAGTTTTGGTCCTTTATTTTGTTGTGTTTGGAGCTCTCCCAGAGCTCGTGAATGCGGGTGATCTGCTGGTAAAATTGGTGTCCCGTAGGCAGGTGTACTAATGAATACATCGTTTGTAGATGAAAGTGTTGCCCCGGCGGATTGATTTCGTTTGTGTATGAAGCCTCGCAACATTGACGATTTAGTGTACTTGTGCTGTGATGACTCTGGATAATGAAACGCCATGTTGAAGATAGACAAGGAATACTGTGTGAAATGTTGTGTTAGTTAATGTAAATCTCACTAACGAATCTATGCACCTTCAATGAGAGTCGCCCCCGGATTTCGCTACAATGTAGCATTTAATCTTCACATATCCATTGAAGGCCAAAACTTGGTTACAAGGCGTGTTGATATGTTTTGGTTGCTATGGCGCTGGCATAGCAACCGTCTGGAATCCTTGCTCTTCGACTCGCGCGAGCACGTGAAACGCCAAGAATGATTCAATATCTTGTGGGGTATCAAGAACATGCTTGATTTTGGCCGCAGGATTCAGTTTCAAGGCCTTGCCCACCTTTTGTTTTCTTCTTGAAAGGTTGATGACTCCTGTCTCTATGCTAGGGCTAAAATTAAACAGAAAGTAACAGATTCCAATTGGCGGATTCTACAACGCCTAAGCTGTTCTTCCATCGTTAGCGTACTATATTGTATGAACTTGGTTGTCTTCAACCTTTCCAGTAAATCATATCCCTAATTATAGTCGTTCGGGCCACCCACTTTACTTTCGTAAAGTAGGTGAGGGTCAGCAATACGCAAAAACCAGCAATACGCAAATTTGAAATTTTGGTGAGACTCCACCAAAATTCTTTTTTAAAGTACTTGCATTACAACGTATTGAATAAGTTGCTCTATTTTTAGGAAATCTTTTCGACTTTTGAATTTTATAATGTATTATTTTTAAAAGTGAAAAAATAAAAATATTATTGTTAACTTAATTCGCTCAATTTTCCCATACAAATTTTGGTGCGATTTGCGTATTGCTGGTTTTTGCGTATTGCTTGACCCTCACCTACTTTACGAAAGTAAAGTGGTGACCCGAACGACTAGCGCAAAGTCGGGAAGACAAATATATGCATAATAAGAAGAGTGATGATCATTTCTCACCTTCTATGTAGGCTCTACGCCCAATTCTAGATTCTACCTTCCTACGCGGAAGGATATAATACACTCATCGTACACACTCATAAATACAATGTCGCAATGCCTACTTATTCACCTCCGGCCTAGTTTCCATTTATCAATTCGATCCTGGATCTCATCCCATTTAAACTTCCTTCTTGTGACATCTTTCTCTTCACCTTCTTGAAGGACGACAGTCGGGCTCCGCTCCCTTTCCCTGCATTGTTCACCATGCCCCCAACTACCACCTTCGCAACTCTGCGAAGATCTTCCACGGTCAGCTCCTCAATCTTCCTACACATCTCTCGGACTCCGACTTTTCGTCCATGAACCTGGACCTGCCTTCCCAGGTCCTCAAGCTCAACCATCCGGCTCTCTAGATTCATTAATAGACTGGATCGCAGCTGATTCTTAGCCCTATTGACTTCCGCAGTCTGTAGTGAACTGAACCCAGAATCGAGAGTTAGTGCTTGCAGCTCGCGGCACATAACATCCAACATGGGGGCAACTTTTCCGGGAGAACAGCTCGCCGAAATCCCAAAAAGGCCAGAATCTGTGTAGGAGTGGTTAAATGCTATGCAAGACTCTACCCAGCCGTGTTGATTTAGGACATTAGTATAAAGCCGTGAGTACATTCCCTTGCCGGGCCCTCCTGCAGAAAAAGATCCACCACCACCGAGGAGCGTTTGTAATGTAGCCAAAGCATAGATATCATCCGAGGAAACAGGGAGTGCCTCGAATGCTAAGTGAATGTGGGTGAGAGGTGGTATCGAGGGGTTGATAGGAGGAGGCAAGGGAGGTAAGGATAAGAAACCGCCCGTGTAATAAGACGGCTTGAGTATGTCTGTTGATGATGGATAAAGATCAGTCATTGACTGGACTGAGGCATTTAGTGGTGCCGAAGTTGAGATATTTTTGAGGAAAGGGAGCCTAGAGAGTAACTTTGAGGGCTGCTGTGTAGGCGATGGCGGAATTGAGGATGATATCGAACTATCGCTACTCTCACTGTATGTGGATCCTAGGGAAGTCTCTGAGCCTGTGCGAGACAAAGACGGCAGTTCTGATGTCGGTATATCTCCAAAGTACTGTTCGGCCAGTCTAACAGCTTCTCGGTGCTCAACTCCTGCAAATGCGATGACCATCCTTTCAGGAGTGTAGAACACCTTTCTATAGGCTTCAATAACACTTTTATCGATCTGCCCTAGTCGTTCTTTGGGACAAAGTAGTGGATTTCCAAGCGTATTATCCTTATAGGCTGCCATGTGCACCAACTCTGGTAGAATGAGGTCCGGTTTCGACCATATTTCTCCGATCTCATATGCAGCGGTATCTAATTGTAATAAGACTTCTTCTTCTGTTATGAGGGGCTCACGTATTGTCTCTGCTAGTAGTGCAACAGTCGTTGGAACTGCCGAATTAAACGTCGCAGATTGATACATCAGTGATTCTCTTGAAGATGCGCACTGTATATTTCCTCCCAACGATTCCAGCGCTTCAAGCATTTCGTCGCTGGTCCTTTTTGTAGTAGATTTAAATGCTAACCGATCCATGATATGGCTGACACCCTTATAATAGTCGTTTTCATATCGCGATCCCGCATCAATGTACACGCCGATCCCAGAGAAATGCCCTGGTAAGGCTTCTGTCGCAACACGGATGCCATTAGAAAGAGTAGATATTTCATCGAGCTCTGCTGGGTCCTGAAGAGTACGTGTCAGAACAAGTAAGTTGGCTAATATTTCAAAGCTGGATACCTTTTGGATTCCTTCTACAATCGTCGCCAGATTTCTTGAGCGAAAAGAGGCAAACTCTAACAGAACCTTTAGAAGCCGTGAGACCCCGCGCCAGTGATCTTGAGGAGCATTTCAGCATGTTGAGATTGGAGACCTTCAAGTCGCTGAATTTCAATTTGTTGCCTCTGCGTTAAGGTTTCCGGATTAAAAAAACAGAAACAGTCTTCCGTCACATTGATATGTTGACGCCGCTTCATTACTAATTTCACCTCTGCCTAGGAACACATAACAGGTCCAAGCTACAGTAAGGTACTTTCCCTTCCTCCCTACCGTCTTTTCCGTTTCACTTAGTAGAATCAAAGCATCAAAGGTTTATATCATTGGAAGTTTATTTTGTTTCAGAATGAGACTTCAAAAGATGCTAAATAAACTTGGTCTCGTGACGTGTGGCCAATGTTTAACACCATCCTGATCTAACTGGCTGGTTCTGTCTTCCGCCAGCCACTGGCTGAGCTGCAACCATCCTTTCCCCCCAGCGCTTCAGGGACTGCAGGTGTACCGAAGGCGTTGTGGAGGCCACGGGATTGATTGACATTACAGCCTGCATAAGCATCTACTTACTGCTGTGACTGTTTAGCCCGTTCTCAATTCTCCCTGGTGAAAAGATGTAGGTACCTGTACCTAGGGACAAGCCTCGCCAGCCTATTTACCATGCATATACAGTGTGTCTATCTAACACTTTGCGGAGAGCCCGCTTGGTAATTTGGGGGTGGAGGTGATGTGACAACGAAACTTTCCTGCCCAAAATCCCATGCGTCCCCTGTAAAAGTTCACCAAAAGGTAAAATATATTTAGCAGGAGTAGCATCTTTCAAATATGATACTTCCGTTCCGCGTTACTGCTCCTCCTGATGTCCTCCGATATATTGTGGTTGAGTCTAGATCTTGCCCATCTTGGCCTGCACGAGGGTCACGGCGATCCAGAGTCCAGGCTCAAGTCCAGAGGAAACACCGGTTCAACTGGGTTCTATGTATAGATAGATAGATAGCAAACGAATCCCGTTGCCTTCCTGTTCTTGGGTATAGAGTCCAGAACAGCATACGCCACTTGCTGAGATCAAAGCTCTTGAACCAACAGAAATATATATATCAGAAGGTTTGAGAGAAGTGGGCTCGCCTGACCATTGCACCTGCCCCTGCCCCAAGCTTTTCTTTCCAGCCTTCTTTCACCAAACCGAACAAGAATCGGAGAATCCCACCCTATCTTTGATACACCTCATTCAGCTTTGAGATTCATGATTTTCTTCATGGCTGAATAACTAGGGAAAAAAGAAGCAAAAGAGGTTATCCCATTTTACAAGCACGCAACAACAACCCCTTCCTACCTCTTCTTGTTTTGCGGTGCTTGGGGCAATCAACATCAATTTAGTTCATCCAACCCAATTCCAAGACCGTGACCTCACTGCCGATCAATGTATTCTTCAGTGCCTAGTCCTCCTTATCCTCAGCCTACTGCAGTTGCAGCTTCCTCGCCGCCAGGTCGTCCTGGCCGTCTTCGTGGTTTGAGTTATTTGCGGACTTACACTCAGAATCATATATTGTCGCGAGACAATCAGAGGCCCTCGGTCGGAAGAGCAACATCCTACCCGACACCGACTTCAACCACCAACAGGAACAGCCCTGCACCTGCATCCACGTCACCAAGTAGTCCCCGACAACCCTCGCCATCAAGTCCAACCTCAACAGCAAATATTCCTGCTGAAAGATCCAGTTATCCTGAACATATCAATTCGACGACGAGTGGTTGGTTACCGACAGTGGGAGGGCAGAGTGGTGTATCACGAACAGGAGCAAGGCCCCAGTCAACAGCTACCGAATCTTCGTCCGCGGTTCTATCTAGCACACGATCCTCTGTGGAAACTACCGAGTCGACAGAACCCATGGGAAGGACACGATCGGCATCTGCCGCAGTTGTAGCGGATATGCCACAAGCTGAAAGGACTCAAAATGAAGCCTTTGACAGGCACAGCAAATGGCAATAGTGGCACAAATATAACGAACCAACTCCCTTCAATTCGTTTCATAGCGCATCAAGACCCTAGGGCACAACGACCTTCACTTGTATTTAGCCCCATGGCTAGAACTTTACCTTCGAGCAGGAGATCATAAAGGTAGGCAGATATTCGGAGAGGGACAACCAGCCGAGCAACATCGCCTACACACCATCCGCGGCTCCGGTAGGGTTCAAATCGAAAGTTGTCAGCCGGCGACATTGCGAATTCTGGTGCACGGGCGGGCGTTGGTTCATCAAGGACGTAAAAAGCTCGTCGGAACCTTCTTAAATCATATAAGACTCAGCTCGCCAGGCACAGAATCTCGGCCATTTCCGATTAAAGATGGCGATATCGTACAGCTAGGAATAGATTTCAAGGAGGAGAGGAGATGATTTTCAGATGCGTAAAGATCAGAGTTGAATTGAACAAGGGTTGGCAACAGACCCCTAACAGCTTTAAGTAGGTGTTCTTCAATACTCCATGTATTGTGGAGATACTGATACATCATAGCGTACAATCACATAAACGTTTACGAGAATTGAGAGAGCTAAATAATCAGGGGAAATCATCCGTCGGTGGTTCCCCGCAGGATTGCTCGATCTGCCTGAACGCAATTGCAGTAAGTTTCCCAAGATGATATAAATGCTATAAATGCATCATAGCTCACATGCGTCTGTCCCCTAGCCATGCCAATCGCTCTTCGTCGCACCTTGTTCACATACCTGGCATTATAAATGCATCCGGGTGATAATCAATGGACCACATTGGCCGCACTTCATCTGTCCAAATTGCAGGACAGTTGCCGACCTTGAGGCAGAAATTGATGATCCATCAGCAGACGGGGAATGGGAACAGTTAGAAGCTGAAGAGGCAGAAGCTCCGGCGGCTCCAGCAGCTCCGGCACAAGCTTCTTCGAATGATCAAAGTCGATCTCGACGCCATATTGACAGCAGTGAGCAGACATATGTTACCCCTCAAGCATCAGCGCAGGAAACAGGAACAGAAAACAGTGATGGTGAAGTCGTTGAAGCTAGCGACGAATCAGACGAGGGACAACATATTTCTGATACTGCAGAGGCCATGGGGTACCTCAATATCAATGAAACGGATAATCCTTCAGCTAGTTCCGCGAGCTCAGAAACACCAGAGGCATCCAGTGCAACTGTGCGGCCTGTTGATATAGTAAGAAAGCCAGTGGCTGCTCTTGGTGGCTCTACTTCCCAATTTGAGCAAACTCCTCGGCAGAATCATGACCGGTTAGTGCGAACCCCGAGCCCAGGGGGCTACCATCATCTCTATCAGAAGCCATTATCAACGGCGAAGGACCCATGACTCCAAGGAATGATGCGGGCCATTTGTATTCGATGGCAGCGCAGGTCGTCTAGCCGATCCTAGGTAAGGATGGCCTATTGCTTGAATCTCTACCTCTGATATTCTAGGAGCCACGATTGCCGAAAGCTCCTTCACTTCGATACTAAATTGGTTTCAAGTGAAATTTTGGTTGCCTTGCCCTAGACTTTGCTAACCTTCATTCTCTAGTTCCACCAGCACATCAAACACAGATCCACAGCCAGATACTACTCCAGCACCAGATCCGCAACATCAAACAAGCATTGATCTTTGCTATGTCTCTTTGTTTCTGCATTTGAAGAAGATGGGACAGTTCGACTGGTGACTCTGTAACGATAATTTAATTAATAAATACTGCATGTTCTATGGCGCGATGGCATGGGAAGGGAAGCTGACAGCAATTAGATATTTGCTCGATAGGTACTGGCTAATGATTGGAATGTCATCTAATGAGAATTTGAGCTTGAATTTGAGGTAGAAAAAAAGGACATTGGCATCAGTACCAATAGCACTTATATACTAGAAAGAATATGAAGGTGGACTTCACGACACAGGTCCACCATCATCCGAATCTGCCACCATCTTCATCCTTTAGTTCCTATCTGCCACGCCTTGAAGTAAATTGGGTTAGGCTTCAGACTATCGCCTCAGACCAGCTCCGATCCGTTCTATTTCTCTTCCTTCCACAGAACCAATACCTGCAGCCTGCCGGAGTCGGTCTAGAGATTCAATATCCTTGACCTTGACAGCTTCTTCGGCGGCTTTTATCCGCATCCCGCATTTCTCATACATACTTATCGCTTCACCGGGCTTGAGCGACGGTGCGGCTTTCGGGATGAAGAGGGCGGCGAGTTTGGGGTTTCCAGCGGCGAGGATAAGATTGAAGAATGGCTGTTAGATATCGTTAGCTTCGGTAAAACAACAGGTATGAGTAAGAGGCAGGGATGGGAGAGAGGAGGAAGGACGTACTTCCCACCCGATCGGTGATTTGCGTGTCTTGGAGAGCTCTTCGAGCTCGTTCCAGTCACGCTTTGCAACTAGTGCTCGGAGTCTGCGGTCTTGTAAGAACATGGCTGAGAGAAGGGTGATGGGGAAATGATTACCTGATCCACCAGAATGTCTTGTCTGGGATTTTGAACTCGCTTTGCATCTTCTTGACCCGACTTGTGTATCCCAGCCGCACTAGCTTGAAGATCGTCTCGTTGACGCTGAGTCCAGTAAAATCTTCTGTTAATTGGTCTTTGAATGACTCTTGCATACGTAAGAGGTAGTAGCTTCTTGTAAAGACTTTACTTCGAAGGCTGTTTCTTTTGAATCGGATAGTAATTTGACCGCCAGAGATAGTTTGTCGCTTGCGCTTCGGGATTCATTTTGTTTGAGAGCTTCGCGGATGAAGACGTTAGCACCGTCGATGCGACGGTCATCTTGGTAGTAGAGATCTTTTAGAAGCTCTGAGTCATCCGCTTGAGCGGAGGCTTCGATGAGAGCTGTTGCTGTTGGGCGGGAATTGATGACGCGGAAGAAAGCCGATAGTTGGAGTTTCTTTTTCAGGTGCAAGACGACGAAAAAACACAAGATCTGAATCTCCGCTCTCGATGGCTTTATCGAGCGCGATTTCATCTTCTTCCATATCAAGGAGAGAGGGACTTGTTTCCCAGCTCTCGGCTCATGGTTCAGGAGTTCGGTTGCTAGGCGTCCTCGTCCTTCATCGTACGCCGCTCGAGCGATCTCTTCGAAAGATATGCCGCGCTTTCCAGCTAGCTTTTCGACAATCATGCGACAGATTGTATCTTCATCTTCTGAACTAACTCGGACTTTCTGCGACGCCCAGTGAACATAGATGCGATCTGTAGGCAGGCGTATATAAGAAAAATACGGAAGCTAAGATATTCTCTGCGGTTAATGAGACGTCTAACCAGCTTTTCGGGTGTGAGGCGGACAAATTGATCGTAGGATAACGGTAGTCCAATCTCGTAAAAGCGAACGGCATTCAGAACGCGCAATGACTCGCACATGTCAACAAAATCATCGCTTATATATGTCTAGGACGGATTTCCCGAAAGATGCTGCTTTCAAGAGTTGTTTTTGCCAATGTATGTTGAATTCAAGTCCGGCTGCCTTGACCTGTTTGAAGTATTAAAGATGTAACAATTTCAGGGCCTATGGGACCTACACATTCAAACTGCCTCAACCAGATTTGGCGTATAAGCTGAATGTTGTCGTCTGCTTTTGGTGATTGATTTTCCAATTGTCTACAGCATCGAGTAAAATTGATGCTGGTGACTCATGCCGAATCGGAACACTTCATCCGTTACCTCTGGCACTTTTTGTAAGAAGTCGCAGATATCGTTTGTGATTAATCGAATGCCATCATGATCTACAAATTTTTAGTCTTAGTGCCATATCGAAGTTCGCTCTGATTACCTGCTATTAGGTGGACCCTGCCATCGTAAAAGTATTTGCGCAGCGTTGTTTGGCCCCTATTGACATGGACCTCATCGTCCCAGGCAATCACGACGGCGTCGTTTCCACACCACTGAAGTCCTGTGGTGGTATCCTAGATTTCGAATTATACTCACTGAGCCTTCTCTGGAAATCACTGGTGATGACAAACGCTTTGCCTTCGCCAGTGTACAATGCGACAAAGCTTGCCATTTGGTGATACACTGAGATGAGTGAAGGGACCAATATCGAGCTGCCGATCCTCAGATTCAGCGGCATCTACAACGTAGATGGTCTGGCTAATACTCAGTAGAACTTCTACTGATCGAGATAGAGTATAAGCAGGAGGTATTATGGTCCATGAATGAACATCTCCTTCTGGCGGGGTCGCAAGCCGGGTTGGCCGTGGCTCCTCATACCGAGGAACAGAGATTAGATGGTTATTCGAAAGTAGAGCAGCGAATCCACTGCCGTAGAACCTGAAAAGGTAAGCCTGAGAAGGGTTTTAAATTACTCTCATTACGAACCTGCACGCAATTACACCATATTCTTCAGCACCATTGCCAAGTGAAAATTGAGTGAAGTCTCCCTGTAAATCGTAGTAACAACGGACGGTGCCATCTGCTGTGACGATTATGAGTTGCTCATCATCAGACCATCCGAGTCCTTTGATAGAGCCTTTATCCCAATTTAGGCGCCGAATCAACTTTCCCGCACAGCTATATAGATCTATACTTGCTTTAGATGATTGAGATCCTTGTAGACTATGTAATTTTGATTCATCTCGGTAAAGAGCTAAATCGAGAGTTAGCTAGTACCACTTCAAAGATACCTAGTAGTAAGCTATACAAATAGAGCGAGGTGGTCACGTGTGTGATGATTCAGTTCACTGTCGTAGACGCTTTCAGAGTGCCTACAGTGTATATTTGTTTGATGTTGAAACTTTTCTAGAGATCATTCTTTATGATTTCAGAGTTACTAGAACTACTAGGACAAGCAAAACTGATGCTGGGTATGACAACGCGTAAACGTCTGGGAAATTTCTGAGAATTCTCGAGCCTCATTTCCCAGCTTTATTTTCGAAAAGTATGGACGAAGTAGCAAACAATGCAGCATATAACTGATACAAAGCAAACGGAGACTTACCAATAGCTCCCCCATATGAACACCCCGTAACGATGTAGTTCTCAAGCTCCAGGTCCTTGTCGAATACCTCAGTATAGAGCTGTATTTTCCGATAGAACTTGTCACCAACTTTCTCCCAATCCGCAGTTGGACTCTCCATTTCTTGCTCTATCACCACCGCATGTCTGGCACGTTAATGCCTTGGAATCTTCTAAATTGATGGTTGAATGATTGCTTCCTGAGGCTTTCATTTATTTTTGGGGGTTGTGCCAAGCCTTTTGTTAGCTCCAAAGGCAATGACAGATTCAACGACATTCAGTGAGTAATTGCTGGAAACCACCACAAAGAGCTTATATAATCCGGTTTATAAATCTATCTATATGCCTTCTTGAAGTGAGGGAGAGGGGTAAGAGAATACTGGGAGATGGCTGATTGAAGTTGTAAGAATTGCGGGCCTAATGGCAGACGAAATACTGGAAAAGGTGCATGAATTGAGCGATGTAGAGCTTGCAGCTTTAATATGTCTCGTCACGCAAGAGCACTGTATCGTTGATACCGAGCCTTATGCAATCGACGATACCCTTCAGGAACTAGAATTGGTAAGACAATTCATTCTTAACTTACATATCACTAACAGCTCTTAGATAGCAGCAAAGGTTTTCGGATTATCTCATGCAGTAATTGACTGTTCCGAGCATACTTCCCTCGACGATTTTGCGCACGCCATATTATCAGTTGATGGCAGTCCCGGACGATCGGCTTCTCCTGTAAGGACTAGGCAAGATTCGTACTTCCTCCAATCCCAAGCCTTCCAACCAATTACGAGATCACCCCAAGCCGAATCCTTTGCAGAGAATAAGACGATCGCAAACATTATAATTGCTAAAAATTTGGATGAGGCGCCGAAGCAGGTTCAAATACAGGCTCTAGAACTTCTGCGGACTAAACGAATATATGTTCGATCTTCAGTACACCATGCACCTAAACGATTCTTGTTTATCGCGCTGCTAGCTGGTGGAGAGGGACCAAGGTTGACAAAGCACTTGAATGAGCACATGTTCATTTCACACTTTCATGATCCAGATGATGGATTCCCAAATATCGAAGAAGCATATGGGGACGGAGACTCGATTTCTTCAGTAGTCCGGAAGAGCCCGAGAATACACACCGAAGCATCACTTATGCCCAGGATATCAGCCGAGGTTAGTTCTTCCACGGGTAACGCGAACTTGGGCGGCAATAGTAAAATAAAGTAGGACATTGAACAACTCTCAGGGCTGAGTGATCTTTGTACTGTCACCATAGAGGTGAAGCAGTACCAGCAGAATATTATTGCTTTCCTAAGACTTCATAGAGCAGTGGCTGGGGGGATTTCTCCTGTTGCTACGAAGCACTTCGATAAGCTCATGCAGTAGGTGTTCGCGCGATGAACCTTGGACTTGTGGCTGATCATTTAGATGTCTCGCACCTTTACATGGTCTAACATATGTTACGCCTGGACTGTTGCCCTTGCCGCTAGAAAGATATATCTACATCGCATCTACATCGTTAAGTCTGAGCAGGAGCGAAGCATGCAGTGGGGAAGTGATGTTGATGCTATCGCGGCGTTGCTAGACGGAGTGGGACCAGACGAGGTCATTGAAGATGTTTTAGGGAGTTCTGGCGCTGAGGTTCCTTTATGATACCCTGTATTTTCATTCAAATACACACATTCACTCAATCCACATCTTTCATGATATGTTTCCCAGCTCTGCGAAATCCACAGATGAATTTTGTACACAGACCTTGGGCTGACTTGCTGAGCCTTTAATGCATAATACGGCCTGGAAATATTTCATTCCTTTCCCTATATTTACCAATCCATTTGAACGCTTCAAATAAAATTCGAGCAGACTTCATTCCAGATCTGATATCACGAGCCTTTCAACCCCCACCCAAAATATGCGGCTCTGCTGTGGCATTCCAGAACACTCGCCACCAATGCGGCGTCAGTCATACTTCATCCGCGGGATGACAGTCTGAAATTATTCGGTGTCTTACTTGAAAATTTGTTTGCATTTCTTGAGCTTTGAAGCTGTAGCACCGTATCCCCCACGCTACGATATGCAACAAAAATTTATGTTTTTCGAGCAGTGGATGTCGTGCTTGCGGACAATCTCGCGTAACACAGGATTTACAGGTATCTGTACCTGTTTGTGATTTGAAAGATTGTAAATAAGATCATTGGTCATCAATTGACGCTGAGATCGTTGATTTAATTATGGAGGCTTAGCATTCGACGGCTGAGTAGCACCATCGATTGAGAACCATATGATTGTTCGACTCAACTTCTGATGCGAAATCGCTTTGTTATCGACGCCTATTTATAACCGAAGCTGTTTCCTTGTCCTTCCTATGTTTCAGCTTACTTGTAACTCGATGATACCACCAAGGAAGAACGCAAAGTGCACACTCTGAAAGAGCCAGCTCCCGGCCTGGACATAAGGGCTAACGTCCGCTGTGCTTTCGCCGCTATTGCAATGAACTTTGGAGAGATATCTATTACTTTCAAGCACACATTCTGAAAGCCCCAAAAACATCACGAAATGAAAACAGAGATTCTAAAATATGACAAATACAATGGACCATTAGGTATTGCAATGCATCTTCTGCTTTGGTATAGATACCACCTGGCCCCCTAAGGAATGTGATGACGAAAACGGAAAACCTCATGTTCCTCCTTGGGCATGTAGCTGAACAAGAATTCTTTGGTAGCATAGCTCTCAAAAGCTCAGATCTGTGCACGTAGTTTGCCAATAAACGAAGTGTTAGATATTATGTAATTGAACAAAGTGACACTTTATACCTGTCATTGACTCTATGACTCAATAAACCATTATTATCCTTACGCCAGCAATGCATTTTCTCATATTTTATCATGACACATCTTCACAGCGCTGTAACCTTGCAGGTCCACCCTGAAGCTTGACTCAAAAGTGGCAAGCTGGTCACGAAATTAGAGGTATTCATCGGACATTAGGACTTTGAGACTTACCTTGCACCAAGACACCAGCCTAATTCATTATTTTTAATTTTCTTTGCAATTTTAACTTCTCGGTCAATAGGAAACTCGTATCCAGTGTGTAAAAGTGCCATCATGAAATTGAGATCTAGGCAGTGCTCCGGTCGGTGTTCAAGCTCATCGAGCGCACCTGGGACATTCTGGAAAACATCCCAATGATCTTTGCCCCCGCACACTTGGTCAGTGAGATGGTGCAGTTCCTTGAGCGTGAACGATTCTGGCATGCCGAGCGGCTCAGTTCGATCAAAGAAATAGGAAAAGGTATAAACATCTTCTCGAGCAAATGTCTTCTGGAGAGATGGTTGGTGGATGCCGTTGAATGAACAAGGAGCGACTTTGCACTCGGCATCTTTTTGAAGGATCTTCTCCGCAAGCTTGCGGCACTGAGCCGGTGCCGGTGATGACGGCCCCAGTCATGTTAACAGTAATCGCTGCACCAAGAGCATGGCCTTCGCCCAATTTTACATCGATAGCACGTTCCATACCTGGGGCGATGCAAGGGTTGACTACTGGCTTCGAGACCCATGATGAGTCCTCAGGATGCGCTCCGTGAACATCCTCAATGAGTGTTTTATGGATAGACTCGCGAGCTGACATAAGGCCATAACCAAGATGTGAATGTTGATAGAGTTCAAATTCCCTGCCTCCAAAGTTGAGGACGTACCTCTGTTCGGTGTCGGCTAGCTTTTCTGGGATTCCGCCATTGGCGCCTTTGAACGTGGGCTCGAACACGATTTGAGTTGATCCACCACCAAGGTCAAAGACAGCTGCTGTCTCAGAATGATCCGGTCCACCAATCTTGCCTAGAAGATAATTTGTAGTAATCCAGGCAAAGACACCTTCATCCTTGCCTTCCATGACAACAACCCCTTCTTTTTCTTTCGACACAACTGGGAATGGATAGACAGTTTCTAGTCTGGTCCGGACAGCATCCAGGATCTTCTGGCTCAATTCTGGCCAAGTTTCCGAAGTCCAGCTGTCGCCTTTACGGCCACAGGGGTGCAACCCTTCAACGCGCGGGAACAGTCTCTACAGCTTTATCCATAAGAGCATCTAAACTCTTTGCAGCTCCCTCCGCATCAGCTCCGTACGAACTCAGACCAGATCCTCCAGTCTTCTTCTCGGTCATCCAGAAACCTTCATGCTCGAGCTCTGGAGTGGGGCCGCAATTGTTAAATTTGTATACATGGATTCTCGATCCAGTGCTGCCAGCGTCTATCATGAGAGCATACTGGACGATTGGCTTAGATGAGTCGATCGATTTCGAACACTTGGTTGTTCCATAAGAAGAATCTGAAGGTGTCTGGCCGTCATTGCCACCTTTTACACTGGGGCCAATGGGCACTATTAGATCGTAAATACGTGTTCCTAAGTGATAGGAGTTTTCATTACCAGTTGTGTACGTGCCTGCTCCCTTTGGCGCAAGAAAATAGAATAAGAAGACTATGAATAGGAGCAACCCTCCAGTCTTCAAGTATCTAGAACGCTGACTTTGCGTCATCCAAGCGGCTTTTATTTTCTCCAGCGTGCCTGCGGCGCTCTTGCGTGCGCCTCTATTACTGTAGCGAGCTGGTTTTTCGTGGGGATCGTGATGATTCCTTGTTGGAAGAGAGACTGAAGTTCGTCTCATGAAGAGAATGACAGACAAGTATTCGCAGGTCCGGGGGTAGCCTGCATATACTTATGATAGCAAAAAGAAAAGTTTGGGAAGAGAAGGGTGTCGTAGGGAAGTGAGTAAAGAATTTAGAGTAAAAGGGGAATGAAATCTGGAAAAAGGAGCTGGGCAACTTGGTTCAAGCCACATCTGAGCGCCACGATTTCTAGCCTCTGTCATGCACTATCCCTAATAGGGAATCTTCTTTTGATTTTTACTGGGGTTCCATCAGCCCTGCCATATGACAAACGCGGCTTATCTGCCTTTTCCACTTCACATCGCCTCCCTTCAAGAACCTAATAGAAATATAAATAGAGGCACCTATCTCCCGTGCCGCTCCCTTAGACTTTTCTGTTCCATATTTTACCGCAGCAGTCTTTTAGAACAACTTCTAACGACCTCTAAACCTGGCTAAGACTTGAGTGAGAGCCAAAGAACTGCCCTATATTCGAAGTCGATTTCCCAATTTTATAGCGCGCGTTCCCACAAGCACCCAACTTCAAACTGTGATCTCCTTGCAAAAGCGAGAGGCTGGCTAAGGTATCTCCAAAATGGATGTGCAACTCTATGTGTACGATCTATCTCAAGGCTTGGCGCGGAACGTATCAGCTGCCTTGCTCGGAATTCAGATTGACGCCATCTACCATACCGCCATTGTCATGAGTGGCATAGAGTATACTTATGATGGTGGTGTCAAGTCACTCGAGCCAGGGTCGATGGGAGCGCCCATGGAAATCATTAAGCTAGGGAGAACAGACCTACCGATGGACATTATAATTGAGTACTTGGATTCTTTGAGGGAAATCTATACCGCTGAGGTATGAATTCTCAAGCCATCTTAATTACCGTCAGTACGCTCATGGGATAGTAGGCCTATGATATTTTCACGCATAACTGTAATAACTTCACGAATGACTTTTTCCACATTTCTCCTAGGCAAAGGGATCCCAAGTCACATCGTTAATCTTCCGGATACAGTACTTAACACTCCATTCGGCAAAATGATGAGGCCGCAGATTGAAATGATGGTGAAGGACAGACAGTCCAAAAAAGGAGGCTTGATCGGCCTTGAGGCACGCAAGGCTGCTCAATCTAATCAATTGGTGAAGAAAATCGCAACGAGACAAGAAATGGATTCAGTACTGGCCGCAGCAGAGGATTCATGCGCTGTTATTTTCTTCACGTCTCCCACTTGCAGGCCCTGCAAGGCACTTTATCCGGTATATGACGAACTGGCAGCTGAAGTTGAGAATAAAGCTTACCTAACCATTGTCGATATTTCCACTGCATTCGATGTTGCTGCAAAGTATGAAATTAAGGCTACTCCAACATTTGTCACATTTTTGCATGGACAGGAAGATGGCCGATGGTCAGGTGGTGATGCAAGAACACTTCGAGGGAACGTTAAAGCACTTGTGCAAAGTGCCTGGCCACCGCATCTACATGAGTCTCTTCGCCTGCCGACCTTACGCAGTGCAGACGCTCGCCCTGTGCTATACACTAAGGCCTCCTCTTGCAAAGCTCGCCTCGAAACTCGGATCGCTTGCAGAAGAGGCAGCACCTCAAGGACTAATAAAATTCCTCTCGGCTCGCGAACATGATGGTGCTGCCGAGGCAACATTGCCTGATCTTGCGCAGTTCAGCAAGTATATCTTGACAGCTACCTCTAAGCACCCGCCCGAAATCATGTTTATGATTGTTGACCTTCTTCGTGCGGCAATGTCCGATCTACGAGTGAGCGGCTACTATGCGGAGGAGAAAGACCATATCACCATTGCGCAGCTTATTTCTTATGTCAACTCACTCAAAAATTGCCCATATGCTCTTCGTCTTGTGGCATTGCAATTGAGTTGTAATTTATTTTCGTCTCCGTTATATCCACAGCATATCCTCTGCTGCCGAATGCTCACCGAGCCCATCGTTCAGCTAATAACCACGAGTTTACTGGATGATACACACCACAACGTCCGTGTGGCGGCGGCAAGTTTATCTTTCAATATAGCAACAGCAAATAGCTCGAGTCGGTCAAAGCAGCGCCGAGAAGCACTTCCAGAAGGAGACCAGGTTGAGATTGCGGCTTCATTGCTTGAAGCAATTGAAGTCGAGGCAGAATCTTCTGAGGCATTGAAAGGATATCTTCTTGCATTTGGAAACTTCGTCTTCTGTGCGCCGAAGAATGGGGAATTGGTGGACTTGCTAAAAACCATGGATGCGCAAAGCACGGTCTTAAATAAGAAGAAGTTATTTTCCCAAGGAGTCACTAGTTCAAGAGATTGAACAGAGCTGCTTGGAATGGGACTATCGTAGATTGAATCCTAAACAAACACCAGCACCCTCACAGATTAGAGTATAATTACATATCTTAGACCATCAATCTTGGCCTGGTAGAGTATTAGGTTGCCTGCACCTTTTCAAGGATTTGGATTTTGTCCAAGTAACATGATCTCAATAAGTCAAATGTTCCGAGATGGAATATTAATATCACCGGCAAGTATTCTAATTCAGTGCGTCCACTAGAGGCCAGCGGCCATCGTCAGACATTGCATTCACGCACTAGTGTGGTATCTCTGTTGAACTGCTCCTCATTTTAAAATTAGGCCCCCCCGGAACCATCGCCAGATGTTTTCAATCCAGACAACCTTAGTTGGCTCGCAAGGTTCTTGACCTGTCACATTGTCAACCATGATGGTGATGTATTTTCAGAGCACAAGTAGCTGCTTCTTGAAGACCTCCTAGTCCGACGTCACCTGTCGAAAGCTTTGACATGCTTGTAGACTCATGATTTACAGATTTGGGAATCGATAAACCTGCTACAGATTTTGAGTGAGCATAGCAAGGCCGTGTGTGGAGGAAGATTCTCCATGCTCCCCTTATTAGGCAAGTTTTGTTAATGGAACTGTGGGAGGAGCTCAAGTATCGAAGGAGAATGATTTGAAGATAATTTGTACCCAAAGCAAACGAATAAATCTATCAAGTGTAGTTGGGATGTGGCTGTTGGACGGGTTGTTTGCATTAGCGGTCCCACTTTTGCGGGAGTTGCCGTACAAGTGGGGCATCTAACAAAGTTCCCACAACAACCGTTTTAGTTTTAATATTTATATACGCATACAGTAGCCTAAAGTTTGGGGCAATTTGGAAGAGTTGATGTGTTTTATCTGGAAAGTTGGGATAGATTAAAATAAGAAAGGCGCGATATCGATTTGTGATGTAGTTCCTTAGGTATTGTCTCCGTTGATATTGTGAGAATGACAATTAAGTAATGACATTGTGTTGAGTCTCCTAAACGACAATAGGAAAATTCAAGATCCTCACTGTCATAACTGATGATTACACTTTACTGACGCTCAGCAATTCTTTCGGAGATGGAAGGAGGCATATTCATCAATCTGAAACAAGACTCAATTCAGAAATTCCTTTTTGTTTATGCATGTATCAAGGACGAGAATAGGAAGTCCAACAGCTATAATCTAACAGCAATCTTAGCTAGCTGCCTACCTTGAGAATTACTCATGGAGCCTAGTACATGAATATAGATCTTCTTGTCATTTTTATGTTCTAGTTGTCGAGTCGTTGGCCTTGTGAATCATATTTGCTAGTGAAATTTGAACCAAAGCGTCACTTATTAATGCCTCACCTACGCTATTTGGCCTCGTAGAGATGATTCTATGTACCCGCGAATGGAGGAATAGAGAATTAGTATCCTTCTTGGAGGTGCCAGAAGTGAGTAAGAGGCTACAGCCTGTAAGATGATGTAGAAAGGACATCGATCTCAACAGAAGGCCAAGAATGAACGTAGAGACCGTGGGGAGTACAGACTGCAATAATTTTATTGACGAAATCATTTAGATCTAAACCTTCATCACAATTTTAGGGTGATTCGCCTTAAAGTTATCTTTGAGATACATTAACCCCTGTATATTATCCCCCTCCACAAAGTCGCCAAACAATAACAAGAACTTTAAGACACGAAACTCACAACTTCTCAGCTTAGGCACGTCTACAAATGGTAATTATCTGAAGTTCCTTTGTTTAACGATGAAATGTCATGAACTGATACTAACAATCGACAATAGCAATATTCTCCCACAATAGTAGACCATTCTACCACCTCAGCCTCGCAGGTAAGCTTCAATCTCATATTCTCATAGGCATCATTTCATTAAGACCCTCCATATCTAGCGCGTGTTCCTTCTGTAACATAGATCACTACTATCTATAGGAGAAGCTTTCCTTGGTTGTCATAATCACACTCACGGCTCACTCTTACTTCCACATCTCAACACCTCTGCAGAGGCCGTGTATCAGCACAGCCCCCTCCTCCGTAATATTTTGCCACCAGCAGTACACTGACAAGGACTCAAGGCTTGCCTTGTGGGCTTATTACCCTGATCTCACAGTGAGTTTCTCCATGCTGCATCTGAAGGCTGACAACCCTTTTTCGAGCTTCTCTTTGCACCAAGCCACGAAGATTCTCTCAAAACATAATTGCTAACTCCACTTCAGCAAAAACACCGCCTCTAATTACCTTACAATCGAGGGTAAGCTCTACGTTGCTTCACATAGCTCAGCATCCTTCTTGTATACACAATGGCAACTCTGCACAACCTGCCACAAATCTCTCCACAATCTGATCAGTCTGCTACAGACCGAAGATCAACTTGCGCTAATATCTTCGCATCTTGCCTCTGGGCTTGAATCTCCTCATTCTCATTATACTGCCTCACTTGATTGGCCCGGTATCTGTGAGGGCGAGTGAGCGTTTGTCTATGAAACTTTGTGGAGACAATCCCTCTTTCTGACACCTCATAATATTCCTAACATCTTGATTGCATGCTGTCCGTATATACAATATTTGATCAAGTGATCGATACACATAAGGTGGAATTATAACCTTGCGCAACTTTGCGAGTGTCTTCCAAAACATGCCTCGCAGCACTACCTAGAAATCAGGCGAGGGACCTATCAAATCTGAAGATAGTAGCAGGAGATACAACTATAGTCAACACATCACAATGCTCGGCAAAGACTTCCTCGCCGAACGATTATCTTCATCACATAAAAAGCACTCTCCACCATGCACTACTCTGCTAATATAGATCACAGCCGTCATGCCAACCACTATCGCCGGAACACATATTGATGGGTTGAAAGCTATGGATATCCAGGTTACCAAGATCAGCTCCTCAAATGGTTATACAGTCCAGCTCAGCCCTACCCTTGAAGAAAAATTGAAGGGCCTTATCGGATTCAAGAATGTCGCCTGCGCTATCGAACGTCCGATATTCTCTGTTAACTTGGACGAACTGGAGGAGCTCGCTGTTAAGACCGTCAACATTGGCCGCAATTCTCGTGGTGTTTCTATTTCCATGACCACAGCTCAGCGGATCAGGTTGCATACTTTCTTGGAGTCCAGCGTGAAGGAGTTCGAAGGTATCAATCTGCGTGAGAATACTATTCACCCTCTTACAATTGGAAAGGGAGATCTAAAGCACGAGTTGAGCGCATGTGATGGTGTTGTTAGGATTAGAGACTGTGCTGGAAACTTGGTGATGGAGGTTGCCACAGTTCGCTTGCGATTTGTCAACCTGCCCCCAGAGATTCGTCAGAACATCCTGGCATGGGTAGTTGAGGACAATGACGAACAGTTCATCAAGTTCCTGGAGGCAAGTGCATCTCAAAATCCTCTTCTCCTCTGTGAGACATCTCTAATAGCCAACACCAGATTGCACATGATCCGTTCGTCCTTCCGGCTACCATATCAGGATCTCGATTCATTGTCAAAGCACGAAATCCCGCTCCAGGTGTAATGCACGTGTCAAAGCAATTCCGGGCCGATTTTCTTGCTTGCGGTGCCATGAAGTCCATATTCATTATGGAGAATGACCCATTCCCTGTCATGTTCCGACCCGGCAAGGATCGCATCTTCTTGGACACCAATGTTATGCTGCTTGGAGTATGCCCAGGCCTGGCTTTTCCATTAACCACGATCAACTGGAAGCTTGTGACCGATTTGCAGATTGACCTCAAACTCTTCATTGAAGCTCCACTTTCACTTGTGGCAAATGCCATGAAGGCTTTGACCTCTTTGAAATCTCTGACCACATCTGCCACACTTTTCAACTACTTCCACCTAGGCCCCTTGGACATTAACATGGATATCTTGCTCAAGGAGGGTCGGATTTTCATCGCTCGCTATGTGTCTCCTGTTAATGCTGGAGAGATATTCGACGGAAAGGCGGCAATGAGACAGGTATTTGATGACCTTGAGGAGTAAGTTTTCCATACCCTAGAATCTCTTAATCCCAGGCTTCCGAGATATCATGATATTTAATACATTTGAAATCTTTGCGATGGCATGTACTAACTGTAACTCTTCCTTATAGGCACTATGAGTGTAACAGATTAATTAGCATATGGCTAAGACTCGAGAGGGCCTTCTTATTCAGACGCAACCCCTGCGTGAAATTCCGTCTTGAACTTTGCTATATTTGATTTCGGAGCGGCGACGCGCAAGAGATAAATATCATGGGTATGGTTACTGGAACATGGGAATGGAACATAGGAGCTGAGGATGGAGTAGCCCAATAATGAAAGTAATCTTCGTGTCCAACAAAACAGCTCTACACATTGTGAATTCTAGCCCATGGGTAATGAGTGTTTTACTTACTCAATGAGTTGAAAAGCCTACCCTAGATTCAGCATAAGTAAGTACCTCCTCTACACTCTTCGATATATAACTTACTCATGCTGACTATCTTCATTACGATCAATAAGTGGTCCTGCACCACATACTTCACAGACTTTTGGGATCGCAAATCAGGCCCGGAGTGGGTTGCTGGCCATCGAACTAGAAGCCATAAACCGGAAGCTGAGGGAGGTCAGATTAAGCTCAAAGTCAGTGGGGTCTAGGTGCAAGCCAGGAATAGAGATGGGAGAGTTTTTCTTTCTTCACGACAGTAACAGGTAGCGACAAGGAGGTATCTCACGCTGAATCCTAAGAAATTTCCGTAAGTTCCTGAAGCATAAACATTTGGGTCTAGGAACCTGGAGGCCTGAAAGACTTTGTCAGCCTAAGTTGTGGGGTATATATTTGGGTTATCTAGGCACCCACCTATTGCCGCTCCATCAAGACCAACGGAAGTCCAATCGGTATATCATCATGCAGTGTGCTAAATGCACTATGCTAATGCTGCTAGGCTTGAGGAATCTGGCAGTGGCTAGACCAAACCTCATCACAGAGCCATGCTCTCAAGCTTCACGATGCAGGAGAACGACGATATCTTCTCGTGTCTAAGGTCCATCACAGCCTCAAAACTAGAGATCAAATAAAGCCAGCCCTATGCGGTATGTTTCGATGTATAATCGCAGGTATTTATTTTGACTGCTTAGCCAAATATGGCAATACAGATACAGCAGGAGACCAAGCCGACATTATCCTGCCTATTGCGCGGAAGTTAGAGTCCGGTACTATCACCGGAGACTCGGAGTACCTCTCTGTCGAGGTGGAGTATGCTCCTAGTTCCGAATAATGCTTTAATGTTGTTGGTCATTAGCGGCAACAATGTCGACAGTGAGAATGACAGCATGACCACATCCGAGGTGTATCAATTGCTCTCCCTTTCGTCAAGACGACGATATACTATCGAATTTGAAGGTTTCTCTGGCTAGCCGTTAGCTTCCGACTTTTCAAGGTACTTGAGGGTTCGAGTAAGATTCCGATCCATCTATCATCGCCAAAACTATCAAACGAGGGTGGAGCAATAGCTTGTGGCTATAAGGTATCGGCCTCTGAGAGTATCTATTGCATTCTTCTCTGGCCATCCCTCTTTCGCGATTGCCAAGTCATTCATGGGACCCTATTAAAGGTATTTTGTAGCTGTATGTCGTTTGTTTGTGCATATTGAGCGCACACATTGTTTCTGAGTTCTTCATTGCTAGGCCAGTTTTCCTGAGGAATATCGTGTCCATTGACATAGGTATTTTAGACCATCCGATGGAGGTCATTAGAGTATTGCATTTATGAGTCCTAGTTGCAGGATCAGCTCCATATTCTGGGGCTTTATTAATTTGTATTAGTTTATACAAATTTCAAGAAGCTCTAAGAGGTGAAGAGCTGTGTGCACTGCGGCGATGGCCTTACTGGAATAATGAGACGTATGTTCTTTGAGAGGCGGCGTATTAAAAAAGTTGATTCTTTTCTTGCTCTGGAGAGTGCGGAAGAGATTGTGTGCACTGTGAGGGGTTGGAGTATGTGTTTTCTTAATTAATTCATCTGGAGTTTAGGAGATTTTCGTGCAATTGTCGTGCTCAGCTCGTGACAAGAGTAGTCCGATCCAGTGCTGTTTTGAGGTGAGTCTGAGTTCCGGCCAAAACTATCCCGGCAGAAAAGCTCCAACTCCCTCTCTTTAGAGGACCATAGTCGGGAATGTACATTTGAAACTTGCTAAAACCAGTAGCTACAAAGCTGTGGTTTCCTATCAGCGATTGAAATATGGGCGGACCTATTTGTGTGCAATTGTCATGGTGGTGAGAGATACTCGCTCTAAACTGCAAGTTTTATAATGCCTTTTCGAGTTTGTCAAAATATGGGATGCAAATTTCACATGTGATACAAGCTCTGTGGACTTATTCTTTTAATAGGGTGTGAGCAGCACTCTGATAGAGGCAATTACATCAAACCGCTCTGGCGTAGTCACAAATACACTATCCCGGGGATTTTTAACGCTTATTCGATTTCATTGTACGTGTTTTGTAAGTTTTAGGATTCAATTTAAATACCTGGTTTCTTCTTGAGCTGACAGGCATAAATTAACTGCACGCGCAGCAAGTTCATAGTACAGCGGACTTTCGGCTACCGAATACATGCCAGTCTATGGCTCTTTTACAACCTCCTAGAAATCACGAGCTTGATACACTCTTAGGTTCGGCCGCAATATCACCGTCTCACCTTTAAATTTCGTAAAGTTACCGGGTCGATACGGAAGATTAGAAATATTTCCCGGTGAGGAAAGAGGAGTTTCGGACCAGAGAACTCACAGGCGAGGGGATAAAAACACTACTCAATCTCGAAATACCTCGGCTCGTTCGATATATAGACAGCGGCTGGGATCCTGAGTACGCGCAGGTGCTCCATGCTAGCGCCGAGCTCCGGACTAGTTGCAACTATGGCATTGTACCGCACATATCCAAGTTGACTTTCGGATCACACCTTTTGCTCTGAAATTGCGATCCAAGAAGGCGAGTTTGAGTTGTCATAACTTTTGTTAGTGGAAGTCTGAGTGATCAAAGCTCATAAAGCACTAGGCTCAGTATACCTTATAGCATATTATGCGGAAAGTAGAGTCCTACATATTAATCAAGCTTTAAATACGCATCTAGGAGAGGACTCTGGTTCCATTTAATTGCACGCTGTTACAGAAATATTGTTCCAAATTTTCTAGCCGTAAAGATGAATTCCTGACACAAGCATGGGATCTATAGACAGTAATTTGGTATGTAATGCTCATATATCAGAGATCCGTCCTGCACATGGGACGCGCTATTATTTGCAGTAAGACCTACGGTTTTCTCATCACATATGGACTAATATAACTTTGTGCAAGGTTCTTAGCTAAGTCAGAGGCAGCGATGGCAATGTAGTTAGTGATACATGATTTTAACCACATCTAATCCCAAATTTAGTTATTTTATTAACGGTGTTGCAAAAATAGATGTTGTTTCAGGCTAGCAAATCAATATTCGTATACTTAAACACCACTAAAACTGGGACCTGAAGCCTATATGCGTTGGTATTCAACCTATGCTTGCTAATCGCCATTTAAACTAGTAGATAGGTATTCAGAGACAACAGAAAGATGCGTTGAATAAGATATCCCTGAAGCCTATAAGATTGTTGGCGTATCGAGGGACTAAATAAGTCCACCCTCATTAAATGCCATGCTATGTATCACTTTGGAAGCATCTGCAGTCTGTCAAGTCTATCAATAAAAGACATTAAATTGGGGGCTTCAGAGAATGGCTTACTATCATTTTACTTATCCAAAGATTAAAGATTACCTGCGGTACTTCTGAAAGCTTGCTAATTCTGGCCATAGCTTCATGATATGTACAATTTCTGGCTAAGAAATCGTTTGTCTCTAAGATGCACATGCTGGTTATAGGGCTTTGGGGTTTTGAAGAGGGAAACGTTATTCGTTTCGCAATATGATGCACAGATTTCCTATTGGTTGAGTTATATGAGTATAGGCTTGTAAGGGATTCAATATCTCATGCGTCTAAGGAATGTAAGGAGAGCCAAGGTGGAGGTTAGAAGGCATGGAGTGTCCCCCTCCCGAGGTTAATCAGACGCCAAAGCGAAAGCAAACTGTTGCACATACAAACGCGGCCCTGACTTTGAATTGAAAATAATTCCACAGCATGGGACATGCGCAGAGTCATTCGAGCGGCCCACCTAGGTGATCAAGCAAGAATAAGCTTTTGCTGCATGCACGCCACCCCTGCATTGCCCCAGCAACACACACCCCACAGTACTTGTAAACATTTTTGCTGATGTACCGAAATCTGCAATTGCGATTCAATGGTATCTTTGCAGATATAATCGAAAACATAATTGATATGGCTTTAGATCCTCGAGCAATGCCAGGGATGGCTTCTGAAGTCCGCTCTATTAGATCATCCGCTTCTACGCCATCGCTCCGCTCAAGAGAGGGCAGTATTACCCCAATGGGAAAGCTAGATGCACCGGGGGAAATGTGAAAGTGGTTGTAAGAGTTAGAGGATTTCTTCCCAGAGGTATGAAGTTACCACAGGCGAACTTCGAAATGTGCTAACCTTATGTTTAGAAATTGAAAGAGGTGCAGAATGCCTAATCCAGATGAATCCAAGAACTCAGGCGACCACTCTTTTGGCGCCAATGATACCGATGTTGCTAACTCGCGTTCGAAAACTCGAAAGGTGGAGGAGAAAGCATTTACCTTTGACAGTTCTTTTTGGAGTCACAATAAGGAGGACGCGCATTATGCACACCAGGAGGATGTATATAACAGCTTGGGAGAAGAGTTTCTGGATCACAATTTCGAGGGCTACCACACCTGTATATTTGCTTATGGTCAAACTGGTTCAGGGAAGAGCTATACTATGATGGGAACGGTTGATCAACCTGGTCTCATTCCACGAACTTGCGAGGACCTCTTTGAGAGAATCGAGGCCGCCCAAAACGAAACCCCTAATATTTCCTATAATGTTCGAGTCTCCTACTTTGAGGTCTATAACGAGCATGTTCGCGATCTTTTAGTTCCAGTGCAGCCTAATCAAGGACCCAACTATCTCCGCATCCGAGAATCACCGACGGAAGGACCATACGTTCGAGACTTGACGGATGCGCCAGTCAAGAGTATCACGGAGATTCTACGATACATGAAAACCGGGGATAACAATCGGACAACAGCAAGCACCAAGATGAATGATACCAGTAGCAGAAGCCACTCAGTATTTACGATTATGCTTAAGCAAATCCACCACGACATGGAGACGGACGAGACAACGGAGCGTGTTGCACGGATTCGACTGGTGGATCTAGCAGGCAGTGAGCGGGCAAAGGCTACGGAAGCGACAGGAACACGTCTTCGAGAAGGTAGTAATATCAACAAGTCATTGACTACACTTGGTCGTGTGATTGCTGCGCTTGCAGATCCAAAGCAGAATCGACCTGGCAAGCGAAACAAGGATGTTGTACCTTACAGAGATTCGATCCTTACTTGGCTGTTGAAAGACTCCTTGGGAGGAAACAGTAAGACAGCTATGATAGCTTGTATCGCTCCTGCAGACTATGACGAAACGCTATCTACACTTCGCTATGCCGACCAAGCCAAGAGAATTCGGACCCGTGCTGTTGTCAACCAGGACCATATCTCTGCTGCTCAGCGTGACGCTCAAATTGCTGCAATGGCTGAGGAGATTCGGGTTTTGCAATTGAGCGTCTCGGATAACCGGCGGCGAGAGAAGGAGAGCGAAGAGTATGAAAAGAAGCTGGAGGAGTATCAGAATTCGTGTTGTTGCTATGCAGCGTATGATGGAAGAGCGTGGTATGGTGGCAGAAGGCAAGATCCGAAGCTTGCAAACCGAGAACGATGCTTTGAAGCTCCATCTCAAGCTCGCTCTTGACAGTTTGAAAAATCCAATACGGGTACGGAGCCCTCGGCCTAGTTTACCAGGGGACGAAGGAAAAAATATATCCAATGATGCCACAGTTGGCGATGATGAAGAAAATGAAAACTACGAAACCGATGGCCATCCAGACGAGTACGCCGATGAGGATGAAGGAATCGATCTGGGAATTCATGAGGAGAGAGCAAGTGAGACACAGGGATATATGAAGGATCTGCTGAAGGACTTGGGTGTCTTCAGAAAGAAGTTGACAGATGATAAAACGAGGTTTGTGATGCCATTGGGTGAGCGGGTGAACTAGACATGTGCATACGGCCTGTTATTGATGTTATGATTGTCTTTATGAGGTATTAAGCGGGCAGCGTAGGTGTTAGGAGTAATTATCAGGTTATACAACATTATGATTTTGTTCATAATTAGCTGTTTGTCCGTTCGGGTGAGTCCTGCAGGGCATGTGAGCAAGTACAAATGTACCCAATCTATCCAGACGTCAGCCTAAGCATGCAAAAAAGTACATCAATTTTTCCTTCATCTTGGGGAAAGCTTAATAATTTGTTAGGCTGAGTTTGTCTAATTGGATTGTGAAAGAAAAACTGCTCTCAAGTACCTCACTAATATCTTTATTCTCCTATAATGTAAGACCTACTTGAAAGTTAAGCAGTTTATTCGTGGAGTGTAGCAGCGCTAGTTAACGCTAATTGCGCCCCTGAAAGAAAGCTTAAACCGCAAACGTCAAACATGCATTTGTGTTGGAGTATTGTTGGCATCAGCACTTGAATACTTATTCAGCCATATATGGACGATCACCAAGACATCAGGATGCAATTCCACCTGTAAAGAAGTGTTTGCCCCCTGCCCCCCAACTTGCTTGATCCAAATTATATCCCGGTGCATGCACAGCGCTTAAGCCCCTAGTTTAGGCGCGGCAGCCCACCTGTTTCAGCTTGAACAAGACACCGAGAGCCAACAGCTGTGAAACCGTGAAAGAGCTTCAAGGGCCAGCACAGCAATCCATCTTCCTCTTCTTTGTCCTCTTCACCCGACCTCTCGTTCCTAGCCTACCATTTCACTCCTTTCTAGAGTTGCTCATCTGCCTGAGAAAGCTATCCCATAAGCTTCATATTTCAATATGGCCCTGAGACCGTCCCTTCTTACTAGAGGCTTGTCCTCGGCTCCTGGAGCAGATACGGGCTCCCCAGCTGAGCAACGTGACGATGCGAAGAAGAACATGCTCAAGGCTATGCGTCCTCTCCCAACACAGCATTATTGGAATGTCTATTATGATGGGTATGTTACTGGTTAATATCTTAGCTAAGGATTCATTTCGACCCCGCCAGTTCCTAACGCTCCCAGTGGCCAGGCAAATGACTCCAAAACCACAGATGGAACTATACTGCAACCCTTGAGCAGCTGGGGTCGCAAATCGAGTCAGTCCAAGACTTCTGGCGTTACAACAACAACTGGCCGGTTGACCAGATGAAGATGCGCGCATCTATCTATCTCTTCAAGTCAGGTTTCCAGCCGGTGTGGGAAGATAGAAGGAATAAAGACGGTGGGAGCTGGACGTTTAGGGTACCAAAGGCAAATGGTGCTGACTTCTGGACGAGAGTTCAAGTCATGGCTATTGGCGAGAAGCTTCAAGGTTGTCTCGATACGGGTATGTTACTTCTATTTTGGCTGGCGGTGAACGTGAGTGCTAATTGAACTTATTTCAGGAGATCAGCTTTGCGGCGTGGGACTATCAGTGCGATTCAATTCGCACCTAATTTCTATTTGGCACCGAGATGCCGCGAAGCAGAAATCGATCGATGCTATACTTGAGACTGTTTTGGGGGAGCTTCCAGATGAGCTGAAGCCAAAGCCGGACAACTACTTCTATAAGAAGCATTCCGACCATGCAGGATTCAAGGCCCCTCCCCCAACTACTGCGCCGGGACCAGTTCCTGAGACTAAAATTACAGAGGCGTGAAAAACATGGGATGATATCCATATAAAGCATTTGAAAGATGGGCTGGTGTTTGGGTATGCTATGGGATTCTGCATATGTAGGCGTTTCTAAAATGAAATATCAACAGCTAACCGGGCCATGCCATATCATTCCCTCCAATGTCTCATTATTCGTCATATCTTCGGATTCTCCTTCCCTTGTGACAAATTCCAGTTCCCATACGCCTCAACACCTGGACACTTCCCGGACTCCGTTGTATTTTTGCATGGTCTCATAGTTCTTGTAGCTTATCTCCAGATTCCTGCCCTCCTCAGAACACCCTCAAATTCTTCTCTGTCCACGCCTTGACCAATGCCGCCCGCCGTTAGCTTCTAGAATCATATCATTCAGCACTTCCTCTGGCACATCCTCCTTCAGTAATCGCGCGACGCGCTTTAGCATCGCCAAAGTTATCTTCTCCTCGCCACCACTAGCAAATAGCCGGAACGCATCCTCAACCTCTTTCCTACTCGCCTCCGAGGTACGCTCTTTCTGATGCAGTTTCAGCGCGCAGATAGCAAGGAATGACGAATATACCGCAAACCCTTCCTCGTCAGGGTCTAATATTGATATGAATTCGGAGAGTTCGGGAGCTGTGGGCTGGAGATCGAGCGCTCTATTTTCTTCGTTAGGTGGTGTGGAGAAATGAAGAAGAGGAAGTACTTCATCGCACGCCGCACCTCATTTATGGGTATCTGACTATCATCGCTGATCCTCTTGTCCTCGCAAAAAAGAGAGAATGCTTCTTTGATCTCTGCTTTCCTTCCGCGTTTGTTATGTTGTGTTCCTTTGCAAGCGCTGACCGACGACCTTTTGGCGCTGAAGCTTCTGCAGCCCCGCCACGTTTTGGTGGCTACGCGAAGTATTAGAATTTGTTTTATAAGTATGATAAAAACTAGCAACCTACCATTTCCTTTTACTTATTTGGAAGAATGCTATCTGATGCCGAATCAACGATGCCGTGTTGTTTTTACCCGAGGCTGCCTTGCGCGCGAGGCTGAAGGCAGCCTCTAATAAAAGTGGCTCTCAATCCACGCTAACATGTCGGGCTCCACCCTTACCTTTGTATTTTCCTGTTTCTCTTTTTGTTTTTCCCTTCCTCTCCTTTCCTTGTCAACCGTCACAACAATTTATCTACCCAAACACCATAGCAGATTCATGCTTGTAGAAAGCTAAGTTGCCTCTCTTCTTTCAAAGCCTACTATGTTGGATTTATTCCCCAAGAATCTATACAGCTTCAAACATAAATGCTAGAGCTTGCCGCAGTCACATACCTAGAGCGGCAAGTGTGGACAATGAAGCAAGAGCAAAATCGGTTCTCAAAGACCTTCTTCTTCGAAACCTTCCGTAGTGTTCCCACTTACTGCATTCATTTAGAGTGTAGCGCTTGGTTCGCTTTGGAGACAATATCCCATTGCGGTCTTCTACACATGAACATGTTACAGTTCTAAGATGAAGAAAGCTTACCATTTCGTTTCAGAACTTTAGGTCCAAAATGGATATATATATTAAACCAATATCAGCCTTAAAAATGTTGTTCTTGTTCATATTTCCGTCTTAGAAATGCTTTTCTTCATATGGTCAACATCTCAACTTGGGCTTAGGGCTCAGCAAACTAGTAATTTCCAGCTCTCCTTCTATTCCAACACCAATCAGCATCCTCATGTATCTTCGTACTTTCGATGCCTGCCCTGGCCTCCTTCTTTCGACCCGTTTCGACGCTATAGCGCTCATCTCTATCCTTGACTTTCTCCCAAGGCACCTACTTCCATCAGCGTTGTTCATACATATCTCCGTAGAAAACGCCTACCTGAGAATCCTTCGTAAAGCTCATCATTAACTCTGGCTTTCCGAGGGGGAGCGTATCTCCACGATCAACCTGCCAGAAATGATAAGTCTTTCCATACAGCCCAATGACCTCTTTCATCTCCTCCGTCTCGGCGAATTCCCAGACGGCATTAGAAACGTTGGGATTGGGCATGATGAGCATTCCACTCTTAACCTAATCATCGTGAGCTCTGAATTCTATGTTCAGAAACGCATCAAAGGGACAATACTGCACCTCATAGTCATGAGAATGCCATAGTTTTCTTTCTTCTACATCAAGTGTCTCGTATAGCTTTTCTGGTAATCATATATCGACGCCTATCAATCGTGAGGGGTTCGTTGGCGCATCGTATATAAGACATTGTCTCACCTATTTCTCTCCCGTCAGCTTACCCTTCAAAACACTCATTCCGTAGGTTGCAGATTTTATAAGAAGCATACATCAGCACTCAAATGAGTACAATAGTGGTTCGCTTCGACAGTCCTATTTAGATCAGAAGCATACACGTGGAAAGCATTTAAGTGAGCGCATATAGCCTTGACAGGCTCAAAAGACTGTGTCGCGGATGCTCCCGTTTCCAAGATCGAATCCTTGATAGTTTTTGGTGGGCTAAGTGGCACCGTGAGTTTCTTGATGAGTTTGGTACGCCATGTCAATATGTGATATTGATTTGTTAAAAAGAATAAGAAGTCTCAGAGATTGGCAAAGACGAGATAAGTCTGCAGAGAAGAGGGGAAACAAAAATTTTGACGTCATATGGTACCCTTAGGAGGCTATCAAGATATCCAAATGCAAGACGGAATGTCATTATTACATTTACATAAACTCTGCTCTCAGCAACCACGGCTTTCATTTCATAATTTCGTTCCTGGTGCTAGTCTATGATCCTGGTAAATGCCTCTACAGTCTCGCCCAAGAGATGCATTACCTACTCACTTGAAATTATTCTTCATTTCGCGCAGCTTTGCCATGACTTGCACTGGATCTGTTTCCCCGGTAGCTTTCTGAATTGTTGGGTCCTGAAGATGTTAAAAATGTGAAATTTCTTTAGGGTTACAAATTAGATATGCTTACTTCCACTCTCATAAACACGTTATGTAACTTTGAGGCAGATTGTTAGTAATGAGGTATCCATGTTCAAAGTGGCAATACCTTTTCATCCGCAATTGTAAATTTTCCCTGGGTCTCCTTATTCGCCTTTGCAAATGCCTCTAGCTTCTTCATAGCTTCATTTTGCAGCACTGAAATACCCGAACTTGACATTTGCTTTGGTGTATTCATGCCCAGGCTAGAACCATTAATTAAACACTCAAGTAGCCTGAATATCCAACTTACATAGACAACTGTCTCATCAGGAAGAGATGCTAGAGTTTTATTCAAGGCGGTATGCATCTCCTCTGGCTTGCCCTCAAAAAATCTTCCGCATCCTATAGATCCATAATCTTAGCTACCGCCCAAATATTTCGCATACACAATATCCCTATCTTACCTCCATGAAATAGCGTATCTCCGGTGAATACAACTTTTCCTGTGCTATCCTCTAGAAACCAGCATATGCTATCTTGCGTGTGACATGGCGTATATAAAGGGGTAATCGAGATATCTCCAAATTTGTAGGGTTTGCTGTTAGGCGGTGTTGTTGTTACGCCTTCGCAGTCCTTGCCACCAGTTATACCTAGCTTGGTCCCCAACTGTTCTTGCTATAGACAGTGTCAACCTTCGAGCTTGTGTCCTCATTGTCGGTTCTTATCTTACAAGTTTCTTATTGCCTCCGGCATGGTCCCAGTGACTACATTGCGATTAGCCGGGTTCTCCGCCTTTACCACAAGACCTACTGATGTGTATTGTAAATTCCATCCAAGATAATCTCCCCACTGTCAATCTTTTCCTTCAACACAGGTGATACTCTGCTCTCAAATCAGATCTCAGTTTGCCCTCTCTTCGAACATATACCCACTCGTCAGGATTCGCGGGGTCGATGATGATTGCTTTCTTCGATTTATCATCCACAACAAGGTAGGCATAATTATCACTGCTACCCTCCCCTATAATACAGTTATTTTTCAAGCTCTCCCATACTACTTTTTAGGATATCTTTAGGATCAGACTAACACATTGGGATCGATTGGATATGCATGGCCTGAGATTGGTGAAGCTGCTAAATGGGGTTTTAGCTATTCTGCTCTAGTAAGAAGCTCCCACGAGGGACTTACGCACACTTGATTTCAATTTCGACGTTAAAACTAAAGAGATTGGTCTCCTAACTTGTGATAATTTCATTGAGTCTTTCTAAATTCATTAGAAATCGAAGAAATCATTCAGCAACGACATCATCAATCCCAAATCACCAATGCCCCCATTGGCCCCACTCTCGAGCTTTCGGAGTTTAGATATCGTTATCGCCTTGAGCCGTCCTGAAGCTCCCCATATATACCTACCTATGTTAGGACTTTCGTCTTAGGGAATTTCCAGAAGAGGATTTTTTCATCCTCGAATTCCAGACTCGAGCTAAGGCTGTAGGCAGGCAATATGGCTGCAAATGTAATAATTGGCCCTTCGGGTGAACATTATGCCTCACATGTTCAGGTTCCACCAAGGATGGACAAGTCAGGGAAGAAGTAATTGTTATGCTAAGTATGTATTTCGAGAGTCATTTCAGAAGAGCCATATTCATTTATATGGAGAGTCATATTGCAATTAAATGGCAATGCGGCATCGAGGTCTTCCATCTGACAAGGCAGATCTAGAACAACACATTCCTGATAGTTTTGGCCATGGCAATAAGCAACAGACTCCTTTCTCCATTGAACTCTATGATTTCTCATCACCTGGCTTAGGGAGAACGCCAAATTTGTCACTCTCTCTTCAGAAAGATCCAACATTCTTTGGTAGTGATTATGCCTTGCAAAGCAGTCACAATCTAGGGCAGAGTATCAAGGTGACCGCGAACTCGAGCATTGCCCAAGATGAACAGCCTCTGGTGAAACACAGTAACAACTCGGATCTACCTAGGGAAGATGTATACTATAATCAGTTTAAACTCCAGCACGCAATGTATGCTACGTAACACTGACGCCTACCTTAGTCAATTATTTCCCATTGGGAAGCCTGTCATTTTGATCCTGGTAGGAAGCACTCTGGGAGTCTTACCGTTGCTGAGCTTCATCGCATTTATATAGTTTAGTGATGATAGCAATGCAAGCTGGAGAAAGCTCGCCTTGAGTGCATGGATGACTAAAGGTGTAACTCTTGCAGCGTTGGCTCTTCGATTATCCATATCGTTGCAAGCTACCGTAGCGACCTCTCTATTAGCAAGACTCGCACTGAAAGGTCGCAAACTTTATTACCCCACCTTCCTTTAGTCTCAGCTATCAGGAATTTGACTTCTGGGCGGTCGGCTCTTACTTGGTTGATGTTGATAGCATGCCTAAAGAGTTTTCATGGCAGAAAGCTTTTCTTGCTTCCATGTGTAACCGCTATCCTTTCTATTGTTACCCTAGTGAGTCAGTTTACCTCAAAGTTACTAATATCCGATGTCACGCAAGGGACCATTACAGAGCAAACGGGATTTCGGAACTTCCGAGCCCGAATACTAATACTCTTCAGTACCACAGACTCTTTTCTTTCAACAAACCTGATCAACGATTCGGGAAATCCACGTTGGAGTTACACACCATCTACATCGTGGACTTCACGACCCCTATCTTATCATTCTTTCGCAAGGTTTGCCGACAATGCGACTTCATGTTTTAACTCTGCGGAAGGCATTAGCGATACTGATGTTACTCTAAGAGCTCTCCTTCCGCTTCTTGACGCAGTTAATTGAACTGTGATGAAGCATTATATCGGACCAGCCACAGTGGTAGATACGAGAGTAGTCTGCATTCGGCCTCAAATCAGCTATTTTGAAATTGAAGACTCCCGATACTCATTGCACAATTTCTCAGAACAGCCAAGAGAGAGAAAACTCAATGGCTACGATATTTCAGGCATATCGTTGATCCCCGCCCACATAGCTCAAATATATAACTATCAGTGAAAAGCTCTTCGCAGCTTTACATTCAGCGCAATGTTTCATGGGCTAGACTTAGATGCTACTCTCTTCCCTTGGACAGCTTGGTAACGATGACTTACTCCCTGATTCCGATGTAGCGTGATCCGGAACTCCTGAGCGAGTCTGGTCTGTCAAAGCATCAACTCAGTGGCCACTATGGACATGTGAACCTTGTTTAGGAAACCTCTGGTCCATAGAAGATGTTTAGAAAACCTGATCTTCCAAACCCAAAGCCAACACGGAAATTGGACCCATGATGAATGGCAAACCTTTGCTTTGGGAAAGAAGTGGTATGTAAAACACTCCCATGAATGACTATTATTATCCAAGTAGTAGATTTAAGCTACATGGTTTCTTTTGGTTGCGTGTGGATAGATTGTTACCTCCCCTGCGTCAAAGCCTAGCCTTGTAATTGCTTCTACTATAGATTGATGATATAGCCCCACTACTTAGTGTCAGTTTATGTTATAACATGCAGAGCTCCCAGCTTCGAGAACAAATCTGCAGCAAGAACCGTCTCTGAAGATTATCAATGCCAATTACTCATCATATGAGATTCAAAAACAGCGCGGTCACCCAATTTCGACCTTCGGCGAGCGGAGGATCCTTGCACTATCACTAGAGGATAGGAATATTTGGCCAAAATATGCATCAGCGGGTGGGAAATGGGTCTATCAACAGACATATAGCGGAATCCAGGATATTATTGCTATGGCTGCGATACTGGACCTCGATTTTGCCTAAGCTGGCGGTGGCCTTGAGCGCGATATGAGCCTGAATTTTATGCAAGCCGCAGCGTACCGATCAGATGACTATCAAACTTATGCTCAGATGGGTTTTGTCTTAATCATGCAGGAATTAGTATCAAGTGGCAGAAGCATTGCATTCAAACTACAGTCCATAATCTCAATCGAAGAATTAATTCAATATTCTGCCTTACCAGAGGCTGAACAGCCACCATCTCAATGAAGTTTAAATGAATGAGTACTGTATCGTGTGTCACTTTGTTTATCTGCATTCTTCTCTGGCATGGTTTACATAAGTTTAAACTCTAAATGAAGCCCTCTCTCGCATTGCATAATCAGCAAGGCTAGCTGCTTTAATCTTCTGTTCACTAAGCTTCCGTGCGGCAAGAATAGTGCGAAACGCCTAGCTCAGGATGCTTTCCTAAATAGAAGTTACCAATATACGAAAGGAATCAATAATATCACTAAGCAAACTTGTCAGCTCAGGTATCTAAAAACATCGCATGGCAGGACTATCGTGGCTATTTAAAGTCAAGGCCCAGCACCTCTGGATTAGCAAAGATTCATCAGAACGAGATCCCAAGGACATCATGAAATTCGTCACTGAAATTGACGTTGGCAGCAAGATACGCCGATCCTGCACCTAGAAAAAGAAAAACGCTGTACCCCCGCCCCCAAGCGCAAGACAATATCCTGAGTGTCTTGAATACTCTCTGGAGATCTTGGAGTATCTAACATCTGTCATAGCGAACAACAACGTTCCAGTGGTCTGTATCGAACTCCTGACCCTTGACAAGGAACTTACCCGAGAAGGATTCCCACTTGCCGAAGTTGCCACAATATCGGCGGCGTACTCAGCAACGGTGTTGCAGCTTATCGAAATAGGTTCAAAGCCCTGGAGAGACAAATGTCAGATCACAAAATCACAACTATCTGCGTCAGAGAAGGAACACCTACATCGTTGCAGATTTGAATAGCAGAGTTCCAAGAGCAGCTTTGGCGAACGCAAGCATGAGGACCGGCTTTGCAGGACTTGCCATCTTTTGCACGCTTTTGAAGATAAGGGATGCCTTCATTGATAATGATCCATTTGTCGGCCGAGAGGCCTTCGACGTTGCAAATTGGTGGTGGTGCCTGTAGATTCGTCAGCTTGGGATCATAGAGAGAAGGGAGAGGCGCCTCACCTTCCAGCGCTTGATCAACTCAATGCGAGGTTCTAGGCAGGATCTTCGACTATGGGAGCAGGAGCCGCAGCCTTGTTCAAGAAAGTGAGTGTGATAGTGATATAGAAGAGAATGGTCTTTAGGAAGAGCATCTTGCTGATAATGATTGGCGACTTGGTAAGAAGTATGACCTTTGTGACAGAGTTGAGCAACTGGTGTGGTGATCGTGAAGTGTTATAAGGTTTTGTGGTAAGGGGGTCTGGTTACGTTCACATAGAAGAATAGTGTCGAGCTGCCCTGCGGCCCTTGATTTAGAGGCTGAATCTCCGAATAATTCGCGCTTGCGTAAATACTGGCAGGTGGAATGACTTGAGGGAATATGTTGGTTGATGAACCAAGAAATACAGAGCTTGTATGTAATCCGACCTGGTTGATTTTCCCTGGCTAAGGCGTACTCGGCATGTGAGAGAGAACTATAATTGCTCAAGAGAGACTATTCGGATTATGTAAGTCCCACAGGCACCGCAAGCACAGAACATGGAGGAGGCAGTAGCATCCTTGCTTAAACTCGATTAAACTGTGCCGGGTCAATCGACTTCGAAAAAGATCTGAATTTCTTTCATAAGATTCAACAACCCCACCCCTGGAGATGGTACGAGCGCAAACGTCTTCAGTAGATCCAATCCTCCACTGCATAACGTAGAGGAGACTTCGCAGACTGTTCACTATGGAACGAAAATTCAAGCCTCCATTTTAAAAGAAACACGGTTTTACATTATGCTGAGAACCAGTCAATCACGTGAAATTGGAGTCTTACATAGCTCCCATGCATGGTAGCAGGCAGAGTTGGTTTTCTCGCTAAGGAAAAGGAGTAAGTGCCAAGACAAACATACCGTTGTGACACCATTATGCTGCAGCCTAGCGTTGCTGCTGCTCATATCGATTTTAGCTGTTAGCCTCACATCCTCAGGCTCTGAGGATAATCTGTGGCTCAGCTGTTTGATCATTTTCAGCGATTAATATAGGTTAACTCCAAGGGGAATCAGCAAAGTTACCAACCTCGTTGAAGGAGGGAATAATTCACGATTTCATAGCTATTGACGAAATCTAACCATAATAACACTTCAAATGGTCCCTTTTGAGACAGCACGTATGATTCGTGTTTGTATATGATTCGGTATGTTCTTTCTGCTATGTATACAAGGACGATCCACAGCATTGAGTGAAAAATAACTATGACAAAATGTTCTCCTTTTTGATTGAAGCACTAACAAAAGATGTTCTTCAGAGCATCAAATGCTAGTTAAAAAACCCAAGACTATGCTCTCGATACAATATCTACACGCTTTGCCACTGAAAAGCGACGCTCACACTATTGGAAGTTGTGTATACAGTCTTAGATCCCAAATTAGTACATATCAGAAGCCAGTACTGAAAGTGAAATTGTAAGAGCATAGAACCATTTGGCATGCGATATAGCTCTCAAAACTCTGGCCATCTTAAGGGAGATAGTTGAAAGAAATCTTGAACTTACCTGCTGGGTGGTGCCACTTGGGATGGCCGCAGCATAGAACGTCGTTGCGCCATTGTATGCCAATTTCCCACCTGAAGCCTATTCACCAATTTAATAAGTCCAAGTCAAATAAAAATGCATGGAGGAGTCAAACTCACAGTGAAAACGGTAGCTGTCAGTCCTGAGGCGCATGAAAATGTTCCGCTAGATATCGCACAGTTACCCTTGGAGGATTTCAAAGTGAAGCCGGACCCTGAATGTTCGCGGTTAGTTATTATAAATATATTCAAAGGTTGCGAATTACCAGATGCCGTAGCAGTGTAGGTTGCACAAGTGCCGGTGCTATACCATGTTCCGGCGGATATCAAACAGCCGGTCTGGGTGGTACCGACGTAGCCATTCAAGTATCCTGATCCCGAGAAACCTGTGCCGCTCGTAGGTGTGGAAGCTGTGAGTTGTATGATCAGTGACTACCCTTAAAAGTTCTGAACCATGAGAGATGAGGCAAAGGCGTACTTGGTGCCGTAGTCGTGGGGCTAGCAGAACCTGACTTGGGAAGATATTTGATTCCACTACTTGCACATGTAGATGATGTTCCGCTTGGATTGACTGGTATAAAAGTACCACTCTGCACAGAGCCTTTGACATTGTAAGAATACCATATCTCGTTCAAAGCTCCAGAAAGAACATCCAATAGTCACCGAATAGCCAAAACCCTTTTTGAGCGCCGCTTGGATTGCTGCTGAAGTGTATGTTGCTGTGCTGGAAGGTACAATGCCTGCAGCAGCCAGCCACTATAAAGCATCAGTTATGCCACTCTGAAAGGCAATCTAAAGTCAGGAAATAAGTTCTTACTGCATAGCTGTCCAAAGTCTTGAAGAGGTCCACAGCTGTTTGAAAGTAATCAACTACTTCTTGTTTCGATGTGTAGCTTGTATCTGAAAAAGGATCAGCTCTTAACAAGAGATTCAGGAAATAAATAAACTACATACAGCAGCTTGTTTTCAGAGTGCTGATGCAAGTTCCGTGCTTCTCCCACTCATGCTCCAGAATGAGTCGTTGTCTCCATTCTCATCCAACCAGTAGGTATTCATATATGATAGTAACTCTGTCTCTCCAAACGAACTGAGAATGCTGTTGATGCTACCGTAGTTCCGACTAGAGTCACAATTTGCATCATATGTTCCATCACAGTGATCTGGCCTAGATGAGAAATTCATAGTCAATCAAGAGTTCAGTAGATATATTACGGAAACGATAATAAAATTCCACTTTCCGCAAGATACATGCACCCAAATCAGAAAAACAAAGCTGTTGCAGATCTTATGTAAAGAGGAAAATTATGTCGTTCAAAATTGAATTACTCACCAGAGGCCATGCAATGTCCAATGGGTGTTGGACCTAAAGGGTGTCAATAATCTGCAAATGAAGTCTAAAAATGCCCGTGAAATACCAGTCGATGGATTGGTGTCCCAGAATCTACACCACAGGTTAGCCAGGCATTCTCTTACGCCAGGAATTGCGCTGGACATGGTCTTATACGACATTCGACACGAGCAAGGACGAGACTTACTGCGTCTGAAGCATTTGTCCTCCTGGAGCATTGAAGCAGCAAAGATCAGAAACGGCTGTATTGTTTTGACAGCTTGTCTGAGGGCTTGAGCATGTTTTGGGGTGCCAGCTGCTACAGCTGCAATGCCATATAGAGAGCGCGAAACGAACGCAGCCATGATGAAAGAAGCGCAAATTAGAGTGCCTAGCTATTCAACAACCTTCACAAATCTACTGACACAAGGCATCTTCTTGTATTTGTGTGGCTCCCCAAAACGAACCAAGATAAGCAATAATGTAGCCCTCATCAGTGACATGGTTAGCGGAAAACTTCACTTAGAATAGAAGGCGAGCAACAAGCGATGCAACCACAGTCCTTGCAGCACAAATCGCACCCCCATAGGTCCCAAAGGTCCCCAATGGCCCTTCATGTGGGAATACGCCTATGTTCTCCCCAGAACTAGCAAAAAAGCTTAGCCTGTAGGAGCAGCAAAGCCCGCGCGTGATTGATCCCTTGGAGCAGATCCATCAAGAGGATCCTACACTTCCCTATCTGATTCGATGTCTTGCATATGATTATGCAGATCAATCATGTCTCGTCCCTTGTTTTCGCTTGTTCTGGAAGGTTGATGCTTCCACCTGCTACTCTGGTGCTAACGGGCCACGAATACTGGATGCCCAATCAATCATTGATGGTAGTGCTCTCTAGAACGGAACACAAACGTAGTCGCAACTCGGCGCGTTCCTTGAGACTTGTGCTATAGACACCGGGACATGAGGTGAGAGTAATAGAAGCACAAGCGATCTGATATGCTAGCTTAAATTGAAATACAGCCCTGGTTTATATTGTAAAATCTGCACGAAAGAGAATCATGGGGGAATGGTGCCAAGCGGGTACCTCACAACCCTAACCCTCAAGACTCAGGGCCACATTGTGGTCCAAACGCGTACATAACCCTGGTGCCCAGCCTGTG
This sequence comes from Bisporella sp. PMI_857, assembly GCA_021307315.1. NCBI lineage: Eukaryota > Fungi > Ascomycota > Leotiomycetes > Helotiales > Helotiaceae > Bisporella > Bisporella sp. PMI_857. Next base: position 874,744 of record JAJSPD010000008.1, read on the forward strand.
ACGTACGCTTGGCGCACCAAGGCAAAGCTTGAATCCATACCCATGGATTCAAGCTATCGAAGTACTTCTGTATCGCGAGGGCTCAGGTTATTTACTACATAGAGATTTTTTAAAGATACGCCTTTGACATCTATCTTGACGGGAAAGCCGATTTACAAGATGCAGGCCTCGTCGGTAAGCTCTCCGACGAACCAAGGAGGCCAAGGGTTCATATCTCATTTCGTCATCTTCCTCGATTTAAGTCTCGAGAATCAGAATACTGACGCCACCAGCTAAACGACCTCATCGTCGCCAACCACATTCTTCATTATCACAATGTAGTCGATGCATATGGCCACATCTCCCTTCGGCATCCAGACAAGCCTGACATCTTCATCATGCCCGCATCCAAAGCGCCAGCTCTTGTATCATCGCCTTCAGATTTTGTACAGTATCGCATTTCAGATGCGGATCCTGTTGATCCTGCAGCAAAGGAGGGTTACCAGGAACGATTCATTCATTCTGAAATATATAAGACGTTTCCATACATCAACAGCGTCGTTCATAGTCACTCAGAGCAGTGTTGCCTTATACTATGAATGGGTTCCAATGCAACCTGCTTTTCATATTACCGGGTTCTTGGGTATGTCTTGATTTCTCACTGTCTCATTTTCGCATTGTGTTAGATAATTTCTTATGGTCTTTGTAAGAAACAATAAGTGTTGCTTTACTGGGTCCTTTCTGAGTTACATGACATAATTTCAAGGAAAAGAAATCCTCAGACCTCTGTTAAAAGGCCAAAAGGGCATTGACCGAAAGGGCTGGAGAATTTATATGTTCAAATAAGAAAACCTTTTCAAGAATAGAGTCGTCCAATAGGAAACCGTCTCGAAACACAGAGGCCACAAAATTTACCATATTAAAGCAATAGAACTGAAGACATTCATCAGGCACCCAGGTCCCGATCCACGACGTCGTTCCTCTTTACAAAAATACAGACGCCCAAGACCTTCTGATTAACTGTTCAGCATACGGCGCATCCCTCGTATCTACATTTCTTGCTTCCCCTTCTTCAAACTCTATTCACACCAAAACTTCTGGACCACATCATAAGGTGGTCCTCATGGCGAACCACGGCTTCACTGCTATTGGAGCCACCATAAAACAAGCCGTCTTTCGCGCAGTTTATACGCACCAAAACGCGAAAGTGCAATCTGAAGCTTTGAAGATTAGGGCAGCGCATCTAGCAACCAGCGGTGGTCCGTCAATTCGCGGTGGGAAGCTGACTTGAGCGCTGAGCAAGCAGCTGGTGTGAGGCATTGGGGGAGAGGACATTAGAGAGGCCGTGGGAGCTTTGGGTGAGAGAGGTGGAGGCTGCACCATTATATGTGAATAAGCTGAAGGGACTCGATCTGACTCATCAGATTGCGATTTAGTTGGTGGATTGCAAAAATACATCCTCAGTAGTTTCTTATCATAAAATAAGTTTTAAACGATTTACTAAATAAGTGCTCTAACTGCCATACCCACAGTATTAATACCTCGGATGACGTCACGGTCAACCAACCAGGAATGATGATTAATACACGATCTTACACAAATACAGAGCGCTATATATTTTATGAAATAGCAAATCTGCCACCAAATCATATACTACCATACTTTCTATCGTCGCTTTCATACTCAGAGTTGTAGGATATGGCAGCCCTAGGAGAAACATATAAGCTGGCATTCCCTCCAAATCCCAAGCCATACATCTCTACCGGCCGCCCATTCCCCGAAGCATGTGCACATCATATTACAAACACGTTTCATGCCTCCAAAGTCTATGTCATTGTCTCTAACTCTATAAGTAAGACCGATAACTTCACCAGACTACAAAATACGTTAGGAAACAAGATAGTGGGGATAAGGCGAGGAATCAAGCCTCATACACCTTGGGACGATGTCCTGGAGATCGTAAGAGACGTGCAAGAGAAAAAGCGCAGACGCCATAGTAACCCTCGGAGCCGGCTCGCTAACAGACGGAGCAAAAGTCATTGTGTTTGTGAGTTTTCCCGTTCCCATACCCAACCCGAAACTGACCGAAAACATGCCCTAGCAAACAACGTGACCACCCTCGAAGGCCTCGCGAGCCTCTCTGCGGATGCAAAACCCCAGAACCCAAAGCCATGCTCCCTCCCTGTGATCAATATCCCGACGTCCTTGTCCGGAGGCGAATACTCGCCGTTCGCCGGCGCCACGGATATGCGGTCGCGGCATAAGGCCAGCTTTAGCCATCCGTCGATGGGCGCAAATCTTATTATTCTTGATCCTGCTTTGAGTGTTAGCACACCCGCGAGTATATGGTTTTCTACTGGCATCAGGGCCGTGGATCACTGTGTGGAAGGCTTGTGTTCGCTCGATGCGCGGAAGGGTGCGGAGAACGACGCTGCCTTTGAGAGGGGCTTGCGGAAGCTGGTGTCAGGTTTGCTTGTTACGAAAGAGAATTGGGAGGATGAAGGGGCCAGGCTGAGGGAGATGGAGGGAGTTGTGGAGGCGATGAGAGGATTGGGCTCAGGTAATGCTGTGGTGAGTGTCATTTTGCTACAGGGATGTCATGAGTTTGACTTATTACACGCTATTGAGAAATGCCTAGGCGATGGCGAGAGAGTGAATTGTGTTAGCGATGATATGTGCTCACCGTGCTTACTTTAAACAGTTCCCATGGGTGGCTCTCACGGCATTGGCCATCAGCTTGGCCCTTTGGGGGTTGGGCACGGAGAGACAAGCTGCATCATTCTACCTGCAATTTTGAAATACAACTATAAACACGGAAACGAGAAGGCGAGGAAACTGCAACAGAAAGTCCTAGATATATTCTGGGGAGATGAAACAGTGGCTGAAGTCCTCAGCAAGAGAGGACTAAGGAGGGAGATTGCGGATGCGGGAGATGTAGTTGGTGCCGTAGTGAGCGAGCTTGGGATGCCACGAAGCCTCAAGGATGTGAATGTTGGGAGAGACAAGTTAGATGCTTTGGCTGCAAACTGCTTAAAGGACCGTTGGCTGAAAACTAACCCGGTGCCTTTGACTGAAAAGGAGCAGGTGTTGGAAGTATTGGAGATGGTGGTTGGTGATGAAAAGAGCAGCTTATAGAAATTCTCAGTCGCCGTATTAGAATAACCTATACATACACCTCTTTAAGTAGCCATTTAGATACACTCTTCAGCATTTCCGTCCTCCTCTTCTCCACTCGAATCTTATCCTGCCCTGAGGCTGGCATCATTTCGAATCCTGAATTAGAGCGTCAGCAAAACCAACCAGCCCAGACCAGTCTCGGGTCACCAATAAATTCTAAAAGAGGAAAGTCCTACGCACCATGTTTCTCGCCTATAATCTTCTCAAACGTTATGCCTCCTTTCTCCCAATTGGGACCAGAGGTAACAACTTCGCCACTTCGTTCGCTTGCCAATCGCTCGGCAAGAATCTCTGATTCTCGGCACAGAAGATCAAATTCGCAGCCAATAATATAAATCTTTGGTGGGAGCTTTGATGAGGGCGCATAGACGGGCTTAGTTGGGGATCTTTGAGGTTAGTACCCGCAGGGACGTATCCCCAATTAAACACCGGGCCGATATTTGCTAGAGGGTCGGGCTGCGCGATTTCGATGTCAGCATTGTACCTATGAGAAGACAATAATTCTCGGTAGAGTTCCATCTTTATGGGAACGAGCAAACAGAGCTGTATGTTTTAGGAAGATACATACTCCGGCATGCGCTGGTCTAGTCGCGAGTCTATGTGCCTAAGTTAGCCCGAGTTCCACACAGATTCATATCAGCCTCGACTGAATACCCAGGAGATGATCCTATCATTACTTACTTCACTTTAGTATCTGTCGCAAAATCGAGCGGAGCATAAAAGGACGCCACGCCCCCGATCTTCCCATGCAAAGCCTCATCCTGGCTCACAGCAAGAGCAAGATTAGCACCGGCGCTGAATCCACCAATAGCCACCTTCTTTTCATCGAAAGGGAGCGCCTCATCCGCCAAAACGTCCTTCACTGCTTTGATCAAAGCAACCAGTGGAGCAGGATACGGATGCGCAGGAGCCTTCGGGTAGTCTAGACTAACAACAAGGAAGTTGTTATTGTCACTGAACTCCCTACAGAAGCGATCATCCACCATTGGAGAACAGATTGTGAATCCGCCTCCGTGGATATCGAGATATAGAGGTAGAGGCGCGTCACCGCTCTTCCATGACTTCGGAACAAACACGCGGTTTGTGAGGCCTTTTTGATAGACTTTGATGAAGGTGGGCGAGCCTTGCTTTTGGTGAATTCCGAGGAGTGATACGACATTAAAGTAGGATGTAACGAAGCCTTTAATGATGTGGGCTCGGACAAAGAAGTGGAGGCGTTGAAAGAGGGAGAAGGCAGGTGCTGGGATGATGGGTGGAGTGCCCATGCCTCCTTCAGGGACTGGAGGTAGCGTGGACATTGTAGTAAGAATTGGAAACTTAATGTCCTGAGGAATATACACAACTGAAGCTATCACAGACTGACAAGCTAATCCAACAGCAACGAAAGAGCTGAGCTGCTCAACGAATTTGCATGAAATTTCCACAGAGCAACAGGCTTAAAACCAAAATCAGTATCGGCTCATGGCACAAGAGTGTATACAGAGAGCTAGAGACATAAGTTATATATTTATATATCGAGGTTGTAAAGGACAGAACAAGATAACATACAGTACAAACAAACCTACGGAACGTGGTATGTCTCGTGTTCGTCTTCATTTGTGAAGTTGGCTATTGGTATCAGTTTCATGTGAGCGCCAAGCCCCAAACCCTCCTGTTGCCGTTGAAACACAGGTATTTTCGCCTCGGTTGCCGTCAATTGACCAATCAGATAGTTTAACCTTGCCAGCTGCTACCATTGGCTATAGCTCCAATCAAGACATGCAGCATGATGGGCTTTACCCGGACCAACATCCCCAGATAATCCACGTCCGTCATAAAATGGTTGCCTGATCGGTCGACGGCACAGCAAAGTGATTTGATACAGACATATCAATTTGAGATATCAATCTATCTGAAAGGAACATTCATGCAGTTTGAATTGTGAAATTGGGGTGCTGTCAACAGCTCAACAAGTTTGACGCCATTTGAGCATATATATATTCGTGCCAGTTATCATTTATCTGTCTGCAGATCAGCCATTTAAGATGGATAGGCATTCTGAAGAAGTTTTGCGTACCAAAGTCAGCCCCTTTGATGAAGTCCGCAATTTAGTCCAGCAAGATGAGAAGCGACCAATGGAACCGAATACGTCAGTAAACCCTTTCATCCAGGCTGCGAAGCCGCCATTTATACGTAGGAAATGGGTGGCTGTTATGCATGCTATTCTTTTGTTATTTGTATGGTGGTTTGTTTACTCAGATCTCTTTCCGACCTGGGAGCGACCAATTCACTACGAGAAGCCTGATGGAACCAAGCTACGGGATTTTGACGAGGTATTGTGCCAAACAAAAGTACGGGTTTGAGGTCTGACTCCTGCCCAGATTATCCCAAGTGAGAAACTGGAATGGCATCCATGTTTTAATGCGACACTTGGTTTGCAATGTGCTCGCTTGACCGTATGTATAAGCATATTTTCATCATGAACTTACCCCGTAGAACACCCAGACGGATATCTCTAGGAAATTTTAGGTCACTAAAGCTACAATTTGTCTCGTTAGAACAAAACCGCGAGCAGATGATATCAGATCTAAAGGGTGCTTGAAGCTGACTGCTTAGGTGCCAATGGACTACCATCGTCCGCTCAATGAGTCGAAGGACAATCCAAAAGTCCATATTGCACTAATTCTAGCTCCTGGAAAACACACTGGAGAGAAGAAGGTTTCTACTTCGCCATTGATTCTTAACCCCGGTGGTCCTGGTGGATCGGGAGTACAGCTCGTGTGAGTAATTATGTGTTTCTTGCTCGTAGTTCATCTGTTTGTGTCCACTTATTGCATGTTCTGTTCATATTTCTAACCGCCATCATGCTCAGACGAATGATTTCAAGCTTCAAGATTCGCGAAACACTTGGTGAAGACCAAGACATTGTGGGCTTTGATCCTCGTGGCATAGGCGCAACAATGCCTCGTGCGGACTGTTTCTCATATGGTCCGGATGGTAAAATGACAGACCCATCATCCTTCGATGGAGGCGAAGATTATGCCACAGGCAACTTTCATCGTACGATGTGGCAATTAAGTGGATTAGAAGTAGGTTTGGCAAATTCTACTTCTGGTTCTCTGCAGAAGCTGGATGCTCGCGCGGAGAACTCTAGGAAAGTTGTGCCAAGAAAAAGATTCTATCCATGGAAAGGACAGTATACTGAAGTATGTGCACACCCCGAGTGTTGCAAGAGATATGATCTCCATCGTCGACGCTTGGGATGAGTGGACCGAAAGTTTGGGGAAGAAGTCAAGTGTTGTTTGCCACTCTGAAAGCGAAGTTTCGCCCAAAGTTATTCTCAAGAAGGAGAATCTGCATGCTCTCTCACATGGCACCGGTTCCTTTGAAGCCACGAGTGCCGGAACCTACTCCCTTGACACCAAAGGGAAATTGGTATATTGGGGGTTCTCATACGGTGTATGTTATCAGATTGGTCTAGATGTCCGACATGACTAATACCTGGTAGACTTTACTTGGTGCCACATTTGCATCTATGTTCCCAGATAGAGTAGGCCGAGTGATATTAGATGGCGTTGTCGATGCCGATCTCTACGTCTCACCTATTTGGAGTGACAGCATCAGAGATGCTGACACCAGTATGTATATATGGCATCCCTACATTTGTTTTTAATCTATTATATTGTGATATCTGAAGCCTTTTCTAACAGGTCATTCTCTAGTCTCCGACTCGTTTGCGAAATACTGCCAAGAGGCCGGGCAAGGCTGTGCGCTCTATCGCAAAGGTGACACTGTGAAAGACATCAATGATCGGTTCTATGGGCTTTTAGAAAGTCTGAAGGATAGGCCAATTACCGGTGTTGACAAAAGGACCATGTCACCTGTAGTCATAAACCATAGCCAAATCAAGGCGCTCCTATTTTTAACACTTTATTCACCGACAGCCAGCTTTCCGGCCGTCGCGTATCTATTCGATCTTCTTTACAGAGAACAACGGGATTTCCTTGCTACGATTCTGGGTGGCAGTGCCATTTACGACAAAAACCCGTTGTGTGCGTCTCCATTGCCAAGTTGGGAATATCCGTCTGAAGCTCAGGCTGCTATCATGTGTAGCGATAAACGCTATCCTGTGAGTAAACATACAGCATCCATTGTCTCTCTCTAACAATAACAGCTCAATAAAGTATTCAAACCTCGAGGAAAGATTTCAGAAACTATCCAAAGTGTCATTCTTTGCAGATGTCTGGATAACCGTCATGCTAGGTTGTGACGGATGGCGCATAGAGGCAGTAGATCCACCTATGCGATGGGACGACCATCCCGCACACAAATCCAAACCCATCAAGACAGCATTTCCTGTCCTGTTCATTGGAAACACTGCTGATCCGGTAACACCTCTCTTCGCCGCTGTCAAAATGGCGAAGAAATTCAAGGATGCTGGGCTTATTGAGCAACATTCTGAGGGTCATTGCAGTCTTGCCGCAGTTTCCAAATGCACTATATACAAAATCCGGGACTACATTAAAGAAGGGAAAGTCCCCCCGCCTCCAAAGGAGGGCACGGATCTAAATGATGGCGTCTGGGATAAATGCGACGCCGACGAGTGGCCATTCCATCCATATAATGGGGATGAGTATATAACGAAGGGAGGCGCTGAGGTGACTGAAGAGGCAGAAATGATGAATGCTATGAAGGAGATGCAGGGAGCATTCAGAAAGCTCAGGTTATATGGCCAGCCAGAAGTTCTTCCTGAGATTGTTCCGCTTGGTTTTGGAAATCAGCTATGAGCCAGGATAATATTGGATATGCAAAGCAATATGGACCTTAGTTCTGCTGTTGGAATAAACAAAGGGGGTTTTTTTCCCTAAAAGAGTATAGTATATTGTAGTTTACAAACCAAAATGCATTCTTTTCTCATAATATTAGTTAATATTTAGCAACTTCTCACATGAATGTTGAAGATTTAAATGCATTAACAGTAATGTCATCAGAATAGATCAGCTCCGGTAGGTAATGAAATGGCTTTAGAAGTCAAGCATGATACCATTTACGTGTTTGACTTTATTTAAAAAAGTACCTGACCTTTACAGTTCAATTTTAAGTGATGATTTACAATCCAACTTGACTGAGTTGAAAGGTTAGGCTTTGGGGAAAAGGGGTTCTGTCACGTGGTAAAGCACGCTAAAAACTTGGCACCAAAAATATGTTATCCTCTCCAGAAACAACATTTTTTGTCATCTCCTCTCTCCTTTCTGTACTTTCTATTCCATTAATTGAAGATGCCGGCATTTGTAAGATCAGTCGCTCCATTTCTGCGCACAGCACGGTCTGCTCTGCAGTCCGGTAATTCCGTCAATCCTCTGCGATATGCTCTGCAGCAGCAAAATAGAGCTGCGTTCATAAATGCCACTCGTGGTTATGCTGCAGCTTTTGAGCGGTCGAAACCACACGTCAATATCGGTACACTGCCTAGTCATTTCAATGAGGAGCTCTGCTGACCGGATTAGGTACAATTGGTCACGTTGATCACGGCAAGGTACATCACGTTAGGCATAGCATGATATTTAGCAGCTAACAGAGTTTATAGACGACCTTGACAGCTGCAATCACAAAGAGACAGGCAGAGAAAGGATTGGCAAGCTTTTTAGACTATGGCTCGATCGATAAGGCACCTGAGGAGCGGAAGCGTGGTATCACCATTTCCACAGCGCATATCGAATATGCTACTGAGGAACGCCATTACTCGCACGTCGACTGTCCAGGTCACGCCGATTACATCAGAACATGATTACAGGTGCTGCCAATATGGATGGAGCCGTCATTGTTGTCGCAGCTTCAGATGGACAAATGCCTCAAACAAGAGAACATTTGTTGCTTGCTCGCCAGGTCGGTGTCCAAAAGATCGTCGTCTTCGTCAACAAGGTCGACGCCCTCGAGGACCCTGAAATGTTGGAGTTGGTCGAAATGGAAATGAGAGAACTTCTGACTACATATGGTTTCGAAGGTGAGGAGACTCCTATTATTCTTGGATCTGCTCTTTGCGCTTTAGAGGGGCGAAGACCTGAAATTGGAGAGTCGAAATCGATGAGCTTCTTGCTGCGTTGATACCTGGATCCCAACACCGAAGCGTGAGCTTGACAAACCTTTCTTGATGTCCGTCGAAGATGTTTTTCTATTCCCGGTCGTGGTACGGTCGCCTCTGGACGTGTGGAGCGTGGTATTCTGAAAAAGGATTCCGAAGTCGAGCTTATCGGAAAGACGGAGACGCTATCAAGACCAAGGTTACCGACATCGAGACCTTCAAGAAGTCTTGCGATGAGTCCCCGAGCGGGTGACAACTCGGGCTGCTGCTACGTGGTATTAAGCGTGAGGAGTCAAGCGAGGGATGGTCATTGTCCAGCCAGGAACTACCAAAGCACACAAGGAGTTCTTAGTTTCCATGTACGTGCTCACCAAGGACGAAGGAGGACGAACACCGGGTTCGTCGAGAACTACCGCCCACAGATTTTCATCCGCACTGCTGATGAATCGGCGGCTCTTTTCTGGCCTGATGGAACTGAGGACAAAGGAAGGATGGTCATGCCTGGAGATAACGTCGAGATGAGATGCGAGATCTTCAACCCAGTTGCTTTGGAACAAGGACAGCGATTCAATATCCGTGAAGGAGGACGCACTGTTGCAACAGGAATTGTTACTCGTATCATCAAGTAAACAATCAATATTTATTGGGGTCACTTAGGTTGGGGAGGTTACGATATTGGCGGACACGATCTTCATTGTATACTTGGCTTTTGTGATGGGCGGGCATGGAAAAGGAGTCCTTTTTAATCAGCAAAAAGTCTTTGTTGTAATGCCTGTACATTATCGATGAATCCTCCTCTCTTCTTCAAGCTATGTCTTCAGATTTGTACTATAGAGGCGCGGGGAAAATATAAAGCGATGTGCACAGGTTTGTGACTGTCTGATAGGTGTGATAATTTATTCAGGGATCTCCTCACAGCCTTCCTTGTTGTAATATTGCAAAAGAATGTCTATGAGTATTCCAGGCTATCTCTTTCTTCCTTTCACTATCTTGAAGCAATCTTTGGAATATTTTCAAGAGGCCGTCATTTCATTCCCCCTCCAATCTTTGGTCTGTTTTTCCCAAGGTTCTAAGATATAAATGGCTCTGGCGGGTCAACCTTGGGAGCACTGTATCCTGACAGTATGTCAAAAATCAAGCCTGCTCTTTAGCCTATTGTCAAATGGCAACTCATCGTCGTGGAATTGTTCTTTTGCCAATTTGTATTTCCTTACCTTCGAGGCTTTACAGCTAGGCTATCATAGAAGTAGAGGTGGTAGAAGTTACTGGAATAATACGTGCATGTATCCATCTAACCATTGTGTCTCTTGGAAGTTATGATGAACAATAAGGAAGGACTAATTGTCGTTCCAAGCTTCACTGTTCAAGTCCAGCCATCAGCCGTGTACTTGATTGCTTTCAAAAGACAACGTAATTAGTGCTTTATACGAGCTAGTTCAGATAAACGCTATCAGATAGAATGTTGGCACGTGATACCTAGGCAGGAGATGTGCTGACTCTAAATACTGCGACCGAAGCTCGATAACGTCGTTTCGAAGCTGATAAGTTGTTTGGGGGGGGAGACGATAGCTTGTTTTATAGTTTTAACCTTTGTTTTGGAAAGGTTGTTCCTATTCTATCACTTGCTGCTATAAGCCAGGCATGCAGATATATCTTGATGAGATCGAAGTAATCTAAAGAGGAAGAAGGAGCGGTATCTCGGAAATTTCGTCTTGTTCCGATATCACGGACCGAAAATATTGTGATGCGACCCCAGGTCTACCACAATATGCATGATAATTCTTTGCTCTATTGCAGTGGCCGAGAATAAACCACAGGAAACCCACAAATAACTCTCCATAACCCGGAAAATATATTGCAAAACTTTAGCATGATGGAGTGGAGTATGCTGGAATTCCTTGATGCAAAAGACTTCGTGATATGACAAGTCCAGGAGAATTATTGCTCTTCCAAGCCACGAAATAAATCGCAAGAATTTAACTTCCTTGATTAGGCTAAATATCTCCCGCCTGCTACGTACTGAAAATTAAGCCTAGTTAATTTTTTTTTCCCCTCGAAATATTCTGTAATATTTAGATCTTTCAACGTGCCAAAAATTCGTTGCCTTGATATTAGTTAGCGACAATTAATAACTAACCTCCAGAGTATAGAGAGCTCTTTCACTATTAATTGTGAAATACGTACCGGTTATCTGTTAGAAAATATTGCGCATTCTGAAGGTATTGAATGCAGTAACGTTTCGAAATCAGTCAAGGAAATAATCTAGACACATGCTAGACCGAATAATCACACGCGAGCGTCTGAACAGTTTCAGTGAACCAAGGGGCACATATGAATAGACATGAAATGGAACAATGATAAGTCCGTATTACATTGAGATACTCATTGCCGTAGGTATGTATTTTATTCACTTCTATATTTGGCGCAAAGCCGCAGCATGCTGTTCATGTGTACTATGCAGGCCGTGCTGAAGAAATTCCTAGGCTCCCTTGCTTGCCTCATTTCATGTCAACTCCCAGTCATGATATGTCCATATTTAGCTAGTCTCCGGTTTTCGTTTTGTATTTGTTTGAGGTTTGGCTGAAATCCTTCTCGATCCACTCCCAGTATGTTCGCCATGTCTGATGCTGACCACCTTGCGCGGCAATGCCACTGCTTACCCCTGGGATAGCACCATACAGTAGTACCGAGATACGAAGGGCGCCTTTTACAGCTTCTTCTTGTTTTTCGATCTCCTGCTTGACTGCGTTGTCCTTCAGCTTTGTAGAGAGGATGGTGCGGAATGCATCGGCAATGGAGTCTAGTCGTCGTGCAGTCTCGTCTGGATCCAGAACAACGAGCTTTGTCAGCATGAGATTGCAAAGTGAGCGGATATCATGCTCATCCTTTAGTCCATCGACAACGCGATCGTAGAACTCTACAATGTTAATGCGTGAGAACGCAGTCTCCATCAGAGAGTAAAGTGTTTCGTAGGCGCTCTGCCATAAATGTTAGTAACCAGACATTTGTCGAGAGGTTGCACACATACCTTGCGAACCTCAAGACCAATCCACCTTATGCTTGAATGGGCCCATCATAACTTCCCGAATCAACTCCGGCTTGATGACAGATTCACGCATGACGAATGGCAGTAATTGTCCAAGGTTTGGAATGATCAGGTCGGGCTTGTTGTGTGACGCGGCATTAAGTGGTCGTTAATGCAAGCCGGCGATTTTCTAGATCCGAGTCGTTGAGTATGACGGTAAGCATGTCGATCAAGGTTGCTTAAAATAGTGTCAAAAGTCTCATCACCATCAGGAAGGGTATAGCGGAGTGCTTGGATGGCCATAGCACGAACAGATGGCGTTGGGTCGCGGAGGTATGCCTATCCTGTTAGCTGTCGAATTAAAAAAGTATGAATATTGACTTGCTTGAAGTTGTGGCATGAATGTCTTCGGATCAATAATTGCCAATCGGCCAATGCACTCCGCACCGACTGCTTTGTTGTCCTCTGCCTGAGATGCTTGCAGTAATCGATCCCAAATATTATTGGTGTAATTGCTAATATCAGCAGAATGATTGGTAGCCTGCTGAAGGATCTCCTTGATAGAGTGGAGTAGTAAATACTGAGCATTGCCGCCTTTATCCATGGTATTCAAGATCTCGGGCAGATAGATCGGGATATTTCCAGCACCTGCACGGCCTAAGGCGACTGCGGCAGCAAGACGCACTTTATCTGATCGCTTGAATTGATTCAAGAATGTTGATGGCCTTAAGGTAGACTTTCCTCCTTGTCGTAGACCAGCCTCGCCTAGAACGCTAAAGCTAGAATCTGTTTGGCATCTTCGGACTGAGGATTGTTTAATTCCTCAGCAAAATCTTCAACCTTTACACCTACAGAGGGACCCCCATACACCAACAGGGTACCAATAACTTTCCCAACAACTGTAGGGTCACCATTAATGCTAACGTCTTTCAAAAGTCCACTCATCAATGGTTGACCAGCACCCTTCTGGCCAATGTTCTTAACTAAGGTAAGTAGGGCTTCTAATACCGACCCTCCAAGTGTATCGCTCTTCAATAACTCACAAACTGCAGAGTCCAATTGCGGGGTAGTGACGAGCTTCGGATCATCTAATACCAAGTAGGCAAGTACTATGAGTGCTGGCCCTAGTAAGTGTAAATCCTTGGTGGTCAAGAGAGGCAGAAGAGTGCCTACTAAGCCCTCAATCGTCGATCGATCAAGGGAGCTTCTTGACGCAGGAGCAATCACTAGATTTTTTAAAGCCCCAAGACTCGCACCCCGCAATGCACGATTAGCCTTTCGTAACTGTGCTGAGAGCTCCAAGGACACCTCACGGATCCATTTTGCCTGAAGTTGGTCCTTGCTACTTGATAATGCAGCAATGTTGTCGACAGCACGGACAGCAGCAAGCCGAGTAGTCTCATTTTTCAGGCGGTCATGTAATAGATCCAAAGCAGCAGTCCGACTCTCAGAATTGAGTAGTGGTACACCTTCAAGACTCAAAGTACGTGCCAGTAAAATTCCGAGAGCACGAATTGCACGCTGTCGAACTTCGACATCAGCTTCAGTCGATGAAACACGATTGATTATCGCATCATAAAGTTGCTGCAGATATTCTTGTTGGCTTTGCTTTAGTGATCTTGATCGAGGTGGTGTTAGTGCCTTAACGAGCTCCTCCACAGTACTGATAGCTTCACTAGATATCTTGTAATACTTCTCGGTGACGGCTGATATGACACCTGGGACGATCTTGGGTAAGTATGGCTGCAAGACAGTAGACGAATGAGTCTTGCAAATATCTGCGACCAGTCGAAGTGCAGCAATTCGCATTGTATGAACAGTTGCGGATGCGGCTCCTCCGGTTGTGATTGAGCTGGATGATGTTGAGCCAGCCGTTGTTTTAATTGTATCAACGATCGGCTCAATAATCTGGGCGAAATACTCCCCGAGGCCACCATTTTGGACAGCGATCATGTCATCAAGCAAGTTAACGAGTGCTTGTTTAGTAGGAATAGAATTCCCCTTGAGTAATTTGGCAACTACTTTGATGATCGAGGGACTCAATCGTGCTAGATCAGCTCTGGGACCAGTTGCAGGAAGAGGCTCAGCAGTTGGCGAGGCAAGACCTGCAGATGTTGAAAGTAGTGTGTTTGAATCAAAGTTGCTGCTGCTCTCGCGCCTACGCTTGCGACTTATAGGGGTACTGTGGGCAAAATCCGCACTATCCTCAATAGAAACATGGCTGATGATACCGCCACCAGTTTTGCGAACTAAAGAAGCACTAGTCGCTATAATTTCGAGACGAACATTCTCTTCGCGCTCGTTGAAACGCTGAACAAGGATTGGCGCAATTTGTGTGTAAAGTGTTCCATCGTCAAGTAGATCACCGCTACCACGAGTTGAAATAAGAGTGTAAAGAGTCTTTGCAGCACAGCGACGTACTTTCCAACTCGCATCATCATCATCGTCATCGAATCCAGCATCGGCCTCAAACTCGTCATCAGAATCAGACAATTCATCTTCGTCTTGCTGAGTTCCTCCCATTTCCTCATCATCATCGTCGTCATTATAATTGGGATCATACTTTAGGAAACGCAAGGCAGAGGAAATTGTCTCCTCAGTATATGGACGCATTTCACTCCCACAGGAAGCAAGAAATCCCTCCAATGCGACCAAGGCGGCTTCACGCACATCATCAGCTTCTAAGTTAGGCTCTCCATCCTCTGCAGCATCTTCGAGTTGCTCCTCAAGTTCCGTCGCACTTAACGGTGCAAGAACGAATGGTGCAAGCGTCTTGAGATATGGACCAAATCTGGAAGGAATTGATCGCGCCATTGAGCCAAGAATCGTTATATATAGACGTCGCTGAATTGGTGTAAGATGTGGATTACGGAGAGTCTCGATAAGCTGAGAGATGAAGGCACTTAACTCTGTGTCTGAGAGATATGAGGCTAAAATCGATATAGCAACGACCGCTCGTTTTTTGACAACAGAGCTAGCTCGTTCGCTCTCCAATATACTTATAAGGAGTGCTTGAAGAGCCTCAACCTCTGGTGGCTGGAGCATGGGTCCAAAGCATCGGGTTACCTCAATTAACACATCGACAGCCTCAGGGTCAATATCTTTAGCTGTTTCTAAATCAAGCATACCAGGTGGTGGTGGAGGAAGCTTTACTCCTTTTGCAGGCTTTTGCAGAACAATTCGACCAACTAATCTAGGAATGAGCACTCTGCTTATAGCTGTGTATGCTTCATTGACCTCCTTGGATGGTGCCACTCCACTGACAGGTCTGGGTAGTGTGATAACAACCGTTCTGAGCGCCATTGCTGGAATAGAATTATCCACTGAATTCTCAAGATCCAAAATGGAGAGCTTTTCCAACAGGGGGGCCAAGATAGCATTAGGTATCTTGCTAACTAGAGGTGATAAACTACTATATATTAGCCCATTCTATAGAAATTGTAGCTTTGAAGATATTATGTATAGGATGAAGCCCTCTCATGTCCCATGAAACAGAGGTTTCCTGAGCCTCATGTCGAGCCAAGACCCACTATTCATGTGTGTTGACTGAACTACAGGAAAGCCATACTATGTCAACGGTGCCTGCCTGATCCTGACATAATTTCACCTTATACGCAACGCTGAAACTGAAGAGGAATATTGGGTACCATTTGATTGCAAGATTTTGGACTTCTCCATTCTGATCGTCCAAAGTCTTTATAATGCCATCCACCGCTCTAGCTGCAGTATTATAATCGTTGTGTAGAAAATCTGGCTTTCCAATTGTAAGAACTTGATACAAGTCATTCAAGGACATAAATCGAAAGTCTGGATCGGCATCGTGGAGCTTCGGAAGTAGACCTGCCACCGTCTGCGAGGTTGGGTTTTGGGATATTTGTGCTGACGCCATATTGGCTTGCAGAGTGTAAACACTGCAGAGGAGTAGAGTCGACTTAATGGAAGCGTATATGCTAGGTGTAGGCCATCAAATTTGGCGCTATAACTACTTGATTTATCTGCAGTCGAGGGTTGGTTGAGAATCTGGAGGAGGGGTAGGTCGTTAAGGCGTCTAGGAAGCTTCAGTAAGATGAGCCACTTTTTTATTAGTGTTGGAAAATGCAGAGTAGAAAACAAATGTGAGCTTACGTACTTCTGTGCTGATTTATGAGGATGGTATTTTTAGGTATAAAGAAACGTTGGTTACAAAAGAGGGCGGATGTTATGTGCAAATTACTGAATGAAAGGTGAACATTTCTAGGTACCAAGCTCTCAGGTTGAGGTGTAGTGGGGTGAAAGTTCTGCCTTATGGAGACCATGTTGTGGCCTGAAGTACCTTATGATATAACAAGGCACCCAGGGAGGGGCGCCTTGTCAGCTTAGGTACTTTACTGACTGTCCGGTATATGAAGTATGGATTAGCCGAGCTTGCAGGGGACCAGCTCTTGAAAAGTTCTGGCGTGATCCATCATCATTCCCAACTACCAGCCACCCTTTCAAGGTACCAATTGAGTATCAATCAAGTCTCCAGCTCGCACATTTAGAAATTCTCATTAGCACAAAGCCTTGGGGTCATTTCTGGACTTGTTTAAGTCATTCATTCAAGCACAATGGCATTCTCAAGAGTGGCAGCGATGCGATCCTGCTTCCGCACTGCAACCCGTTCAACAGCTGTTCGTCCTCAATTATTCCGCCAAGTAGCTCGACGAGGTTATGCCAGCAGCGGTCATGGTGAAACAAAAGCTAGCGGTGATGCGGTCTGGTAGGGCTATAATTCGAAACAAAATGGATCTCATTGTTAACATTACTGGCAGGGCCGCAGGAGCTGTTGCCGTGACCATTCCCAGTTGTTGGTGGCTTCTTTCCAATGCCGAAGACGCTTCCCATGGCCATGACGATCATGGGGATAGCCATGGAAAGCCGCACCACAAGGAAGGAGGCGAGGAAGACGAAGCCAAAGACGAAACCAAAGATGAGGCAGATGAGACCGAGGATAAAAAGGATAACAGTGAGAAACCTGATGACTCTGATAGTGAGGGAGAGAGCAGAGATGTGCGTTCCCAAACCATTCGTTCATCGGTCAAAGCGATACCGCAAAACTAACTATGGCATCGTTCAGACGCCAGATACTTCGGAGGATGAGGGTGAGAGTGAGAAAAAGGACGGCAACAAGAAGCATCTCGAAAGCGATAAAGGAGTTAAGCAAGGCCAAGAAGATGACAAAGGTATTTCTAAATCATTCATCCGAGAGGTTTATATATCATACAAGCCTGGATAAACCATGGAACAAGTGCGAATCACATGATGAGACTTTAATTTATCATGTGAGGCTGTAAGGAGTACTTTCACTAACATACCACAGATGAAAAGAGTGATAATGACGATGAGGTCTGTAACTAGGGTCTTTGTGTAAGTCTACACAATGCTAATCGTTCACAGCCCGCAGCTTCCAAGTCAGCAAGCGACAAGACCACCCAGTCTGGAAAGCAAGAAGGTTTGACCAACACTGATACCAAACGCTCAACCGATATTAGCAACAATGCCGACAAAAGTAAGAAGACTGAAGGCGGTCCAGACTCGGCCAAACTAAAGGGTACCGTCAACCCAAGCAGAGAAAGGTATGAGCTTGATTCATTGACACGCCAGTCTCATATACTGTACCTTTCATAGATACAATTCTTTTTAGGAAGTGTATGGCTGATGCTGACTCTGGTGCCCGACAGAAGTAGGATATGACTTATCTATGCACACAGTCACTTTCTGCTCTCCAAATCAGTCGCCAAGATCTTGGAGATTCGTCTCTAATGTATATAATGTATCAATCAATGGTCAAGAATTACGTGGTAGATTTCAGAAGCGGAGAGCCCATAATGAGCGTACAAGGATAATACCTTGAAGGTTTACTTGTTTGTGGTAGAATAAGGAAGGTAAGTACTTCCAAGTAGATAAGACTGCTACCTTATTCAGCAACGCCATATTCAACATTTTGCAAAGTATTCTGTCGTATTTCTTATATTCATAACACTTCTGATGTTTTATGTCTTAAAATCATTGTTGCCAGCACATTCGGATGTTTCGAGTGAGCTCAGATAGTCTGCATTCGTTGGCTGCGGAGCTTGGTTCCTGGACATCACATCTTAGGCTCTTGTATACCTGCCTATCAGTAGAGCAACTGGAAGGCACGACCTAGATGCTTGTCGCCTCCCATCTATGTGGGCTGTCCTCTCTTTCTATTTTGCGTAGTCAATACATCCACGTTCACATTCATATGTCATTTTGGTTTTCAGGCTTTTATCTATGTTTTATTGTAAGTCAATTCTGCATCATAATTGACGACTTGACTCTTACCACGAGCAGAATCCAGGCAAGTGTCTAGCTATTTGTGGAAGTTGAGTTTGGCATCATCAGGAATGCCTTACACTGTCCACGGATTGGAGTACACACCAACGATGGATAATCCGGACTCGTCGCCGCTGGCCGATGCAGTAAATGAGCCCAATCCATTATATCCAGATAGCCAGGCGCATCAAGCAAATCGAGATGGGATGGCTGAATCTGCAGTTCTACAGGCACCTACTACCACGCTCGAATCAGTAGGGAACTCAGTCACAATCCCTGGTCCTCGATACCAGCCTGGATCAGACAACAACACGTCTGGAAGTCGCTCTGTCCCTCCACCTTCGCGGTTCAAGCTATACTACGCATCATCAGATGCAAAAAAAGGGGAATTTGATGGTTGGATGAACACACTTTGCTTTCCAAGACCAATCAGCGATGTTGATACATTCTGCCTCTCATGTTTTCTACCATATGTTCAGTATGGGAAGACAAATTGGCGCCTTGAGCAGCTTAGGGAAGGTAAAGATTCTTCAGACGACAGTTTCAAGTGCAGCGACGCGCTCAACAGATGGTGTGGTATCCATTATGTTCTTACTATTTTTCATCTGGGGTGTAAGCTTTCTCTTCCTTTACAGAGCGCATAAATTTCTTATTTTGGTTTTACTCATACGTTTTATAGGGATTGCTACAGGATTTCAGCGCAACCGCGTCCGAGCCACATATGGTATCAACGGCCAGGCTTGGGAAGATTTCTTGATATCTTGTCTCTGCAATTGTTGCGTCCTTATGCAAAGTGATAGAGAAGTCCAGGCTCGGGAAGGTCGAGATAACTGCATCACAAATAGTGGGTACAATAATATTGTGCGCAAGAGGACAACTGAATATAAGTGGTCGATCGAGCCAACACCTCTTCCGAGAAATTCTGAACCACCAATGCGGTATCCGGGCCATAAATATCCTGGAATAGATGAAAATACATCGCCGCAGAAGAAGGAATGTACTTTGAAGAAGCCACCTCCCTTTCCAACCAACAACGCAAAACTAAAGCACCGAGATGGTAAAATCGGCTCACCGTTCAGAAATGCTAAAAGTGAACCACCCCACCGAAAGGCCAGCGATTTCTCCCTTTTAGAATTCAATATGTTTCAAAGTTCCAAAGACTCTGCAAACAAAGCAGCAGAGAATTCACCCTGTGGCACCGCTGAGGCAGCAATTGAGAATGTTACCCCTGAGCAGGAAAGTTCCGCGGACCTGCTTGCGAAAAGGTCAGGTAGCGAAAATCCCAAAGAAACCACAGGCCATGATGAGGCATCCAAGGCACAGGACAAGCCAGATGCGAATGAGAACTTTCAGCATTTAATCACTCGCCGTGACTCTAATGCTACGATCATGAGATGGAAACATAATTCAGTAAGAAAACCTGGGAAGAGCGTAAGTTCGTCTGGAGGACTGGCAGGGTGTAGCTTTGGTCCTACGTCGATGTCTATTACTAACTATCGTGTTAAGCAGGCACCAAGGAACTCTGTAAAGATGTCTTATATCCATGACTTTACAGATTGTCCCATTAACAAAGCCATTCTTGACTATTACGAGAGACAGCAACAGCTTGTCGATGGTAAGGAACAAGAACACGGCCTTGAAGACTGTGGGCAAAGCACTGATCCAAGTACTTCGACAATTGCCAGTGCTAGTGGAACAAGGAGTCCAGACCATCAACATGAGCTTGATGAGTATAGTCCTAGTGGATCTGGTGGTAAGTAATGGAGAGGGTATTATCAGTTTCAAATATTACCCTAGCATGTCCTTTGGCTTTCAAGAATGTTTACTCAGATCACACATTAATATGTGAATTTGTAGGAGGTTCCCAAGATCCAGGCTCTACTCAGAAAGCCAGACATTATGATGGGAAGCTCAATCCAGATGAGGATGCTGATGGCGAACAAGTAACGATGGCTAGCGAGCGGTCTGGCCATCTTGAGAAAAATAACGAAGGCAACAACACCAAAGCTGAGTTCCGTGCTCAACACCATCATAATCGACATATAGGACACCATGCCGGTCACCTCCTTGATCATTGTACGATCCAAGGTTCTTCTCAAGATTATACTGTCGCCCGCCGACAAGAAACTCTCTCAGTGATTGCCATAAGCAGACAGGTTCTGACAAGAAGGAAAGCCTCCGTAGCCGCGATCTCATGTATAATGAGAATATGCCTGATCCATCTTCGGCTTCTAAAGGTGGCAAAAATCAAGATCATATTGTCGAAAAACAGAAGGGCAAAGTCAGGATAGATGATGAAGCTTGTGAGATTAGTGCTGCCGCTCCCAAATCTGATGAAGGCAGTAGGAATAAGTTAGCCAGTTCTGACCACGCAATCTTCAAATGTCCTGATGAACTGGCTAGCGATGGTACCCAAGGTGGTTCTAAACAGGCCAATACGGATGAGATTCAAATTGTCGAGCATACGATCTATCAATGTCCAAACAACGATACTGTAGTAGATAGTATTGCTTATTCCGCAGCAATGTTGAATAAGTCCACGGGTCGGAAAACTTTCAAGACCCTTCAGCTAAGTGATGGTGTGATTAATAGTCATAAGGACAGTCAATGGGATCACGATAATCAGCAAGTCCTCGTCCATGCACTTTCAAAGTGCTTCCCTACTAAATTCAAGGAGTATGACACAGGAGCCAGCGACCCGCTCGTTACTCTTGAACATGCTCTGGGCGAAAACCATGCTAGCAGTCTCGCTAACAAAGGAAATAGTGGACAGCCATTAGAGATTCAGCTGGAGAATAAGAAAGGTCACTCGGTACAGCTACCAGAGCCCACTTTGGAAAACAAGGAAAACGACTCAGGTTAGTTAATGGCCAAATGCGGCATGGGATGGGAGCGGAAAGGTAACAGCTCATCATGACCTAAATGGCTTGGAGCTGCTGTATCCAGGTTGGCTTTGATATCAAAGGGGGTGGAAAGCTGCCCTACGCTGGCGGGCTTGTCGATGATGACTTTGGTATATTTAGATGCTCAAGGAGCTTTGCTGTTGTGGACGTGAGAGATTGTTCTGGATGTGTTGTATTGGGACCGAGGACTCTGGTAGAGAGTATACTTTTGGCGTAAATGTTTCACTGCATTCGTTCTCATAGGGCTTCTTCGATGCATCTTGAGAAATACTTTAAGAGATTATCGTTTGATGATTCCAACGAATGCGCGATGCCCGTGTGAAAAGGAAGATGTATGAAAAAGCCTTTATAGCTTTTGGGATGCACATCACTTGAAAGAAGGTTTGTGAGGCTCGTCTTTTCATGTTTCATCTACGAATATCAGAGACCAAATAGACACCTGAACGTCCCTGCTAAGTCTGACAATACCTAATAGCCTACCACCTTTTCCTATGCAAATGCAAGAGTTCTTTCTGAAAAGATGGGAGATTAATTGTTCATATAAGAGCATCACCTAGGCCTCCTCATGCTTCTCTTTTCCAATGTTTTCATGGCGTAAATCATCAACTTTCATTACTCGTTCACCTACGTTGTGCTCGCTTACGCTGTGCTGAGAAGGATGGGGTAGGGGATTAGCCCACGGATTGGTAGAGGAGGAGAGGCTCGCCGACACCTTCTACTTCGGGGATGTTACATTTTAGGTCGAAGGCTTTGGAGAGGACGATTTTGAAAATCTAAGAAGGCGTTAGGTGAAAGGTTTTTAAAGGGACAGGAGAATGGGAATTTACTTTTTGAACGTTGATGCTATGGCTTGTGCTGCTGAAGATCAGACTTGCGCGCATTGCCTTCGCAAATCGTCTTGCCTATCATATTTGTTAGATTTATAGTGAAATATTGTGATATGCGAAGTTTTACCTGTACTGTGATTTCCTCTTGGTCTTCTCTCGGGAAGTTGACAAAATGGTCGTATTTCGTTCCCACCAAGAAAGGAATGGCGGTCTTATTGAACCCACGACCTTGCCTATACCACTCCTTGATACTATTCAACGTGCTTTTCCGCGTCAGGTCAAACATAAATAGAATAGCCACCGCATCGTTGCAGACCAGGGGTAGCATATTGACGAACTCCCGCTGTCCTCCCAAATCCCAAATCGAGAACGTGATTTCTGTGTTTCGTATCGAAATTGTCTTCTCCATGAAGTTTACACCAAGAGTCTGGATATAATCCTCATCCCAGCTTCCCTCCACGTACTTGACCATAAGAGATGTTTGCAATTTGTGCGTCGCCAACCATGCCAACCTTGATGACGACACTGGCCTTGTTTCGACCCTGATCAGCCGCCGTTCCTCGAGCATTGGGGTCCTGATATGAAGACTGCATGTTTCCATAACCGCCATTGCCTGATAAGCTTGAATTGGGACGCGAGATGGACGGGGCGAACTGGGTAGGCGGGGTAGGATACCGGTTGTTTGGATCGTCGGGAGTTGGTGAAGCTGAGTAACCGTGGTGAGAGGATGATGGAAAATCGGCCGATTGGGATTGTCCGTGTCGTCTTTCTCCGTAGCTTTGTGAATGTGTGGGAGTGTGAGATTCCTCAATCCCACCCATTGTGTCATCCTGCCCCTCGCCTCGAGTATCATATACAACGTCGTGGTCCATCGTGTCGACGGCGTCGTGAAATTGTGCAGGCGAGCCGGCCGATAGGGTTGAAGAGTCCAAATCCATGCCCTTGAGAGGAGTACAAGCTTCTGCTCGGAACTGAGTCGGGTTGGGTGCCGTAGCTGATGTGAAGTCACCACTTGGGAAATTTAGAGTTTCATAAGTGACGATGGCGAGAACGTGAACAAGCTTCGGCAATGACGAAAACCGGTCTTGAGCACTAGGTCTATTGCTCTCCAACAGCCGGTTTTGAGGTTATTCGGAGAGGTGGTAGACCCCTGGAAGTGTTGGTGGAGAGGTTATGATTTTGGACCCTCGAGGCTGGCGCTTGAGCATCAGGGGCACGCGTTGCCGGCTCACTAGACGCGATTACTGGTCAACAAAGGCGGTTTGCGCCTGCAGAGTTGAATATATTGGCAGGAAACAAGTCACTGACGCATGAATGGCCACTCTCTGAGAAATTGTCTATTTTCGCGGTCTATATCATGCCTGCTATTCCATAGTTAGGGATTTCCATGCCTTGGAGATCGATTCCCACCCCTGTCACCTTTTAGGAGGCTCGGAGCAGCCGTCTTTGCTCAAAATTATTTACTCGATACACTGCTCGTATATACTCTAGACACTCATCACTCCATAACACCAGCACCTTTCCATCTTCATCGGCGACGGAACCCGAAGAAAATCGAGTGGGGTCGCTTATAGCTTTTACCGTCGTACGGTACTGGTATTATAAAACTTGACTGCCCACAGAAAAGGTCAATCAGTATCAAGACAGAAGAAATCAGCTCGCAATGGCCTCCATTGCACGCTCATTACGGCCAATGGCCATGCGACTCGCTGTCAGGCCATGTGTAGGCAGTGTAGCTTCATGGAAAGCATCATCTCGAGCTTTCTCAGTCACCGCCCTGGTAAGCTATCATGATTTCATGTTTCGATCTTGGAATTCCATAATGCTAATTCCATAATGCTAATTCCATGTAGCACAAGCCAAGAAGTATACCAAAGATCACGAATGGGTTGAGATCTCTGAAGATAAGAAGACTGGCTACATTGGCATCTCGGACTACGCAGCACATGCCCTCGGCGATGTGGTCTATGTCGAGCTCCCTACGGTGCCAATGGATGCGAACAAGGGTGATGCAATTGGAGCAGTGGAATCTGTCAAGTCAGCTTCAGATATCAACTCGCCCATCAGCTGTACCATCACTGCAGTCAACGACTCGTTAGAAGAGAAGCCAGCTCAGATCAACAAAGCCCCGAAGACGATGGAGCCAGTGGAGGATGGATTGCCAAGATTGAGGTCTCTGAAGCCGGAATACAGGATATCGAGGACTTGATGGATGCGGAAGCGTATAAGAAGTTCACCGAGGAGGCATAATATGTCGCGCACATAAGAGGATGCAAGTAATGGACATACGGAGTTGTATCGGGTCATTTTCAACGGTGTTCCTGCGAAGTTTTGCTAGAATTGTGGTCAACCCACAACATTAAGTGGTCTAGATGGTGATACTGCTGGTAATGTGAGCACGAGGGCAAAATGAGAAACCATGGGCAACCTTGGACTGGCAAATTCGAAGCTACGTGGAAGTTTACAGATCGTAACGGTACATGAGTTGCAATGTCGAATCATTCCGTTATCTGGAGCTCTGGTTGATTCTACCTCGATTTCAAACAAGAATAAGTCCGAGTAAGTTATGTGCTCATTCCTGATTTCAATTAGTTACATATCATGACCATCCCGTAGTCCAGACAAGTGTCTGGAGATATCTGCTGCGCATATATCTCAATTGCCTATGTTCTCAGGTTTTATCAGCAAACGGACCTTCAAAATTCATAACTATTCACGTGCCCAAAAAACCCCTATTTAACTGCCATATCCTAGATGTGTTCTGTTTGAAACAAATCTTGTTGAAAGAGAGCCAAGGCTTGGTAATCGAATTCTTCCTGTGATTAACGTCCTTATTCACTAAAGCTAAATTTAAAGGTCCTTTGCCCTTGTAAGATGACATGCAAAGCAATTTTTATACTTGAATTTTGCAAAGTTTCGCTTATTTCTAGCGTTCTTAGGTTGTTAACTTTGGCTTTCGTGAATCTAGATTCAAAGTTACAATTATGTCATCTTTTTATTCCTCATTAATGTCAAAATATTCTCCCATGTAGATCTGGGTAGAATAACAGTCTAGCAATATGGAGTCTTCAAAGGCTGCACTTAACGTTGGAGATCATAACTTTGTCTCAAGCAACAGGAGTTTTAAGGTGAATGTAGTGCATCGTAATCGAGGTTGGGCCGAAGCTAACGAAGTACGTACGAATTTTGCTGTTAGGAGGTACGCCGGCTCGGAGAAAGAGGTAGCCAAAGTACAGAATAGATACTCTTCCCCGAGGTCACTACAGTTCTAAAAAGGATTAACATGGCTATAGAATGTCTTAGCGCGTTCAGCAAACCAATCTCTGTGTTTGTCCAATCTGACCCATATACTTCACTGTATTGGTCAGTTTTCTGCTTATTGGAAGATAGTGCCAACTTTTAAGGGAAATATAGGTCTAGGGAAGAAATATAGTGTTATTAGAAGCAAAATCACCTTTCCCTGCCGGGTATATAGCTAGTTGAGTACATACGCTGGTCGATTCTCGAGCATCCTCGGCCGTATTACAAATATGATTGACAAGAAATATATGAAATCTGTGTAGACTTCTACATTTTCCTTTCTACTTTCTTGCGATGTATGCTAGTATGCAAGATCTTTCTTTTCACGCATTTACTAAGCAAAAAGTCTAGAATAAATCGGCAAGCCCAAGTTCGCAGCCGACAGCTTATTATTCCATAGATCGCATGCTTAATCTTCTTTCAAGCAAGGTTTCCTGGCGTTTTGACCACTGCGAGTTTGGGCGAAGCACAATCAACATGCCATACGGCTGCTGCACCACATCGAAACAAAGCTAAAAACGCATTACA
This sequence comes from Bisporella sp. PMI_857, assembly GCA_021307315.1. Taxonomy (NCBI): domain Eukaryota; kingdom Fungi; phylum Ascomycota; class Leotiomycetes; order Helotiales; family Helotiaceae; genus Bisporella; species Bisporella sp. PMI_857. The sequence goes on from JAJSPD010000008.1 coordinate 900,859, forward strand.
CCTAATTTCAAATAGCCAATAGGCAATTTCATGAAGTTTTCCCCCGCCTTTCCAGCCAAATTCAATAGTTCCAAGAACAGGGAAAGCACTTGTACTATCCATGGAGCTGCCGTCTTAGGTAAAATGCGGCTTGCTATGGTGTTCGTGGTAAGAAACTCGTCAATTTTACTCATGCCCAACGCAGCCTTATTTTTATCCCATTAGACATGACAGTGATCATTATGTGTCCAAATACGTAATTCCCCGACACATCAAGTCATGTACTGCCACACTTGCCACTAATATAACAGCCCGAACAAAATTTTGACTTCTTTTCAGAGCGTATAATACCCTGGCCGCAGAAGGCACGAAAAACACTCAAAGCGCCGGTAATGTCCGGTTGCATTCCTAAATTTTACTACCGTAAAGATTGTTGCTACTATTCTGCTCCGGTACTTAGTAGTGAGGCGGTGTGAGTATAGATGAGACCTACCCGTGAAGAAAACGCAAAATGATAGCTAAGTATTTGAAATTTGCCTTTTGGAGATCATTGTACTGCGGTGAATAGTGTCTATCATTTCAGTTATGTCCTATTTCTCAAGGATATTCGTACAATGCGCGTAGTGCTCCCATGTCGTTCAATGCATATTGGCTCAAGTAATTTTCGCAAGCTCATTCCTCCATTTATTCAATTATTCATTAGAGGTTGCCTCTTTAGCTGGCCGATTCTTGTTTATCTCTTCCAGAATCTTACCAGCACCCTTCTCTACCAAATTATGAGCAAGCGTTTTCCCAAACTCCTCTGCATCTTCGGCAGTAAGAATCTCATCTAGCCGCTCCGCTTCGACACTTTGGGTCCCATCAAGGCTGACTACTATCGACTTCATCAGCAGCTTCCCTTTCTCGATCCATGTGGTCTCGACACCAATTGGTACACTGCAGCCTCCTTCCAATGTGCGCATCAAACTCCGCTCGGCCAAGCCAGCCAAACTTGATTTCTCGTTTTCCAATGCCTTTAATATACCCATAACTTTCTCATCTCCTTCCCGAACCTCAATGGCTAGAGCTCCTTGACCAACGGCGTACAACATCCCTCCACCTGGTGTATTTGAATCCAGATATTGTGTGATCCTTCCTCCCCAGTCCAGTCTGAGTAAACCAGCCGCTGCCAAAATTAAGCATGAATATTCTCCATCCTCTGCATCCAACTTGCTCAATCTCGTTCCAACATTGCCTCGAACATCCTTGAACTTCAAATGCGGGTATTGTCTCTTGACTTGCGCGCTTCTCCGTACACTACTCGTACCAACCACTGCTCCATCCGGAAGATCTGACAAGGTCTTATACTCCGATCCCGCCTTCATTACAACCGCATCCCTTGGATCCTCTCTCTCCGTAATACACCCAATAACACACTTATTCGGTAACACGGTCGGCATATCCTTAAGACAATGTACAACGATATCCAGTCTTCCATCTAACAACTGCGCCTCCAACTCATGCGTCCACAGACTCTTCGCACCAAACTCGTGTAAGGCGGTAGTTTGGTTTTTGTCCCCCATTGTAGCCATCGCGTGAATCTCATACTCGTTTTCTGGGTGCGCTTTCTTGAGGGCAGCCAGCACCGTTTCCGCTTGAATGACGGCAAGCGCAGATCTGCGAGTACCAATATTGATCTTTTGGGGAGTAAGACCTGCTTCGGAAGCTTTTCTCTTCTGAGGAATGTCGATGGAGGGTGACTTTTCGGAGATGTTGGTTGTCGGATCGAGGACATCCTGGGAGGAGGTTGACTCCTTTTGCTCGTTGGTAGCCATTATGAGAGTATACTAAAAACTAACTCAGGGATAGGTTTATGAAGGTTCAATTGTTGATGTCTTTGAGAGAGTGTTTTTCTTCTTGTAAAAGATGTCGTTTTGTTAAGCGAGAAGCTCAAGGCCTCGATCTCCAGCTGCTTAAATTTAGAAAAAAGCAGTCGGCCTACAGCAATAAATTGATATTCCAATTCTCTGCTTTTTTTTCAAGGGGGGTTCCTTAAAACGTAGGGGGAAAACAAATAGTGGTATTAAAAAGCATAGAATTTTGTATATTATTGCGGGGAAAAAACCCCTCCACAGTTAATAACGCGTCATAACGATCCAATAGCCACTCAGCACTATGGAAAGGGAAACTTTCTAACTTCTTGTTACGCGATAAATCTAAACCTTAGCTTACAGCTACTCAATTAGTAATTATATGCGTTCTACACGTCAAAAGAAAGACTATCTACTACGATTTAAATATATATATATTAATTGAAGAACAACCTGCCTCTACGCCCGAATGAAGTTTAACCCACTTTAATAAACCTCTAGCTTATTGGAAGTGTTGGCGCTAGTTTGACGAGTGCTTCGATAATTGGAGAGAAAGTAAATAGGACCTGGAAACGAGGTAAATGCAATTTACTCACGAATTACTATAGAAAGAGCATTACAACTACAGCCAGTACAAAAAGAACCTTCTGACAGAAATAGGACGATGTTTTGGGCCGCTTTCGGTTTGGTCTACATACAAATTTTGTTAGGTGTAGGTAAGAAACATAGAGATAGACAAGGAATTGTAAGGGAATAATAAGTGTTTAATTGATGCTACAACTAAATCTTGCTTTCTTTGCCAGCTCCAGCGATCCGGAAAAGCAATGGGACTAGGTTGCACACTTATGGTTTTAAATGTAACCAAGGAAACTGTGGTTAACTGAATCATGAGGAAAGCCTGATAAAGATGGAGATAAATGGTAGTAGTGGATACAAGGGCTTCTACTACACTGCTATAGTTAATACATGATTACAATGACCATCTTTGTTCATACTCCTGTTTGGGACTAATAACATATGGCTTGGGCTGATTTTTAAAAATATTTCTCGAGCCTTACTTTTTCTTTTTAGTTTAGTATTCTTGTAATTAAACTGTCACGATACGCGCTGTGCATCTACATATACAGTGGGCAACGGTAGTATAATACGAGAGAATCTAAAGCTAGGAGGAGAAGGGATATCAGATGTTGAGGGGAGGCTCGAAGTGAGGGGAACTAAGTATATGGGATGGTCCTGTGGGCTAAGCATGATGAGCGGGGCGGGGGATAGAACTGGGCAGGACAGGGAAGGCTATACGCAGATCCCGTTGGTATTTGTAGCCCTACGACTCAATCAACTATATACAGACTTTCTGCCAACACGAGTAGACTCGAAGCTAAAAGTTGGTCGAGCAGTGGGGTCCTAGAAGTTTCACCAACCCTTCGTACTTAGCTAATAAGTTGCCCTTAACCTTCAAGGGAGGCATGCATGTAGTGCTGCATTCGTGGCTGGGCTTTGGCTGTACGAAGCATGAAGCTAGGTATTATATCTCCTTGTTCTGTTCATCCATCTTTCCTGTCCTTGTTGAAGGAGACCATATTCTCCTTCTCTTGATAAATATAGCGTTATAGCCATTCCTGCGGGATAGCCTTGTCAGCTTTCCTGTCCATGCTGAAAGAGTCATGTTCCTCTTCTCCGACTTAATATAAGGCTGTGGCTGTTTTGTAGGATGTTCCTGTCATTGCAAGTGGGATTCCTTGAATATTGCTAAGAGCCTTCTCGGTCATGCGGTAGTCCTAGACCCTTAGACCCAGCCATCCTAAGCATATCAGGGAGTCATTTCAAGTCTTCCCCTCTTAGCTCCATCACCTCGTCTCTCGCTTTCCCATTCACTGCCTCTCTCCCTGCTATTGTATAGGCTCCTCTCACTCTCCTAATGGCTTTCTCCTACTCAATACAACATTGTGGCTGTTTTAACAGGTTCCGGGATATTCCTGTTTTAGTTCATATGTTTGTTTCTGCTTATAGTCCTATAGAATGCTTATGCGTCTATAGTATGATTTTGTTCCTGTAGGATGTTAACATTCCTTTAGCATGTTCACATTCTTATAGAAATTTACACTGCCTAGCAACTAGCAACATGGCACAGCATATTGTGAAGACTTCTATATCTTTGGAGCACAATAATGATCATGCAAAATGTCCACTGATATCCGCCAGATTCCCACTTTCCTTCACTATCATCACAACAAACGCTTCAAGTCTTATAAACCCTTCTCAGTCAGAGTTTCCTAAACATTTCCTTCTACTATCATCGGGACAACCTCTCCAAATCTTAAGCTGAATACGAAAGCAAGATGCTTTACCAAGACTTTCTCAACGGTGCTAGTGAGTGCACTCTTTGCCACCTCGGCTCTTAGTGGGTTCACTCAGGTCAAATGGTAAGTTCATCATACTCTTATAAGGAGGAAATTTGCTAAGCAGACATGCAGATCCAATGACGAGGCAGGACAGTCAGCGCGAGCGTTGGAGGTTACCGATGTTGGTCCCGATCCTGGTTTTAAGAAATATACGAAATACTTTACCACATACTGCAAGAAAGCCGTGCCAAAAAAAAAAGGTATTAAGAGAGATGATCTCGAGCAGAGAAGTGTCGAGGTCCGCGCACTGCCAGACGGCTACCATAACATTGGAGTGGGCCAGCAGCTCAGTGCCAAAGTAAGCGAGCCGGGCATGTACTCGGGGTACTTGGGTACTTGCGTGGGATTAATCGTCACCAGTACACCTAAGGAACCCGGCCGAATATCTAGGTTCCTTGCCCGCCTCACCATGGGTTAAAATTGGGAGGATATGAGAACGTCGCGGCTCATTTTGCTAAGACTGTAGATGCCGCCCAGATGACCAACATGAAGGGTTGGATGTATACTGTCGATACAACTCTCAACAAAGATCCCAGGTACAAGGAAGACGCAAATATGAAGAGCCGAGGCGGCGGCCTGGCCAAGGTATACACCAGTGTTAAGGCAAGGCTTCAAGCCCTCATTAGCACCACCAATTTTGTTGACGCCGAGACCCATTCCTTCGAGCATGTTGGTGAGATGTCGGTCAGCCCAACTGGTGTGGTCGCGTTTTACAAGGTTTAAAGAGTATGGTTACTGTGATAGGCTGAGGCCCACATCTTCTCTTCCTCCTGGCATACCACACGAAGGCTCACTGAGAAGCACGAGTGGTAGGGACGCACATACAAATGGGTTAGTTAGCGCTGGTGTTACTGGTTTTACAAGAATTTCAACTTAAAAATCTTAACGCCTTACATCTTCGCATTACGTGATCTCATGTATCAAAAGCTTAGAAGTGTTGGCTAGACTTTGATCACCTCGATGTGGTCCTGCACAAAGGAGTTCCTTTTGGCAATCATGCCAACGTGAAATTGCGGTCGCAGATACGCTCTCAAGAGCCCATGCCCAGTTATTGAGTGATTACCCGATCATATCCAGACAATATCCGAACAGCGCAACAAGGCAAGTTCCATGTCTTCCTTATACATCAAAGAGTGCTCAGCGATTTGCCAATTCATCTCAGAATACCGGAATATTCACCAGGTGAAAACTGCTTGCAGCCTTCAAAGATTTGCGAAGTTCCAAATTTTCCAAATACTCTAGATCAGCCAAAAAAAATATCCCCTACTTCCCACCACGGAAACCAATCTCAAAGTGTGGGCAACTACGCAGCCCGGACCTCAAATAATTGACATCCGTATTGAGGAATGTACTTATGGAGGTGATTGCGAGCCTTATGGCTTTTGTTACAATGGTAGCATTTGCATCCTCCCTTTTTGGCTGTGAATCATGAATCCAGCATCAAGGAATTAAGTCGCATATAACGATCAGGCACGGTTTGGGTTTGCATGTTGAAATACCCTTAGCGATAGTCCGTGAATCACGAGTTACGTTTGCGCCGTATTCTGAATATCTTGCTACATGGTGGATCACTCCGCTGCTAGCTCCGGAGCAAACATATAGTGTTGTCATTGTGGTAGAGAGATGAAGTAATATGTTGCGATACTTTCGATAACTCCAGGTCCGGGTTTGATTAAACAGAGCATACTCTTATATATATAATGCATGTCGTCCCACACAAACACATGAGTATGGACTCCAAACTTTGCGTTCTAACTCACATAAAACATAAGAGCACGGAAAGCATTCTACTTATAATGGTTTCTGTATATTCTTCCTTTGGGATGTTCCTGCTACTGCACACTAGCTGGGTCGCCATATAATACTTGGGAGTGAGGAGATATTCTAAGTCTCAATGTTGAACAATAATGGACGGCAGAAGAAAATAAAAAGGGAACAAAACCTGCATCGCTTGCAAATTCATATCATACTGGGCTCTCGGCCATCGTATCTTAGCGTTTTAAGATCTCCAGGAAGTATAGCCTCCACTACTAGCAGAGTCTATGAGGTCTATTCCAAGTTACATGCATGGGCTCTAGGATATTCAAAGATTGTCTCAATAGCCGTGATTGCACTCTCGTGAAACCTTGATTTGAATACTTCCAAGCTCTCAACAGTAATTCAAACCTTGCTCTTACAACGCCTCAAACAAATTTACACGTGGAACATCCACATACGTGATGAAAGTTTGCCGACCAGGGATCGAGGTTCAGGGCAGAAAAAAAACCCATGACTTCTCAGGCATCTCAGCCACGTCCAAAAGCAAATAGGTGACTCTTGGAGTTATGAGAATATTTTTTTAATAAGGATAGGAGTCAGGCTGGCACTGAGATTCTGCAGCTAAAATATTGACTCTGCTCTTATCCGAGATAGGCGACTCGACATGTTGTTTCTGTACACTCTTCCGATTCTCTCTTGACATGGCGATAATGCCAGCATGAACGTTGGCATCAAGTAACGGAATACTACCAGGAGAGATATTATAAAAATTAATAATGAAGATTGTCGAAGCTCCTTATTGATACCAACCACACGGCATTGTTAGAGTACCCTGAAGATCCATTAGATTGTGTTTGCTTTTTCTTTTTCTTTTTTTGTTTTGGGGGAAATTGAGGCAGAAGAACCTTTGCTCCATGTCATCAGGCAGAGACCATTTCGACCCAACTTCCATATATAATTTTGTTAGGAGATATATTTTGCGAGCTTAAGTGCTCAATATTCCCACCTCTATTGGTACATAAGCTGTACGTGCATTTTCAATTGAGTATGCGGTCAGACACCCTGGCCAAGCTCGTATCCTTGAATGAGTCCCAGAACTGCAATAAAAGCACAAAAATCGCTCAAATGTCATTAGATTTGCAACTGATACAGCCAGCCACTCGAAAAAAGCCCGATTCTAGGCGTTGTCGCTGGTTGGGACACCAGCATGCAAGCGGGGGCTGTGCAAATGCAACGAGAGGTTACTTGCATGCGGGAGCAACAGGTTTGTGGACGTCAGCGGTATCAGATACACGCGCCTGAATTCCACGTGGCTAGCAGGCTGTTGTATAACGTTCTTGAGTTGTGCAATCCTTCAGAGCATGCTTGAAAAAGGCATGCAAAAGCGAAACAAAGCTCCATCGAGATGGCTTAGTGGGATGCACTTGCTTAGGGACCAAAGAGAGAGATTGTTCAAGCTGTAACGAAATAGCAGAGCATCGTCGGCCCTGTACGATTGATCTGGATTCAGATTGAAATCAAGGAAGGGATGGGATTTGCTTCCTGCATTCGCCTACATATGAGAGCTAGAACCAAATCAAAACATTGAAACTTGAAACACCATAATAAGATGTTATTCTGATACATTACATCTCGAGAGTTTTTCCGTGACGCTTTTCACTCAGTCACACACTCACTCAATCCATTCAATCATATCTTCTTTGTGTTTCACTTACAATCATCGTCGGCGCTCAATAACAGGCTCTAGGTGAAAAGCTCCCGCTCTTAGCTCCAGCTCCAGGTCAAGCTCAGCTCTCCAAGGTCCAACGTCACAGCTCCCCTCTCCAAGCTTAAAGCTTCTCCTCGCCCTCCTTCCCCTCCCCCGGCCGACATCATCTCGATACCTTTCACCTACCTACCTTTGATATCGAGGCTATCTCGCCAGCATTCCTCGGGACTTTCGCCCAGTCACCCATTGTCATCCACCCTTGAGGAGCCAACCAATTAAGCCCAGCCGTTGTATTCATCCAATCTTCCTCCAGCCATTCCCAACTCCCCGTCACACAAACGCCCACTTTTAATCACCTCTCGTGGGCAGTTTGATTCGGCCAAGCTGACCATTTCACCTCCATTCCAGATTAACTTTCTGAACGAGGCGCAGCTCACCTAGATCCGAACTTCGACCACACAATCGGAGCCCCAAGATAGCCGGCAGCCAACTCACATCTCAACATTAAGATGGTGTGTAAGTGTTCTTTTTCATTTTCGTCCTGGGATCTTGCTGTATCAATACCCCGCCAGCCTCTAAGAGTGGTCCGGTCAAAATATCATTTTTATCAAATCACATTCTTGTTGTACTCCCAACCCCCCCAGTTTATTATTGCACACCGGCACTTCGGACACTTGGAAGTTTTGACAAGACCTCACCCAAGCTTCTTCGTTTTCTTGTCCTATCCAAGGCACACCGCGTGCCATTTTCAAAGTCTCATTTTTCTGTCCTTATTGTATTATCATACCTGTTTGGTGTCCGCGACACCCGAGCCACTAATCTCAAACTACAACATTTATCGCTCCTTCTTCGCAAACAATTACTCTGCCAAGAATCGCGGGCTCTTTGTCTTGGGTGCTATTCGAGAGTTGGGCTGATTTATTCTCTTCGTGATATGTAGCAGCATCTACTACATTTCGCAAAGAATTGAAGAAGGCAGGAACAATTGGCAGAGGTCCCCGCAATATACATAACCAAGCATCAGTGGGCAGTGACATTCGTGGATATTTTGGTCCTGGTCCCAGCGGCGAAATGGACGATAACCACGAGCAGACGCCGCTTCTCGGTGCGAATGGCAATGGCGCTGCCCAACATAGTACCTTTCACGGGCTATTCTTCGACAAGAAGCACACCCCTGGCATGGATAGCGAAAATAGGATTGTGAGGTCACTCGCAAATACCCTCAATGTGACGAAAGTTACCCTGTTCAGCAACTATGTCAACGTTCTGCTGGTTTTCGTACCAATTGGAATCATTGCAGGCTTATCAGACTGGAATGCTACAACAGTTTTTATCCTGAATTTCTTCGCAATTGTTCCTCTTGCAGCTGTGCTGTCATTCGCAACGGAGGAAATATCAATGAAGCTAGGACAGACTATGGGAGGACTTTTGAATGCTACATTTGGAAATGCTGTTGAGCTTATTGTATGCGTTTCTATTTTTGCGGGATCATACTAGCTTTGCTGACATCATAACAGGTCAGTATTGTGGCGTTGAAGAATGGCGAGATTCGAATTGTGCAGTCTAGTATGTTGGGAAGTGTTCTTTCAAACATCTTGTTGGTGCTAGGATGCTGCTTTTTCGCCGGCGGTATCAGAAATTCAAGCGCCGGATTTTCAGGTGGAATAGAACAGGACTTCAACCCAACCGTCGCGTCAACTATGTGCTCCTTGATGACAATGGCTTCAGCGTCATTGATAATTCCGGCCACCGCAGGTACCCTCCCCTTCATAAGTCAACAAAGCTAACGAACACCAGCTCTATTCTGCCATGAAGCCCGATAGTTCGACAGAACAAAGTGTTCTTACCCTCTCGCGCGGTACTTCCATAATTCTTTTAGTGCTTTATATCATGTATCTTGTCTTCCAGCTCCGAACACACGCTTCTCTATTTGATGCCGAGGCACAAGCGGATGAAGACGAGGCAGAAGTACCGGTGATGGGACCCTGGGCTGCAGCAACAGTCCTTATCGTGACTACTATCGTAGTCGCTATATGCGCTGAGTACTTAGTGGACAGTATCGATTCTATGGTTCAAAGTGCACATATCTCCAAAACCTTTATTGGTTTGATCCTACTTCCAATTGTAGGAAATGCAGCGGAACACGTCACAGCAGTGGTTGTTGCGGTAAAGGATAAGATGGATCTGGCACTTGGAGTTGCAATCGGCTCTTCCATGCAAATTGCTCTTCTCGTTACACCATTCTTGGTTATCCTTGGCTGGATCATCGGTCAACCGATGTCACTTCGATTTGAAACCTTCGAGACAGTTGTATTCTTCGTCAGCATCTTGGTTGTCACTTATGTCATTCAAGATGGGAAAAGTAACTATCTCGAAGGCGCTATGGTATGTATTATTCAATTAAAGTCATGAAGCAATGCTGACAAATTCAGCTCCTCGGGCTCTACATTATAATCGCGCTTGCATTTTTAGTGTACCCCGATTCAGTCGCGAAGGATATTCCGACTGTGGTGGCCAGAAGCGTGATGTCACTTGTGGGATACTGATCTCAGTCTGGAGGATTTAGAAGGCAGGATGAATAATTTGATGCAAAAGGGAAAGCCTGTGAAACAGGAAACGAGAGTTCAATGAGCTTGCAGGCGGATAGCGCTGACTTCACTTTTGTCAAATTTGTGATGGAACTTGTAAAATAGGCTAGGAGCTCCTTTGTATATTCAGGTTTGGGGCAAATAGAAACTAATAATCTTAAAAATATACGTGGGTTCCTATTGTCTTGTATCATCTTAATATTGTATTTTAGCGCACTCACGTGTGTCACAGTTCCTTACGAAGATAGAAAGTAACTTGTAGCTCGAATGGAAAGTTTTTACAATGTGTTAAAAAGAATTATACATTGGATCAGCGGCGTGAAAGGCAAGAAAGGCACCTAAGGCAAATGAGATACTCCCGTCTAGGCTGTGCAATACTAGTGGGTAGAAGGATAAATGCCCTATCATATTCCTTTTGAATCGTCTACGACATGGATATAGAAGAACACCTCGAATCGCCGTTGCGATGATCGTTATGTTCCCAGTCTTTCATTTTGTAAGCTATGCAGCTATGCGGCTGCAGTGATTCCGTATTGCTTAGGCTCATACGTTTGGTATGCTAGTGCGCAATAACGCGCCATGCCTAGGGGGTTTTGGGAAGCGGCGAGTCTGGCTTCTTTTTTACAAGGAGATGTAGAGGGCGCGCAATATTGTTGTTGGGATAGTGGGTTGCTGCTATGAAAGGCATGGTCTCCTGTTTTTTCATCCTGCAGGGCCAGTATCGGTTCTTTGTATCGCTAAGAGACGAACGATACCCGGTCAGGGATGAGTGCACTTTCCGGGGACGATGGGATGGAGAGGTGGCGCGCAAAGGTTTTACAGTACTGGGAGGTATGTGGAGGAGGGGGTAAGAGGGTGAGCGAGGTGATGGAAGAGAGTGTAGGAGAGGAGGAGACGGTGGTATTCGCTGCTTCCTTCGGCAAGGGGAACGGGTTGTAGGTGCTATCATGTCAAGAGGGAGAGGAAGGAGAGAGAAAGGGAATAAGTAAGTGATAGCTTCACGTAGGCTCTTTTTCACCTCCCGTGGCAATGGACAATAGATTTGTGCATGTTATAGAAATTAATGTTTATACTGGTGTGAGATCTCTTTTCACGCGTGAGAATCAAGTGAAGATAGCGTAGTGCTGCCAAAAATCTAATATGCATCCTTGAAACCCACTTAGCAGCAATATATCTTAGACATAGATATACTAGACTTACCTACGGCAGGGAAGCTGTCGTGCTATACAAAAGTATGATGTACGCACATACTTCGAGGATATGCTTAATTGGCTTAATAACCACTAGGTCATATATCCAACCTCTTGCTGCCGGGGCGTACCTTAAAAATGTCGACCTTGGACATGGAATAATTGTCCCGACGAATCGATAACAGAGACCCATCCCTTATTCGCTGTTAAAGAGAAACCCACTGAGCCCGTGGCAATCAAATGCCTTGCGAAAAATAAATGAAATATGCTATGGGACAAGCTCTACCATTGTAATCTTATCGAGAGTTTCGAATGCTCCTCGATTAAGAAATTTTGAGCTTTCTCTCCTCAGGTTCACAGTGAGATTATCCATCCTTAGGACCACTGGAACTGGAAGAAGTATTACATTTAATCTTATGCATGGAAATGAATAATACTAGAAAATGCTAACATGTAAACAACCAACGATGCGGGCAGCATTAAAAAGATCTGTACAAAAAACATGAATAAAGGTCTCACTTTCAGGGAAAGTGACCACAGAACTTCAACTGGCTAGACTGATTCAGTGCGACTAGGTAAGAAAGAAGCATATCATAAACTTTATGCAGTATAACATTCTCTAATGGATTACCACGACAGGCCATTGGGGCCAGTGTCTCCCTTTTCATTTTTTTCTTCAAAATCATGAATGTTTTGAAATCAAAGTGATCATTTTCCTATACCGTGGCTGTCATTTCTAAATAGTCACAGCTCCAACAGTGTTAATATATCGTGGTGAGAATAATCGTTTACCACTGGCATTCTCTCCGCAAAGTAAAACGAAGCCGACTCAGGCAAGTCCAGGCAATATTCACAGATGAAGATTACGAATTCAAAATGTCAGGACGGAGCCCACGTGTACTCGTAGCATTCATGGACTCTAATCATATCCCCAAAGCATCGTATTTTCCCTTCAGCCTCCTCCTGGAAGCGAATGAAGGGACATTGACCCGGTTTTCAGGCTCGGGCTTCATTTCCTTCTTCTTATGTCTTATGTTCTTCTCCGGTTCCGGGCCCGGCTCATCCTCCTCACTTCGGTTTCCTTTCTCTTGACGGCGCTTTTTCCTCTCCGCTTCTTTTCGCCTGCGCCTCCCCTCCCCGCTCTCCTTTCTCTGCGGCTTCAAAGCCTTCCTGCGACATCTCTCTTCCTCTTCTCTTGAGACGAGCCATGCCTGCGAGAGGATAGTTTGGTTGAATGTGAGCACTTCATTCCAGAACTTTATCTCTTGCTCTGTGCTACGGAGGACTTCGAGGTGCACAATATGGACCTGCTTGTTCTCGCGGAAAATTACTGCTTTGCCTTTGACTTTCACAAGAACACCAACGTCGAGGTCTTGGAAGGGGACAATCGGTTTAGTAGTAGAAGGCTCCTTCTTGGATTCCTTTTTCCGCTGTGTTGCCGCCGAGGCTGGTGCTGGGGCTGGCATAACGTGTTGATTGCGATGTTGCGGAACTGCCAGGAGGGACTCGGAAGTAGGAGCCGGACAGGTGCATTCTATGCACATCCCGCTGCTGTCATCTATCGTATATACCCTCCTCTGCCAAATGTCATCCACTGCGACGATAACCCCCACCATTTTCACCCATTTTATGGGATGATTTCTGGAATAAAGCAACTCTTCGCCTGTCACGTAATTAAATTAGTATGCGCGATCTTGTGGTATCGGAGAAACTCGCCATTATCGTATACTCCACGCGTAGTCAAGGACTGAATGGTGCGAGCGTGCAGAGGCACCCATTTCAAGATAGTAGGCGAGAGAGTATGGCAATATTCAGGATATATCGTGGGCGCGGATGTCATGGCATGATTATGAATTTCTTGAGAGTTTTACGCGTTGATATGTTCTTAGCAGGAGCTTGGAGTCCTGGGCTTGTGGATAACAACGCGCTGTCACGAGCCTGGCTTCACCCCTGTATGGTATTGAGCCGCAGCGAACTTCTACAAGCATTTCCCCGGTAACCTGACAGTGGTTTTCAATTCCTGTCCGCACAAGAGATTATCAAATTTGAGAACTGGGTAATTGTCTTCAAATGTGGATGCAGATATCGTTCTATAACCTATACTACACAATTTGAAGCCATCGCACACTGTATTAGGATAAGATACATGAGCTGAGGAAAACGAACGGTCTTTGAATATCACGGAAGTAATTTTGCTTATTATCATAATACGTGATGTGCGTATACTATTCCTACCCCATAGCCTTCCTTTCAATTCCGTCCTCAAACTCCTGAAATGCAGCGCTTATAAACCCATAATCTTCTAGCAGGGATGCTCATCGCTTTACCCTCTTGGCTGGCTTCTTTGCATCTGTGGCATTCTTCAGCTTGGCAGCAGCTGCTTGAAAAGCCTCTTCTGAAGGCATCCCCCTTTCATCATCATCCTCGTCGTCCGAAATTCGCTTTTTGGATTTGCCCCGGCCAGGCTTTCTTGTCTTTTACAACATACTTCGCCTCCAAGTTGTCAAGGAATGAGGTCCGTTCAGCTTGTCGACTCTTGATCAACGCGGCCAGTCCACTTTCGTCATTATCCTTCTTACTCTTCTTTCCTTTTCTGCCAAACAACTTCTCACTTACACCCAGCTCCTCCGCATATTCCTCAGCCTCCTTGGCCTCTTTCCTCGCAGCCTTCATCCGCTTTGCTTTCTGCTGCTCAGTCTCATTTTTATACGCCTTAAACGCTTCCACTTCTCCCTTCTCAATTGCCTCATCAATAATAGTTCGGAACCTCTCCTCGTCCTCAAATGGGTCGCTGAGCATAACGTTATTGTAGATTGCGCTCCATTTCCCCTTATACTGAATATAGTTCTCTAAGACATCATCTTTCTCCTCGATAGATCCCTTATATTGCTTAGAGAACTTCTCGATGGCGACGGACGTCACGACGTCAGCGAATTGTTCGCGGTAGAAATCAGTCCAAGAGAAACCATCGTGGTCTAAAATCTCCGAAGTTGAGCCTGTGGCATCATAGCGTTTGCGACGAACCGGATCGGATAGGATGCTGTATGCAAAAACGAGCTCTTGGAACTTGACGTGGGCAGTTTCCTTTTGTTCTGGCTGCACCTTATCTAAATTCTATGTTAGCAAATGCCATCTCTGCCTCAAAGCCACTAGCAAGTGCATGTTGAGTAGCCGCATTATTTTTTCTCAGCATGAAGAGAAAGGCGCATACCTGGATGGTTCCTCAGTGCAGCTTTGCGATATGCGGATTTGATCTCAGTGTCAGTCGCAGTCTTTGATACGCCGAGAACGGAATACGGGTCAACGGTAGGTGGTTCCTCGTCAAAGAGATCTTCTTCCTGTGGCGCCATTTTATATCAGTTTTGTTTTGAGAAAAGTGATCCCAACTGCAATTAATGGTTTAAGGACGCGTTATCTTGGCGCCACGAAGTGACGCGTGACTGATCGCGAGGTTAAAGTGGCACACGTGATCAAAGATTCTAGACATAAGGTACTTTGTTTATGGATGATATCCTGGAAACTACTTTATCCCTTGACAATTATACAGTCATGAGCGTAGAAGACCCGTTGGATCATAGCTAAGTTTAGTACACTAGTTATTCTAAACGGGCCTTTCTCCTCGGCAACTATGTCACACTAGGCCTTACCATCCCCTTAGTTCTGACCTACGCTCACGTTTGTGTGACTATATTCCAGTTTATAGCACAGTAGCATCTTATAGAAATCTCTCGCTGATTGGTATCTAGAGATTCTGGTATGCCATCACCATCTTAAAGCATAATTATATTCAGGTTGCTATCTAATCTCATCCACTATTATATCCAGATAATTGAACAGCATCTCATCAACCACAAAACTTGTCCATATAGATGTCTGCGTCATATACAACATGCCCAAATGATATATTTATACCCGTCACATGGTTATTTTGACAAACGAAATGAGGGTCATGTTCACCATCAACTGCGTGTCCCGATCACTTTGTTAGTTGAATGTTTCAGCCTCACAGTAAACCTAAGTCTTTTTCAGCGTAATCGTAAAGAAAAGTTGGAACATATTACAAACCGGCTGCCAGAGTTAGATACCAAGTCCGGCTCGCACCTCCATCAAGCCAGTCGACATCAAAGTTGGGATCCGTAAAGAAGTCCCACGATTTTTTGGGATCTATGATTGCAAGGTTTGCAAACAGAACACCTTTCCAGCCTCCCTTGACAGCGTTCGCTCTTCCGTTGGAAAAATATGCTTCCCATTCCTCTCTAATAAACTTTTGTGTCCTTGTTAGAGTGCTGGACGGCATGAGTGGCAGCATATGGATGCCGTGAATGAATTCTGTGTTGGCTCCAAAATATGTCGTATAATCAATCTTGTTGTCGAACAGTATCCCCGCAACTTTATTGCTTATGAAATTGGCTGGCTGAAATTTCAAAAGTCAGCAACCCAATTTTAAAGTATATACTCCAATATTTGAGCCATCCTCATGTTAGGTGGGCTCGATGCTTGAGCTTACCTGTATTTTATTGTCTGAGGTGTAAAGGTAATATGCCTGTAGTGACCGGGCAGTTATAGCCAACTGCAAACTACCACGAGCTTCCATATTGCTATCACCGATTGTACGTCCCCACACTTTAGTGCATATGCAGAGAAAGAGTCTTCTGAAGACGACTCTTGATCCTTCCCATCCGCATATTCAGATATTCCATGTGCCCACGAATGGCCATGATACAATCAAACGCTCGGTAAAACAGGGAAGAAAGAGTCTTTGCTTGAGGGGTTGCATAATCGCGTACTAGAGCATTCACGTAGGCTTTATTAGTACGGAGCCATGATGGATCTAAGTACCCAATGACCGCAGCGGTATACACAAGATATCCATAGTGAAAATGGGTCGTTATATAAGGTGTTGCCGAAATCTTCATATAAACCTATGCAATGATTAGAACCAGAAAACTAAAAGCAATATATGATATATAGTTAGTTCGGGCATGTGTTGGTAATTAGCGGATGCTGCAATGGCATTTGAGGCGCAAACGTTTTACTTCATGAGATTCCACTTACTGCCCTTCCTTGTAGCCCCAAGTGGAGACAATACCCTTCCAGGCAGTCTCATAAACAAAAGGATTCTTTTGTTGATTGTTCACAAAACGCGCAAAGGCTGTCTTGACTAATCATCTCACGATTAGTATTTGTATACTACTGAGTGCTTGTCTAGCTTGAATGAGCAGGAACTCTAGATTATTGAAGCATATGAAGATAAACTAGAGAGTAGAAGGTAATATCCTTACGGTTACTCAAGCCAGCTTGGCCAATGCAGTGTCTTCCACTACATCGTTGAGGACGAAAACAATACCAGCGTACTTCGCTAACGCCTACACAATACTTTAGACATTCACCCATGTTGTCAGGTAGCTGCATACCTTTCCAGAAAATATGTCGAAGGCAAGTTTGTTTCGTGGTTCATATCCTGCGATACTTTTGGGTTGGCCAATTAGCGAGCGATTCTCATTCCAGAATACCATCTTGCATGACCGCTATGGAATGGTATATAGTGGTGCGTTACGGCAAGTATTCATACATACCCTCACCTAGTCCGACTTTTCGAATAATAGCTTTGATTTCAGGAGGATATGAACTCTTGCTGCCTTTAGAAGGGCTCCATGGCGAAAGCCTATGTGAGGTGTAAGCAAGAGCTCATCCAAACATTCCTCTATATTCGACATGTTGAGGTTACAACGTTCTGATCCTACTAGCTATCTGATAGATACACGTACCATGTCGACTGGGATACTCTCATTGAAGCTCCAGCTATCGGCTTTCACGGCTGTGGCTATTCCTTTGGTTGTTGTTTGTAAATGTACTTTGGTCAAGGTTGCTTTTGTGACTGAAGACATGGAGTCTATGTGATGTGGAAGTGCAAACATGACCAATGGTGTATTTTGGATACCGCTCTTATTGAATTGAAATTTGTATGACGCGGTTATTCCAGAGGCTGTCCCGGAGAGTGTGAGGCCTGTTGCATAAGCTCCACACGTTTGATCGTACAATTTTTCGGCTTCTTTAGCTATTTCGTCTTCCTGAGGACTCTTTGCAATCTGAATGATTCCATTGAAGCTTGAAGTTGCTTGAACCAACCCTGGGTTCACAATTTGGAAATCAAGAGGCTTCCTTTTCTGAGGATGAAGCATAAACAAACCATATGCTCATCCATGAGTGTTATCTGGAATTTCGATATGCCATTCTTAGGACTGGGCCGAATCTCTAGCATTTTGAAAAAGATTCCCGACTGTAAGATTGGTGTGCGGTTATTGACTTTCCCCAGTCACGAAACCCATTCCTTGCACAAGGGGAACGTGAGCACTGGATCGGCACCATCATTAGGCAGTATCTGTTTGGAAAGGCTTTAGCTGTGTTGAAGAATTGACCGTGCAAGAAAGTCTTGTTCGCAATAACTCAAATTATATTTAGATACTGGGGATGAGTGCTATACTACGCTTGTGGTTGCACCCTATGAAAGAGCCTGGAAGGATTAGTGGAGCTACTTACATTTACGTTGACTGAGAATGCGGTTAAAGAATCCGTAGAAATTGTTGTTGATTCATCAAGCCCAAGTACTCCGAGAACCAATTGCTGAAGTCCTACCGCATTGACAAAGTACTTGACGGGGTTCTTCTTTGGATCAGGGCCATACACTCTTTGCTCAGCAGTAACATGTGTGATAGCCATTCCCCAGCTCTTTGTTACGCCACCTCCCCTAAAGGTAATACCCAATAGTCAGTTTTACAAGCAATCTTCAAGTAGCTGGGAAACAAGCGTCTCACGAATGATAGCCCAAATATCTATCAAAATTTAGTATGCCACTCGTGAAACTTTCGTGCGGGATGCTCATACTTTGCCCATGCTAATGAGTACGATGGGTCCATGTTCCGCCGTTTGGCTCCCTAGAAAGAAATTTGCATAGAATTGTTCGTCTGGATTGGTTTGTTTTGGTTCTTGATTCCCAATCTAGGCACAGGATGATTACCCGAGTGCTGAACCCTTTGGTGGTGCATTTATGGCTATAGTTGAAATGTTGTCTGAAGGTTGACCGGGCACTATTGGTTTAGTGATAGAGGTAATCGCAGAAGCAGAAATCGTGGTTGTTGGAAGGAATAGCTGTTGAGCAGGCCCCTCCATTTGTCCTGCTTACTTCGAGTTTGTATGAAATACCACTTGTACCGGTATTTCTGTAGATAGATTGGAGTATCTGGCAGTAGTAGATACACCTTCGATCTAGGTTACAAGGCACAGATTAGCAGTATACAATACTGCTTGAGAGTATACATACGCACGGTTGAAACCGGGATATCTGGAGTCACTGTCGAGGTTTGGCTTAATTTATCGGTAACAAGATCGTTCAGGTGTATGATGCAGAGTGAGAATCTCGTCAGAGCTACAAGGCTATTTACAGCTTGTGGATCATAATGTCCATTACTCAACAGTAAGGTAAGGAATACACAGGAAGCACCTGAAGAGCTATCAGTATCAGCAAGCGCTGGACTCATCATGGAAAAGGCAGAAATGGACAGGGCCATGGTTGAGAAGTGAATTGTTTATACCAAACCAGCTCTTGGCTATAGAGTAGTTTTAATTACTATCCGACGCGAAGAATGAGTTCAATGCACAGTGCCTTGTGCCTAAGAAAATGTCTAAATTACATCTATGGAGAGGAATGGCGAGGCCCCACGCAAATTCTGGACCTGTGGAGAGGACAGATATAGTGATGATACGCAAAGCAAATAGTGTGGATGTCACGAAACATAACAACATGTTTGCAGAATGCTTGAATACACAAACAAGGTAGCGCGTTCTTAACTAGCACAAACTAAGGATGGCAGGCACCATGAATGTGGTTGATTCAACCCACCCTAATTAGGAAAATTCCCTAGATCTTGTAACATACCGCTATCAAATTGTTCTACATATATACGCTAAGCAGCACCTAACATGAATAATATTCATCCCGTGCCATGGGTCGTATATCACCCTGTGCTGACTGACACGCAATTTGAATATAGTGATTGCTAGTGATATGGCATGTGCTTGTGTGCACCATAATTTGGTGGGGACCCTTGCCGATAGCTTAAAGGAAAACTAAGATACAACCATCGTGAACCCAAGATTCACTCCTGGTCCGCTGCATTTGTTGAAGAAATAGACTTTTGGTCACTCTTCCTACAAGAACCCAAATTCATGATGTTGCTGAATGACTAAGAATGTACATTGTGAATCAGGCAAAGAATGAGAGAACACCAAATGCACTTTGTACAATGCAGTGAAGAATAAATTCTCACACTAAGAATCTGGTAAGCATTTGGCGAGACTCCAGACACTTGCGGGACTATAATCAAATGAATCTGGGAGTTTCATTGTGTTGAGGCCCGATTAACTGAATTCTCCACTTACAATAGCAATTTAGGAAATGACTTTTCGATAGCTGGTCTAACATAAGACAGCACAGGGCCACAAATTGGGAGAGCAATCAAAGTCCAGAAGTATAAAAACTCAAACACTGATGAGTCTAAGAACGGGCCCATCAATCTTTTCTTATTACTAGCGGAAATACTACAATTCGCAGCGCTATATTAACGGACGTGATATCGGCATGATGATACCTTGCTTGAGGATCCGTGCTTGTATTGCCCTGGACTGTCTCTTTCGTGCCCATTCTACCTATAGGCATACGAAGTGACCTTTCGTATGTTGCTTGATTCAAATGTGTGTTGGCAGACTCGAGCAAATACTTTACGTTCTGTTGCTGTTATTAGTAGAGGCTTCAAATGAGAAATTTTATTAGAGACACGTACCTTCTTGACGCGCTTTTCATTGATAATACGCGATCAGCTTTGCATCTTTCCGGTCCTCTCTTGATGCCTTCCAGTTTCGTCAAGAACCGACCCTTGTTTCGTGCCTTTTCCCGTTTGCTCAGACCTTCACCCGTCCAATTACCCCAGCCAGGAAGCGTGTTATCAATGACCTTCTCGTCTTCGTCTATTATTGTCTGCCTCTTCTCCGATTCGAATTCCCCTACAACATCGGCTCCTGCAAATGCTCGTTTGATCAATTCTTGATCACGGACCGCGAAAGGCAATTCCACAGCATGTTCATCACCGCTATCTTCATCCCCTGAAATTTCTAGGATCGTGGGATTTTTTTACTGGCTTTTTAGTCTTTGGCCGGGTAGCAATCATAGTAGCTTTAGATAGATCGAGCTCCTCCACTCGGTAGCATTATTGTGTCGACGTCTATTCGTCTCTGCACCGTTTGCCAAACTAGATTTCCGAGATTGCTGTCGACCATGCTCCACCCTCAGACGCATCGTTTGGCTTTGGCTGGCTGAAGAGTGCCTTCTGACCGTTGGCAATCTTATGAGTGTCCTTTTTGTGAGCTTGGAAGGGATTGCATTTACACCATTCTCACTATGTTGCCGAAGTGAGTTCTTCATCTTTGCCGCTGCCTGAGTACTCAGGCTCTTCAAACTCAGATTCTTTTACTGTAGATGCCTGATGTTTTTGGCTGCGCCCTTGTCCAAACGTCCTTCGCCCAATGTCGATATCTTCATCTCCACTCTGTGGACTCTCCTGCTATCTCACGCTCATCTCCTCGACCATTTCATCATTTTCTTTCTTTCTTGATGATTCAGCTTTGAGCATGGAATTTCATATTGACCAATTTTGAAATAGGAGCGGTACTGTCTGTGGCTGCTGAATTACTAAATGTCTCAAGTTTCTTCAGTAGTCGCCTATTTCTGCTTCCACTATCGTCATCGCTAGAGTCGTAGTGATCAGATTCGCCGGAAGACTCTCCAGAGTTAGTTCCAATTTCTCTTCGAACCATTTGGCCGTCGACTCTTTTCCGAAGCTCCTCATCTCTTCTTGCCATGTCAGTGATGCCCGCCCTAGCGTCCTCATCCCATGCTGCTCTCCCGCTCTCTTTGGTGGACTTTGCCCATTTGCTTCCCCGGTGTTTCTGACCCATGCGTTCAGTCGCTCGCCTTCGATTCTGTGCCTCTAATTCGTCTTCTGAGGGTTCAAACCCGCCCTCTGCTAGAGCCTCTTTATTCATACGTTCCTCTTTTTCGCGCTGCTTCCGATGAACCTTTCGATATGACTTGCTCTTAATCTTCTTAATCCGCTTGGCTTTCACCTCTTCTCGGAACAGCAGTTCTCGAGCTATACGCAACTGGTCTCTTCGAGCCTTGACCTCCTCTATAGACATTTTGTTTGTCTGCAATGTCTCAAACTCGCGAATGCGGTCCTCATCATACTGCCCACTCGCTGTTGCAAGACCACTTTCCTCAAGAATCGACTGAATCGTGGCTTCCAATTCATTGAATGGCTTTGAGATACTCGTTGGTTGAAGTTTATTGTTGCTCTTCGCCGAAGAAACATCGTTATCAGGGAGAGGGAACATCAAATGTTCTGCACGACGATTGTGCTTGACAGTACACCGATCGAGTGTCTTTTGTCTTCTCAAATGCAGCGCTTCGATCCAGACGGTCTTGTTGACGCTTAGCAAGAGGTATTTCAAGCGCTCTTCGTTTACGCTCTTTCGCAGACCTCTTTACAGCAACTCCAGTCGTTGGTCCAAGGCCGACATCATCCATTGTGAGTTTCATACTTGAATCTCTCACCCTGACATTCTGTGTCTCGCCCTTGCCTTTGCCAGATCGATCATTCTGCGGCAAGTCCGCAACCATACTCTGGAGGGCTGCCAGTTTAGCGGGGTTTGATGCGTCCTCCACAGACGAAGCTGACGAATCTTCATCACTATCCTCAACGTCGCTATCCTGCTCGCCATCTTCTGACTCATCTTCCAAGCCTGACTCCTCACCAGAATGATAATTGCGCTCATTAGAAGCTAATTCCTCCTCTTCTGTAGCATCTAACATTGCGGCAAGATCAACAGCATCATCGCCTAGATCATCCTCATCGTCTGAATCCACATCGTCGTCTCCATCGTCCACCTCGTCCTCGTCGAGATTCATGTTTCTGGTGCGGCAACCTTCTTGGGTTTCGTATCCATGCTACCAGAAAACGCATAACCGTCGAATTTTTCCTCGTCACTTTCCCCAAAAGCCTCGTCGCTGTCAATATCGCTATCATCATCGCTGTCCACTTGTCCTAGTCTCCATTCGTTTCCCTCACTGTCACTACCTTCGTCTACATCCAATTCGTCAAATCGACCTTTCTCCGGTCCCTTTCGCTGTCTTTTTGTGCTTTGTTCAGCATTTTCCTCATCTTCATCACCATTATCCTCGATCCGCTGTCGTTTATTTGGACGCTTCTCTCCCACACTAGCTCCCAAGCGATTCTGCCGCACCTTTATGTGATCTGGGTTTTGGTGTGAAGCAATGGCAAAGGCATCTAAAGTTCTCTTCTTTGATTTCGTACGCGCTTTCGGCTTTCTCGAAAGAGCAGTGCCATGGGATTGTCTCCAGGCATGACGCAGATATGGGAAGATTTCAATGTACCAAAGTTGCAAGTAGCAAAGTCTCTTTTAACAAAATTGTATTTTTACAGTCCCACTTCCACTTCACCGCCTTATTCTGCCCAAACTGTGGGGCAGAATAAAGCGGTGAGATGCGATCGCATTTACCTTTTCCAAACAAGGAGCTCAAGTGAAGCCGATTCCCTCTTTACCTTTCTCTGCGAGTAAACGGCCTCTTCCATCATGCGGCCAACACAACCGCTTATGAAGCGCATAAGGCGCCTTGCCTTGACCACAAAGATGACGAATAAGGGATACTACAAGGGCACCGGAACTGGGTCTATGGGTCAACATACAAAATATGGAGGATATGTTATAGATTGGAGTAAGGTCAGGACATATGTTGTGCCTGAAAATCTCAAGGACTTCAAGGTAAGTTCTAAGTATCTCAGAACGTATCTTTTGTCTCTAAACAGGACGCAGCTTACACCATTTGTTACAAAAAACGTGGAGCCTCTCCGAGGTCGCTTCGAAAAAGATCCCAAGGGTGGTTTCAGTGGAGAGGCATATATTACAAGATGGAAGGTGGAAAATGGCGAGGACTGAAGAGGATATCTTGCAAAGGTATATTGATTACTTACATCTCACGCCGAACTGCTTTGGCTGACCTCCTAGGTGGAAGTTGTATTATAGGGCTCAGGCCGTTCGAAGCCTCAGTGTAGAATATATGTTTGAATAAGTGATAGATTGGATGTATTGGAAGACATATACACAGGATGACCAATTGACAGTGTCTCTAAAGACCAAAGTTTCGCTCAGGAGATAGAACAGTGGAAAGAGAGTCATGGATCATCTGAGTTATCATATCATCGAATGGCAGAGTTGAATTCCTGACCATCTTGTCGAATATTTGCGCGACACGTCCTCAAACATCCTTGAAGGCGTTTATCTATTATCGGTCATGACTTGTTACAGCATGTACCAACCAAGAGCCACATAAAATAGCAGCTCCTCGCCGTCACATTGATCAATGTCATATTGAGGCATAAGAAAAAGTTTAAGATAATATATAGCTATTAAACATCTCATTCTGGATCACGAGACCAATATAATTTTCTGGATGTCATTTAAAGGCAATATAAAATCGTATGGCAGAAAGTCAAGCAACCTATCATTGGTGAGTATGGAGTTTGCAGGTCAATATGCTATCGGAGTCTAATAGGTTATGCCAATCAAATTCTAGATGTTCTGGTATACACAGATGACTTTGTGAGCGGCCCAAGCAGATAGTGCACATCCCTAGTCTTTGAGAGCAATCGTATTTCTCTCAGCGGTTCAAAGACACAAAGCAACCACCGGAAGAGAATTTATTCATTATGCCCCTGGCTGATGTTCCAACACGAAGTTGCCACTCGCAGAAACTTGAAACGTTATTGGAGCTTAACCACGAAGGAGAATCTTGATATCGCCAACTTTGAACTTTGCTAATGCCAACAACAATAACCTTGGTTTGCTTCAGTTGTCACACACCTCTGCATAATATCCATTTCCCACTATCGTGAAGACCAACACTGCCCCTGCCATGCGTCCTTGCAAATCCTCCATTCGGCATTTACGTTCTGCAGTCACATTTTCCCTTTGCGGCTGCTCCCGTTACCTGTTGAATGCAATATTTTGTACATTTAAGGGTCAATCTTTGATCAGAAGATGATTCTTCTTGGTTGGAAAGATGTGCCCCACTACGTGTGGTCCAAGCCTTGGAAGCAAAGAACTTACTAGTATTCCGTAAATTTCCCCTAGGACCGTGTACACAACGACACGTATTCGACTGCATGATGGCTAAACTTTCCGGGATGCTCGGTGATTGGGAGTAACTGTTGTTTTGTACATGCAAGATTGGCCTCACCCAAGCCGTCATACCTGCACCTTTCCCAAAATGGCCATCTTTCCTTGTCCTTCAATTGAGGTGCAGAATCTGACATAACACCACATTTGCTTGCAACGTCACTACATTACAGGCAGACTGCAGCCATGATGTGCCCTGGACCTCTGCGCGCACTTTGGTTCTCAATTCCTGGGGCGATTCTCTCAATTAGTTTACCAGGGGTGTCATTCTGTATGGGCCTATGGTTACGATTCTGAACGGCGTAGAACCATCGCCTTCACACTCCTCACCGCCTCAGATCTGGCGGGTCAAGCCTTAGTCGTGCATTCCCTTGACAATCACAAGATCAGACTGCAGTTAATAATAGCTAGATGCTTACCTAGGTATATATGTAGTCGGAATAATGCAATTGTGCTGTAGGTAACCTTTGTGGTAAATTTGCCTAGAGCCGCCATTAATTATCCCTTAAAGACATACCACTTTTTTGGGAAAAAGACACATAAAGATAACTTTTCGACAACGTTTCTCAATTCCTACAAAGAACGTATTGCTAGCCCAGGCTCTGGGAGGAAACTGAACGCATTGCAAGATATACAATGGCTCCAAGTCGAACTGACAATGATTTCTCTGAACCGAGAACCACCTACGATGTGAATGTGCCTTACAAAACTCTATCAGATGACTACCTGCGTCAGACCAAGGAGCGAACAGAGTTCCCTGAATATCTACCTGTATGGGAGGAAGGAGTCTGGCATGATGATTTCCCTATCTTTGACTATGAAGACCCAGCACTGCGCGCAGACAAGACGAAGCCGCATCTCTTTACAGAAGGTGTATCGGCTCAGCTCATCACTCCGAGAATGGGGACGATATTGACTGGCGTCAAGTTAGAAACGCTCTCAAAGGAAGGAAAAGATGAGCTTGCTCTTCTAATCTGTGAGCGGAAGGTTGTTGTCCTTCGAGAGCAGCTAAATTTCCTTAAAGCTGGACCTCAATTCCAGGTGGACTTCATGGAATATTACGGCAAACTTTCTATGCAACCTGTTACGGGCCATATCAAAGGATTCCCACAATATCATGTAATTCACCGGGACAACAACGAGGAAGACTTGAAAAATATTTTGAAGCTAAGATGACAACCACCATCTGGCACCATGATGTTAGCTATGAGAGACAGCCTCCAGGATATATCATGCTGGGGATACTAGCATGCCCAGTAAGCAACTCGGCCGCCTGAAGATCACTATTTCTAGCTTTTTTTATTTAAATTCAACATCGATACTAACACTGAGACCACGCAGAATGTCGGAGGCGATACAATCGTTTGTGACACTACTGTGGCATACAAGCGTCTCTCGCCTCTTTTCCAAAGAATGCTAAATGAGGTGAAGGTAGTTCACACATCTGAGAAGATGCTTGCGCATGCAAGAGCATCCAAAGGAATGATTCGGAGCAACCCAATAAACTCAGTGCACCCCTTAATACGCGTTCATCCAGTTACCGGTGAGAGGGCTATATTCCTGAATAGAGAGTTTCCAAAGGAGATACTTGGTCTCAAGGATCTAGAGGCCGAGTGTATCACCAAGTTTTTGATGGACACTATGGCTATGGGACACGATTATCAAGCTCGTATCCACTGGGAGAAGCATAGCGTGGTCATGTTTGATGGCCGGAGCACTATTCGTAAGTGACTCGGCGAGCAATTTACAGATTGACTAACACCCCAAAGATACCGGTACCGTAGACTATGATACTAGTTTGCAAGCACGCCACCTCTTTCGTCTCGCTGCAATGACGGAGGTTCCGATTTCAGTCGAGGAGAGTGAGCGTAAGGTAAAGATTGATGGACATTAAAACTGTGAGCAATGTATGCTCTCGCTGCGGTAAGCAGTGTTGAAAATGCAAAATATGTACGACATGGCTGAAGCATGAGTATTCATTAACACCCCTTCCTTGATATTTTCTAGCTACAAGCCGTTGGTTCGCACTTCACAAAACGTTGCTATCACAGTATAAAATTAGCGTTACGATAATGAACTTTTTCCAATTCTACCAACCATGTCCAACAGATGTTCTAATGTTGTTCGTCCAGCTGCCTTCTTCACAGTCTATTCGACTAATTCTTCTGTGGGGTCACCCAAGACATAGGATTACTGTCAAAATCGAACATCAAGAATAGAAATTTTCATGCGATATGCAAGCCGGACCGTTTTCAAGTCGTTATCAGCACTGAATAGCCAACCAGGATAACTCGTTGGGAAGGAAGACGAGTCGGGATATTCCTGCGAAAATTCCATAAGGTTACTTCCAGCTCACAGCCCAAGGCTCAAAAAGGACATTTTCTACGTCAGTGGCCAGCCTCATGTCAGCATCAGGAGGTCCAGTCATACGTGAGTGGCATGCTTTATCACGAGTACTTTGAGTTGCAGTTGCATGTAAATGTACCTAACGACAGCTCAGCATGCGGATTGGTGAGCTTTCCGCTCCTACTATGTCAAGCATGGTTGAGGCAAAGCAATAACATCTGGCAACTATGGAAAATTTCACTAGGCTGGCCAATATTGTTGGTGGCGCTGCGGGCGCGGAGGCGTGTGATCATCCATGCAAAATCTCGCTGCGGGGAAACGTTTACTTTCACTGGCCGTCCTTGATGCCACATAACTGCAGGAGGATATCAAAAATCTCCATAGGGCTCGTACTGCATTAGTCAGAAATTATATGACAACAACAAAAATGATAAATGTTATGCCACATGCTACTTATCGGCCCAGAGGCTTATATTTTTATATTGCAGAAGACTACCATGCTGGCATTCATCCAGACGATGGCACTGTCAGCTGAGGCTAAGATTCCTCCGGCCATACTTTGTATCCAAACATGTCTACCGGATTTACGAACCGAGTGTGCCGACCTTTCGCAACCTCCTGCACTGCCTCGAATTCCTCATCGCTCAAATCCAGGAGCTGGAAGTTGCTCTTGATTCGTGATTCTGTTGCGCTCTTTGGTAGCACAACGTATCCTCTCTTGATGCCCCAGGTTATCAGCAGCTGTGCTAAGTCTACGTTCTTCTTCGCTGCGATATCTTGCAGCTCGGCATTCTCCATGA
Organism: Bisporella sp. PMI_857; assembly: GCA_021307315.1. Lineage (NCBI taxonomy): Eukaryota > Fungi > Ascomycota > Leotiomycetes > Helotiales > Helotiaceae > Bisporella > Bisporella sp. PMI_857. The sequence goes on from JAJSPD010000008.1 coordinate 928,785, forward strand.
CCTTCTCTGGCGCCTTCTCTTGTGATCCAAGGGGAGAATATGCGGCAGGTAGGATGTCATGAGACCAACAGAACTCCAGAAGCTCCGTGTTGGGGAGTAGTGGATGAATCTCAACTTGATTGATGGCCGGCCTGATTTCGGCGTATTTAAGTATTGCTTCGAGGTGCTCGATCTTGAAGTTTGAGACCCCAATAGACCTAGCTTTCCCTTCCTTGTATAATTTTTCCATAGTTTTCCAGACTGGCTTGTGGTTGTCTGTCAAGGCCTTGTTGATGATATACTGTAGCACCGTTAGTTGTTTCTTTTAAGTAGTTATACCAATGCTTCTACAAACTTTCCCATCTGGATTACGTTTAATTTCATGATTTTCAGTCTTCTCAGCCGCAAATGGCCAGTGAAGCAAGAAGCAATCCACATAATCAAGATGTAGATTCTCCAGAGAGTTGTTCAAACTCCACTCAATATCTTCGGGCTCAAACAAATGCGGCCAGACTTTCGTCGTGATAAAGATATCATCACGCTTCACATCTGGGTGTGTCGACAAAAACTCCCATAACCCAGCCCCAACCTCATCTTCGTTCCGGTAAATGTAGTATAATCAGCATGGTTCTTCTCTTTCAAAAGTGTAGACTTACTACCAAGCACAGTCTAGATGCCTATAACCAGTTTCTAGAGCAGTGAAGACAGCCTTTTGTATTGTGCCCTTACTGGCGGTGCCTTCAGCAGCGAAAGTCCCAAAACCAAGAGCAGGAATCTCGACACCGTTGTTGAGCGTGAATGTGGGGATCGCCATCAGACAAGTTACTTGACGTATAACATCATCCCTGGTAGTAGATGGCGAATGTCCGTTGGTTATTCACGGGTTGCCGATTGGGCCACGAGCTTGGAAACTGATGACTTGTGCAGTGACTCCTAAGCGGAAATATGCGGTAAATACAAGGATTGGTTTCTGTGCTATGCAGGGCTTTCTTGGAGATACCCCCCTATGTGAAAGGGTGAAGGAAGTGTTATGGTACAAAGAAAAAATGTCGGTTCGAATAGATGAAAGACTTGTAGAGGTGACAATAATGTTCGAAATGTTTGGGTTGATTAGTGGACAGGAAGTCAAGCTGGCTTGTCTCCGACTTGGGTACTGTAAATATATTCCAGATTCACCCCACTTTTGAGGGCTAGAAACGTTGCCAATATTGTATTCGTCTCCAGGTACTAACTCAGTGCTTTTGATAGGATATTTAATTGCATAATCAAGTAAATAATGCAGGAGCCAAGGTGCATGTGTTTGGTTCTCCACAAGATCATATTACCTCGACAGCCTTCTCCTGCTTAACAACCATTACTATCCCTCCGCCAGCTACCATTCCACTGGTGGCAGCTACCAAAGCGATTCCTACTACATTGGGTCTGAAAAGACCCCTTTGCAGCAACCTCATTGAGGCAAAATATCTCGTCGTCCCATAGCTTAAACATCCGGCTCCAGATGCTACCAAGGCAGCTGATGCAGGCTTCAGATTTCCATGATCATGCCTGAGAGCTGGAGACAGTGCTTCTAGAGCATCGAGCTTTTGCTAAAGCTACACCAAGGGCTACGAAACCGAGTCCCGTTCTTGTCCAGGAGAGGAAGGTTCTTCTCGTTTGCAAGGTGATCGCGTGCCACGCTGCCAGTATTGGCCATTGGAGAGGGGGTGACAAGCTTGTAGAAGCGGACATCTTGAGTGATATTCTATAAGTGACTCTTGGTTATAAAGTGCATAGATCGGAGTCATAGGCGGTTCCAATGTTCGTCCCACGCCGGGCAAAGTGATCTTGTGATTTGAAGAAGACCTATGTCCGGAAAAAAAGCCCAATGTAGGGACGTAATTTAAAAACTGGCCCCCCTGAGATATCTGAGATATTTGATAGATGAAGAATTGCATCACTCTTTATTTTCAACCTTTCGCTGACGAGGGCGATAGCAAAAGACGAAATAGCACGTGATATCGTGTTATCGGGAGCGTGAATCGCTACTTGAACTGGGTTTTATTATTGGGAAAGTCATTACCCTGACTCATCGGAAATTACGTTTCATATACGTATTGTTAATCTTTATGATGGATTTGTGGTACTAATATCATCCATCTACTTTATAGAGAGATCAATATCTTTGACAAAACCAGGCAACAGAGACCAAGAACTTGTGTACTATATATAGTAGATACACTCGAGGCACATATTAGACAATCACATACGCTAGGAGAGAATTTATGGCAAACGGATCTGCTTATACTGCGCACCAGAAAAATATTTCCCAAGCAAATGGTTACAGTAGCAGTTAAACGCCTCAAAGGAAATAACAGTACCCGTTAGATGCCTCAATGAGAGTGTCTGGATTGTAACCAGACTGAAGTAGCTGCGGATTTGCAATTGGGATTTCGAGTAAGTAGCACATTCTGCCCGAACTCAATAGACCATGAGAATTTAAGAAAGGAATTCAAGAAAAGAACAAAGCGACCAGGTATGGGTCCCGAAAACCGTTCAAACCACGCCCAAACAGAAGGCTAAGGCTGATAATTTTATTCAAGCCTTATCCCAAAATTGGAACTTAGTAGCCACCGAAATTTAATGTTGTCGTACTTACTCCTAGTGAAGATGGTCACTTTGGATTTGCTGAGGTAACAGAGCCCGCTAGGCTTTGGAGACGATGCGGTCAATGCTTCTTAGGATGGCAAAGGAAGTCAAGCTTAGATCGTTCGGTATGTCGGGAGAAATCGAAGAGGCAGTTTGGAATTAGATTAGAATCATTTGGCAGCAGCGGCTGCGTGCTATAGGAATGATTTTCAAACCGTCAAAGCAAGGCCTACAAAGGAGCATCGCACCAAATTTCCTAAAAAATTAAACTTCTTCCAATGCATTTCCAGCAGCAAAAGCAAACATACCGTGAAGCATCTCAACAGAGACTAGCAACTCATCAAGTCTTTTCCAGCGCTATTGTAACCGGCAATTTGAAAGACAGATTGTACATTACCAACAGCTAGAAGAGTTGTGTTCTCGGATAGCGATATCGAGAGAGTTTTACCAGTTATTTTGAAACCTACTAATGCTCTCAGATCCGCGGATGTTTTTGAGATTTGTGGACTATACAAGGTATGATGTTAAGAGATCGAACATCAGTGAGCCGGAGGAAGATGGCATATCTTTAGATCTGTATTTTGAAACTTAGAATGGCAAGCTGGGCTATATTGGTTATTCGATTTCCGAATTATTCAGGCAATAATGAGATGTGAAAGACCGATTCCAGAGTACCGAAATTCGACGAAGACAGCCGAATTCTAAGAAGTGGCTCAGATGAGGATGATAATTGGCCAAGCGAACACCAGATCGACCCGGACGTGAATGGAGAAAATATGACGAAGATGACTTTAGCGATGCGCAATATGGACTTAGAGTAGCGGGGAACAATTATTCTTGTTTCTGCTTCTCAGTAAGCCTCATCTAAGACAAACTCCCTGTCCTTAGTCGACCAGCAGATAAATGCACATCTGAAGATGGGGAACTGTACATATATATCCCCAGAAATATACACTGTATTCTCTTGATTAAATATCTAAGCTCTCTAGGCCGGTTTGTAATCATTTAGATATACTGTACAGAGAGCAGGGTAAACCCAGCGACTTAATTTTTAAGTCTGGAAGCACTATGGGCACCCCCTTGGGCGGTCGTTGATGCTACACAAGTCAGTCGACTTGGAAACATGGACCTACTCATGGCTACTTCACCTAAAGAAGGGTTTGTCTGTTTCTAGCTGATGATGATATCCGGCGATTTCAACATTCAGCTTGTTGTTTCACGCCACAAAACAAGAGACATGAGGCTTGAGAAAATCGTTCATCAGATCTCATATGAAAATAGATTCTTTTGTTTTCTGCTTAAGGTGGTCTGAAACTGGATTAGGAAAGCAATGGTAGTTCTTAATATCGATATTATCTTAAGAATAGGCCGATAACGAGGGAACGGGGCTTGCAATAGCCAAGCTTTCCTGCTTGAACGAGTCAATTATGGCTTTCAATTGGCTATAATTGAAGCTGCCCCCCCCTGAACAAAACCTTCAGAATGTGGGATCTGTGCGCAGGCGGGGAAGGTCAATGCGATATGCTGATTGAAACTGCTACTGCTGTTCCAAACATTACTTCTTCCAAAGGGCTCAAAGTGTGATTTCCCGACGACGACGTAGGTAGATTCGGAATTCGTGAATCAACATCATTCGTGGGGGTCCATTGCGGCGGCAATATTTACTGGTCCATTGGAGGTCTCACTTGCAGCGAACTAGATCGCCGCTAGAAAGCACCAAGACGCTGCAGCAGCACATAAACGGTCCCTTTTTAATTAAGCATCCCGAGCAGTATATCTTCTTTTCTTTCAATATTTCGACTGGGCACTCTTGGGATCGATGGTCGGTCTGTACAAAGGTAGAGCACAATTGAGTTTGAAGAATCCGGGGCCCTGGTGCTGGCAGGAGCGGCGCCTTATCAATTCAAATGGATTAGGGTTGCCGTCAGTTCAGGGGTACAATTTCTTAGCGACAGAGGACCGCAACAACACTCCAGAAGTCAGCACATACACCAGAGGGTGGTTGGAAGGAGATGTCGCTGAATGGTCTTGATGATGCGAAGATCAAAGAGGCTCACGACGCGGCTGTTGCAGAGCCTCAGGGATGGTGAGTCTACTCCTTGCTTCAGCCTCTTTACTAGGCCTCAACATTGATGCTTTTGGCAGGTTTCTCTCAAATATGCCTCGCGGGAAAGGTAGAACTGCTCGGACGAGGCAATGGAGGAATTGTGGAAATTCGAACTCGATTGCGAATTTCGAAGAAGTTGCGCGTTGTTTGGTTTTCTGCGATATAGGCGGAGAAGTGTTCTTATCAAATATGTGCCGGCCGATTGCTCTAGGCTGATCCAAGGTGAGATTTTCATTCCTCGCATTCTGCATGGATGTTAACCTTGTACAGCGAGCGACAGTTCACTTTAATGCTGTGACTGAACGGTTCTCTCCCCATGACACATCTTTCTATAGCACCTCTAAAGACCTAAAAGACGCACACTTCAGCTGCTTTTCACTACATACTGCTTCGGGCTCTACATCCTCCTACAAGTTCTCTACGTAGACGCCGATTGATGGAAATAGCTGAGGAGGCTGAGGAGGATATACGCGCGAAGCGGCAATCAACAGTCCCCGAAGAACGGCCAGCAACTGCCAAAGCAGCGTCAATCGCAGGACCGGCTGCGCAATATCACCTTCTGATCCAATGCTCGCAAGCCTCGCGCCAGTCACATCTCAGGGCTCTCAGGAAACCGAAAAGGCCGAAGACTTCCCATCTCCTCCAAGGGTGCCTCAAACTTCTGAGGTCCGTCCTCCATGGACGAGCCTCGCAAATCTTCTCAGTCTACCCGACTGATTTATACAGTACTTCATCCTATGGATCAAGCAGACCAAAAGTTAAATTAGGACCTCGACCGTCTCTAGACGTTGGAGGCAGGCCTCATACTTCAGGGGCAACATCTCACTATCGGCCAGTCTCTACTCTTCCAGCGGGACTAAAACTCTTCTCTAAGGGCTCTAAAAGCAGTAAAGATAGACCAAAATCACACATCCTTTAGATCCTCCAAGCATGACAGTGTCCCCTCCGTCTTCTGACACGATGCCTGCATCTCAGCAAACTCCTCGTCCTCATACAAGTAGTGGTCGGCCTAAATCAAGTTCTGGAGTATCAATTAAGCCCTAGCAAACGCGAATATTAACACGCCGAAAACGCCTGCAATGACACCAGAAAAGGCACGGTTGATGAAAGCTATGGAACTCCGAAAGAAGCAAATGAGCAGTACATCTCGGCCACCATTGCCCACTGAACCAACCTCCAAACCAGCCGAAGATGGGCTGAAGAACCCAACTGTTGAAAGTCACGGATCATCAACAGAAGCACCACGGGAAGTTCATGACACTCTAGCCATGCTCGATGATATGACCAAAGAAGACGACTCGGCAATCTCATTTGGGACACACTCAACTTTGAAAACTGATGATTCCGATGCTGCACGATCAGACTCCTACCCGGTTTCTCCGGCTGGTCGTTCGGAACAGACCCAGTCAACAAGGCATCTTCTATCTCGGAAGCAACAGAATCAACAGATGAAACTGTTCAGGAAGGGCACACCACCATGCCCGACAAAGAAGACTCAGAGGTTCCAAACGCCTCGGCATCATCTCCTACACCCACTTCAGAAAAAGTCACTCCTAAGCAGGCGGAGCCTACGCTCGAGGAATTACCGAATCTGCTGCCACTAACATATGAGCCTGTTCCACGCCCCATAGAAGTACCTAAATCTACCGAGAAGAGATCGAGGAAGAGCTACTCTCCGAGGAGGGAGGGGAAGAATTACCACTAGAAGCAAAAGTTGAAAAGGATTCGACAATTCAAGAACCCCCGTCACCGTCGTCTGTCCAGTTGGAAGGGAAGAGGTCAGATAATGTTGCACAGGACATTAATGAAAGCACAGGAGCATCGGAAGGTAAATCTACTCCACAGTTCAAGGCATCTTCTATTCCAACTTCTTCGTTCAATGTGGCAGCACGAGAAGCTGCTTCATCAGCTTCAGAAGTGGACGCTGTGCCAGCATCTCCTGCGACAGCCGAGGCTAAAGAATGGAGAGTACCTCGATCGAAGTTTAGTGTCCAGGATCTTAGCACAGCTAATGAGGCGCTGCTGTGCTCTCGAGCGAAGAAATGTCAGAATTAACAAGAAAGTCTTCCTTGGCTACTCCATTGAAAACACCATTGGAGAGGACCTCCTCCGCCGACACCAAAAAGTCACTTACCGAAGATGATCAAGAGAATGCTTTAGTGCGCAAGAAGACCAAACGCAAGGGACTCATAGAGCCAATTCGCACAGATATTGACCTAACCGATAGGAGCGCCCCCAATTCAGTAGCAAATTTCTCATCGGATGATGAGTTTATGGAAGAACTTGAAGATGCGGTATTTCATGAGGCTAAGCCAATCTCGGTCTCCAAATCCCCAATCAGCCCTGTTTTCCCAAGTGAGATTCCAAGCCCCAAGAAAAAAGAAGGCAATCGTTTCTCTCGTGCTTTCTCGAGTCCATTTGTGAAGGACACGCCTAGCCCCGCGTTGTTAAGCCCACATGTTAAGACTGAGAGCTCCAGATCTGTATCCGCTTCTGCGGCGTATCTGAACCGGATTAACCAGCAACCTTCTCAAATCCTATCGAAAAAGGTCAATGTTGGATCTGGAATTTCTCAGCGGATAAAGGCGCTCGAGAAATTCTCGAGCGCTTCGCCAAGCACAACTGGGGCGCCAGCAACTGCACCTATCGCATCGCCGGCATTCTTTGCTGTAAGACCAGGAAGCGTCCGCGATTCTAGATCGCCATCTATCGCAGAGAGGGCGAGCTCTTTGAATCGTAATAGCCCGTCTCCAAATTTATCTCGCGAGTCTTCCCCAGAAACTCTCAAGCCTCGTGAAAGATCGGGTTCGATACAAAATCGATTAAACACATTCAATGGGAGTCCAAATTCTTCTAGCATGCCTGCCCAAAGGTCAATGCCAGAATCTATCTCTGTCACTGCGCGGATAATTCGAGATCCTAGCCAACCTTTTCCGTCCAAGCCAGAAGCTGGAAAGGATCCATCAGAGTATACTCCATTGGATTTGAAGCAGTCACCTCTAGTGATCGACCATCAAAAAGCTGTAGCAACGCCGAAAGAGACCATCAAGGAGAGGCGTCTCTCAAGCTCGTCCAAAGCTTCTAAATCAACCACAACCAAGGAGCGGCGATCCTCGATTACAATTGTGAAGGATATCATTAGCCAAGGTCGAGCATCCTTCTCCGAGCGTCGTCGCTCCATCACTCTTGAGATATCTACCCCTACCCGACGCTCCTCTCGCCATCGCGCCCACCTTCAACTCATACAAATGGCAGCCCTGGTTTCAGTAAGGCTATGTCAATTGGTCGACGATCTACCTCTAGTCGAGATGCAGCCCTTTCGCCAGCCCCGACAGCGAGCTCTTCCTCCTCCATGTCTGATGAGAAGGAGAAGAAATCGAGTCGTGCAAGTCGCATAATGCAACGAATGTCTTCCTCCATCAGCTCCAGCCGCAAGACTATCGCACATGCCATGTCCCCCACCGTCCGCGAAGAAGGCGAACCGCTCGCCTCTCCGTCTTTCCAATCTTCGTCCACGTTCCCGGCCATAACTAGCACTAATATTGGTGATGTCAATGTCCAGTTCCCAGACAGCTTACTTTGGAAGCGTCGCTCAATGGTCCTTGATTCACAGGGTTACCTCATTGTATCGCCTACCTTAACGGCCATGGAAGCGATAGAGACAAGGCACATGCTGGGGCCGTTCGAAGATATCACCTCAGTACATTCAGATCTCCCTGTATTCCAGATGTTGAGATGCAAGAACTCCCAAATAGTGTAGTATTGGATTTTGTTGAAGGTGGCGGACTACAAGTTGCTTGCGAAGACCGCAGTGGCCAAGCACAGGTTTGCCAGTAAGTTTTCCTTACCTATAGCTCCCACACTAGATTCTGACTATCCTTACAGTTCTCCAAGAAGCACATCGCACATGGGCAGCTTATGGCCAATAATACGACACTGGAAGCAAAGTTCCATCTGTCTTAAAAAGACCTAATTTCACCACCCACGTAGACACCACACCTTCAACATGTTCATATCCCATTCACACATCTTTGAGAGAACACAGACATTTTCTTGCCACGGCTGTTAACGATATTTTATGGAAGTTTAGTCGCATTATTCATGGAGCAAGAAAAGGCCCAGATACCAGATCCTTTCGATCCTTGCAGATTGCATTTTTTTTGTGTATAAATGCTGTACAGCGAATATTTATGTAGTTTGATACAGGCTTTAGCAGGCACCGCATAGGGAACGGTGTTCATAGGAAATGGATCGCTTTTTGAGGATACCCACTTGGATTCTCGAGCTTTGAGAAAATAATACCTTGCTCTTCTCCTTGATATATTTATTAATATAGCTATCCTGTTCCTTCTTCCGAAATATGGTAAAATCTTCTTGTGGTAACTGGCGAGTGCCTACCTAGAAGACTACGAGGACCACAATCTTTATGATCTTGTTTAAATATTTACGATACGAGTAAGTGATGTCACATAATAATAAAATCGATTACAAAGATAAGTTCAAATAGCGAACTTTTTCAGAAATAATAAACTCGATAAACACACATTAGGCGAGAATTCAATGGCTGTTTTGCCACGTCCAGTTCCATTTGCTGGGTCACCTCCCTCTGAGACAATAATGTGTGCAGCCTCCAGTTATTTTTCTTTTTGAACCGTATTCCCAAGCATCTACTTCCTACATCTAAACATCCGAAAATCTTACATAAGTACTGTCTGGTTGTATTGTAGATATCGTCGATGTGTGTTTTCACCTCATTCACAGTTCCAGAGCCACGCCTGCAATTTGAACACGAGTATGGGTACGTGTGGCATTTTTTATTTGTCGATTGACAGGTCGTTAGTTGATGGAATGGTGGTGGAGGTGGAGACATGCTCTCAGTGGCCCATGCGACCTCATGCACATGGCTGAAAAGGTTGACTTCACGAAAAGCAATGACAATCAAGGCTGCCCTGTAAAAGGAGAAATCTGCCCGTGTGTGTGGTCGCCCGCGGGACGATTGTTATTGTGAATGATTACTAAGTGACTTCACCTGTTATCTTGGATACTACATTCGAAATTGCAGCCTCGCAACACAGGAGGTACAAGCACGGCTATAACCAATTCTATAATGGATATGCTCCCCAGACTTATACAAATGCAGAAGACGGCCTCTATGAACTACTAACAGTGGCACATGATGCATTTGCAAAGAATATTAAGCACACATTTTGCACCTTGACCATTCGGGGTTAAATTTTAGTCCGTCTGCAACGAAACATCCCAAGTTCTCACCAACAAGCTTTAAGCAGTTTCCAAATAATGACTTATCAAGATGGCTAAAAAGCAGAAACTACTAAATTATTCTGAGCATCAAAAGGAAAGATCACTATTAAGCCTCGGCGTAAAGACGCAAGGAAATGGTAGAGGATGACTATAATACAACTACTTGTCAGTTACCCACATCTTACAGCATCAATTACGGCAGGGAAAGCCATAACATGCATGCCTTACCTAGTGATGCCCGTAGAAAACTCGAGCTTCGGCTCAATCTCTTTTCCCTCCTGATTTTTCGCCTTTGAGATGTCGAAAGTCGCGAGGAGACTCGCAAATGCTATCCACGCGCTTGCAAACCCCAAATATTGTCCCGGGCAAATGCTTTTGACAAAATTAGCTTCAAGGTGTATCTGAAGGAAGCATTACAAGGTCTCACCGACGACCGAAGCCGAAATGGCCGACTGGTAAAGGCTCCCCGAGACCCCCTTCAGTTACTGGAAGGTAGCGGGGGTTGAATTTGAAGGGGTCCTTGTGGACTTGCGGATCGTGGCCCATAGCCCACGCATTGGCGAAGATCATTGCCCTGTGTTTTGTGAGTATCACGCTGAAGGGTCCTGGTGGAGAGAGGACGAGTCACCCTGTTGCGAGTTAGCTGTGATATTTCATGGAGTCGAAGAGGTGGGAAGGAAATTTACCTTTAGGAATACGCATGCCACGATACACGTCTTCTTTAAGCGTCTTGTGCGGAAGGCCTATAGCGGGATTACTAGAAAGAAACCTGGAGCTGAATATTGAACCTTTGACTCACCATTAGGGAGTGTGGGTGAAATCTTGGGCTCAGTTAGCTTCATCCCAATGCATTCGGGAATTTATCTACCTCAATGTCTCATAGACAATCCGGGAAATGATAGGCATTGCGTCCCAATCCTCAAAAACAGGAAGCCGATTACCTCCAGTTACGGCGTCAATTTCTTTCTGAGCCTGGATCTGGACCTCTGGGGTCACAATCATTGCGAGAATAAAGGTAATCAAAGTAGTCAAAGTAGTATCCTGTCCAGCAGCATAAAAAAGCCCGCCTGTGCCCCTCAAATCCGCATCGGTAAATCTTTTCACTGCTTCATCATTTATCTTCGGGTTGTTCTTCGCCTCGACGATGCGAGAAAGAAAGCAGGGAATCACGGTTCCTTCTTCCTACTAGACATAAGCACTTCAGTTCTTGGTATTGGCGGTGTGACTTGCCATATTCTTTATCATTTGGGCGAGCGGCCGTTGGTGGAATTCCTGGATAGTATGAGTGTGTTCATGAACGTACTTCACGGATGGGATGAATCTTCCGGCCCATCGAGGCAATTTTTGCACTAGAATTCCCGTCAGAGCTTCACATGTCAAACATAGTAAATTCGCTTACGAGGAGGAAACATATCGATAAGGGCTGCGCCGGTATTTCCATTATTGCTAAGAATATCACCGGCCTTGTTTGCAAGTTCGACAAAGTGTTCGTTTTCCTTGTTACACTCAATGCCAAACGCGGTTTCCAGAATCACACTCGTGGCAAATCTATCACAAGTAATACGTCAACGTACTCTATCTACTGAGGTTAGAGCTTGAATGACAGTACCTTGAGAGCTGGAATTTCCAGTTCTCTGGCTTCTCCATGATCTGTCGCACAAGTACCCGTGCGTACTTCAATTGCGTAGTTCGATATGCCAGACTCTTCTGAGCAGTTAAGAAGTTTCCAACCACCTTCCGCAGTCTCCGAAACTCCGCTCCATCGCCCTTCAGAGCCAGGTTATTGAAACCAAGCCTATTAGTGTCAAAAGGAACGATCAGTCAGAAGAAAGTTCTGGGAATCTAACGCTTCTATCATTCCAAATGATGGCCGGTCACTGTAAATAGTTCCTCTTTTATCCAATAAATCGATAGCTGATTGTGCGCTGTTCAGAACGATCGTCGACTGCCCAGGAGTATAAAAGTAAATAACGTCCGAGTCTGCTTCATCAGTTTTGTGCCAGGGTAATATTAGGAATAAGCGGGCATACTATACTCCTTGGACCATTGAGCGAACTGAATATCAGGTCTCTCCGCATTGGCTTGTCGGAAATTCCCGATTATCCATTGACCTTTTGGGCCTGGTGGCAAGGGAAATGTAGACCTGGTAGACTTCAGGTATAGTTTCAAGACGAGAAGCGCAACTGCGCTGCCTAGAATGAAGAGGACGGAGAAGCGAGTTTGGGTGATAATTTCTAGAAGAGACGACGCCATTGAAGAGAACGCTGTAGATCTGAGAAGTAGAATAGTTATTGTCCCAATCTCTTTGAAAATCAGGTTGCTCTTGAATCTTGGACACCAAGCGAGCTCTATATAGCCGTTCGAACCTGTCATGCAGCTCTCAGGATTTGCATCAAGCACTCACATCTACACAATCACATTACGTTAGCACCTAATCCTATAATGGTATATAAAATGCCCATCACAGATTATCTTCTTGCAGTCGGTTGGCTGATAATCTCAACCATGCTGTGCAACTGATGCCCCTGAATGTGCAGGAACTAAGCGAGGCCATATGAACCTCGGTGGTAACCGTAATGGTTGCAGTATATGCATGTCCTAACATTGAAGCAGCCACCCTATTGCCGGCCAATGTATTGGCAGCAGCAATAATTGTAAGAGGTTGATTATAAATTGCAGGAATGACTGTGCAAATGACCAACTATTGAGTGTGGAGGCAGGGAACGGTCCGTTGCGTGTGGAGGGCGGACCGAGATGACTCGGGATTAAAAGCAGCCATTGAACTAAAGAGGAGAGTTAATATTCACAAGCCGCTCGAGCCTTTCAAAATAACTGTACTTTGATTTGTGAGCCACCTTTCGCATTATGACCTCAGTTCAGACACAGCAAATGAGACTCTATGTGGCAAATCTGCGGCTGGGAGTGCGGGACAGTGAGTGATAGGTAGCCACATTGAGCTTTACAATTCAGACTGCCCAAGATATGCCTTACAGTGATACATTCGCAATCTCCTTTGCCTGATGTATATATATATAGTCTCAGCAACATCTTGGAAACATTGATGTAAGAGAGACTTGTCATCCCTTACATGTAACCCCATGGTTCGATTTCTTGTTAATTGGAAGAACCAACTCTCACCGCTCTGTAATTTTCATACTGCGTCTCTTATAATGAGGCCTTATATTTCTCATCACTCTATTAAAGACATCCCTCGGTGACTAAACTGACAGCTCTTCATGAAACTGTCCATATAAGGAAATTAGATTATATAACTTGTAGAGACGTGCCATTAGAAATATTCAGAGTATGTTCAGACCGAAAAATAGAACTTACACAACAAAGCGAACTACCGCGAAATGGACTGTAATCAAGCCTAATGGTGGTTCTCAATATTACGAAAATTCTACTGTGTAGGTTCATGATATATGCTTACTAATTTAGCCTCGAATATCACGCCTTTATGAACTTGGTCGCTTTCTCCTCGATGGGCTAATAGGCATCCAGCTCTCATGGCCTCACCCGCTTGGGAGGAATGAGTTGAAGAACGGCATATATGGAAAGATAGTAGCAGAATCTCGGAATACCCGAAACATATCTTCATACACATCAAGCAATATACATTATCTGATTCAGCCGAATTGGATTAGAACAGCTCTGTGACAGGTTATCTTACTTGGCCATTAGCATAGCTCTAAATATACTGCGGAAGACATAACTATATAGAAGAGGATCCGGTTATCCAGCGTGTTCGAAATCGACAAGGCGAACATGAACAGGGCTCCTTCGACCGATCGAGGAAGGAATTGTAGCGACTAACATCTCCACGAACCATTTTCATGCGATGGGCGTTCTCGAGGGCTTCTCTACCCGCCGATAGATCATCCATCGGCGCAAAGTCGCCCTGCAACTTCTTAAGCAGTACCTAATTACTCGTCTTTTCTCTGTTACATGGCCTAAGAAAGCAGGAGGGACGACTGGGTCCCCCAGCCCTCGGTATTCCTCGATCATTGGATATGCGTAGGTCCTATGCTCGATCCTAGGGACTTGCCATGCGAAACATATAATTTGGCAAATGGTTGGAAGACCGGAATACAATACTCCGTAAACGCCGGATCGGTGACGCCTGACTTTCTCCAGAGAAACCGCATCGATGCTCTTCGGATGCCATATCGTCTCTGCGGCTGGCAAGGCCTCAAATAAGAGCTTTGGTATCAAGGAACCGTCTGATTCGCGGCTCGCTTCCATTCTTGTCCAACCTTTGTACGGAAAATCGGGCAGTTGTGGTATGAGCAGCCAGGGTTGACACATCGTGTCTTCATCAAAAACGTCGGTTGCCACTCTCACATAGTGAATTCTTTGCCCCGCCGCCCGTAGGCGGTAAGATCCAAATTCGTCGTCGATTTCTTGCGAAAGTACCTCGATTTCTGACTTTGGACCGGTACGAGATTCCACCGCAGGATTTTTTTGATTTTTTTCTTCCTCGCTTCCTCAGTCAGCGAAACGATGGTAAGGGCATGAAAAACGCCAAAAGCATTGCCGAAGAGAACCAAGCACTTTCGGAACGCGGCTCATAGCATATATATATGGTATTCCATCTTCTCCTTTCCCCCCTAAACGCCTTGATGCACAACATGAATGTAAACGCCCCACCCCATCACAAACGCGATCTTCCCCCGGAAAGCACCAAGAGCCGCTGCATGGGGGAACGACGAAACCGTATATATATATATGGAATAAACGCGTTCAACCCCAGGAACCTCAAACCAGAAGCGTAGCCGGGGCCGGGCGGGACGAGATAAAGCTTCTATCCCGGCCTGCCCGATTCAGCTTCTGTTTTTGTCGTCGGGGCATGCGGCGTCGTGGGTTGGACGTCGCGGGTAGGGAGGAGCTGACGTCATGGGCTTCCTTTCCTTTGCCCTTTGCGAGACCGGGTTGGCGGCAGAGATATATGTATGGCAATGTGACAGATGTCCCAAGCCTGGAGCAGAACATGCAAAGGATGAGGGAGAAATAGTGGCTGCTTCGACAATCGGTAAAAATATTATTCCTGGCAGAAACCAGTAAGCTTGATACGAGGAACCATTAGTGGCCCTTAAACTTCACTCTCAAAGCACAGGAAAAGGAAGCAGGAGAAAGGGCTCAAAACATGTTTCATAATCTTCGTTCATTACGCATTATAAATCAGTAATTAGCCTAGTCTGGGTCGGGGTATCCTCGCTAAATTCATAGGAGTAGAGTATGACGCTCGCAAGAGAATTTTTGCTTCCAAAGCGCCAAAAGGACAATTCATGGGTATATCCGGTGTGATACTCAAAGAACAAATAAACCCAACCCTTCAAATACCATACTTCGAGGGTATGCGCCGCACCTAATGCTCCATGCTATTCATAATCCAAAAACGCCGTGTGCTGTGATCCATTTCTATAAGATGCATGATCTGATATCGTTATTAAGCGGTCGAGTTTCTGCCGCTGTGGTTAAGAGGTGGAAGATCCTCATAGTCAGGAAGCTCAGGCCCGTCGAGTACATCGCCTTGTCCATATGTTGGGGGCTCGCAGGAACATTTTCGTATAGTGGTGGTTGTTCCTCATCCCAAGAAATGCCCAGACCAGCCCGTTCTGTGACGACCACATTGAAATGCATCCTCAGGACTCGCGCCGAGCCAGTGGGTGTCACTTGCCTTGGCTTGCTGATTGGTGCTAATTCCTCAGTCACAATCATCTCCACCACCAATATATGCGAAACCTCTGTCCCATTTTCAGTCTTCAAATCGCAGATTGGGTGGTCCGTCTTGATGCTGAAAGGAAATTCGAATTCAATCGTCCCGTCTGGACCGCTGTAGTCCGACTTCCATCCGTCCTTCAACTCTGCAAAGCCAAGTGTCTTCACCTCCTGATGTGACACGGACTTTTTGCTCTCCTCGACATCTTTCCCCAGTTTTGCGGCGTGTTTGGCACATGCTGGCGAGACCATCTTTTGTGTCTCGTCTAACCTCCATGTTACCCTCTTTAGCCTCCATTGTGTTTGCGTCTTATTATCTGAGTCCTTCTTTACGCAGCCGTCGATGCGCATCGAGATATTTGTTTCGCCAATTGGGTGGATAACTGCTGGGAGCTGGCAATTTGCTGTGAGGTTTGTAGGGGGGAATATTCGGATCGAGTTTCGGGGAGATTCGCCTGGGTGAATAGCGCGCTTGACGTCGAGTACATGAGACAGCTTTAATGTCTCGCCCGTTGTTGTGGTCATGGTCGCTCTGAGGACGTACTCGATCTCGGACAAAATACCTTTCATCGAAGCTGGTAGGGTGCCTGGCAATAAGTAACTGAACGGAAAGTTGTGCTGACCCCTCTTCAAAACCAATGATCCTTGTGAAAAATTCCAGTTTGTTAGGTCGGTTGACTCTTTCTCACACTCCTTGCAATGCCCATGGAACGGCTTCTTCCTCACCACCTCCATTGCCATTCTCATCTTGAACGAATCTATGGTGATAGAGTCTTCGTTGATGACCACCTTGAGCTGCCCCGACAATAGCGCCCCGCTGCTATTTGCAGCTGTGCCATAGAAGACCAAGGGCGGGGATTCAATTCCCACATTTAAGGTTGCTGGCTGGATCTGAGGTATGGATTTGGTGGAGCTCCTCGGGGAGGAGTGCTTCCCAGGGAAAGAGAGACGTTTATGTGGTTGTTCTGGCATATCATCGACTGATGCGATTGAGTTATTTGAGGACAAAGAGCGTTCTGAAAGAGCTGGTCTGCCTGTTGTTTGAAGCTAGTTAGTATTTTGTAGAAAACAGTTTTGGGCCGATTACAGCTCTGCGCACCTTTTTTGATGTCTGTTGGTAGATCATAAGCGTACGCGTGGTACTTAAAAAATGAAGACACACGATGAGGCATGTTGGTGGTAGAAGAAAGGCAAAGCGTATATATTGCGATGCGGGGGGGATGGGAAGCGGCTTCCAATGATGATGGTCCCTTGAAATAACCCCAGAAGTGGCAAGTACACCCGTCAAGTGACGAGTGTGGAGGATAATAAACAAGGCTGACGAAAGTTCGGTCGTAGAGGGGAGAAGGGTTTATATGAGATGAAGCAAAATAGAATAGAAGAAGGCAAGATCAGGGGCGGGTGTGAGAGAGTATATATGAATGAGTAAGGAAATTGATGATGTTTTTCTTGGATGTCAGTCACCCTAAGCAAGCAAGCCAAAGCATCTGGGCCATGGGCCAGCGGGGCTACCTGAATCCCTTATGTGGATTTCTTCTTCTGCCCATTACTGCCCAGTTTAGCAATATGCGTTAGATGTGATTCATGGCTATTGAGGAGGATTAGCTAGATTAGGTCATTGTTTGCACAATCCAGTAACAAAATGGCTTAGCTAGAGTTAAGGGGGTGGGCACACGTGGCAAGGTACTGGACTGTACTGTAGCATAGGGAAAGGCCCTATTGTACCTGACGGGTCGAAGTTGAAGCGGTGGAGAAGTAAGTGGTCGCATGGGGTCACGCCTAAAAAAAAGGGAAGGAAAAAAAAAAGAATAGCAGCAAAAAAGACGATGGCATCAACAGCTAACCCTGGTTCCAATTACGTTTCGCTTTACCAGTCGGGTAACATTCGGGTTTCGGGTACCCAAATGGCGACAACACCAAGGAAAAAACATAAACATGCTCTCACGGCCTAACATTTCTCGTGCGGGTTCGATGACTAACATGGGATAATATTGATGATGGTGGTAATAATGGTGATGGCGATGGGGTGATAATGATGTGTTGTGAGAGGAGTACCATAAAAATATGGATAGAGATCAATTTGATGATTCAACCACAGATACTGTATAGTAAGGCTGCACATTCAAGCCTTCGTTATAAACATGGTCATCTGGAATGCAGGGAATTCTCTTTCCCTCTCTTCTCTTCTCTTTCTCTTTTCTCTCTCTCTCTTCTCTCTCTCTCCTCTCTCTCTCTCTCTCTCTCTCCTCTCTCTCTCTCTCTGCCTCTCAAGCCCATTCTGTCTTGGCACAAGGGGTACGGCCAATGCTAGGTTTTTAGATCACACAGTCTGGGGAAGAAGAATGAATAGAAGAAGTAGAAGATCAGCTGGCCTGCCCTGAAAAAGCGGCAGTGGTGGAGCAAGGCTGGCGAACATTGCAAAAGAGGGGCAGGTCAACCCCTCCCTTTTTACAGACTGTAAATATTTAAAAGTAAACCTGGTACCGCTGCTCGCTGCAAGGCTACCACCGGGACTCGATGCCCGGATGAGACTTGGCATACTTTTTTTGTACATTCTCACACTCTCTCCAACAGTCTGACTTGATTCGGGCGTCCTCCTGATCTAGAAGAGTAAAGAAATAAAATAAAATAATAGCCCCATTTTGCTTGTACATCTCGTCATTGTCACATCCAGAACTAAATAAAATAAAAACCGGGCGTGCTCACCGCGAGTCTGCATACTTCCTTGGGGTTCATGATTCAAATTTCCGATCATCAAGGCGCCATTCATGTCGCGATCATGTCAGGTATGGTCACAGAGCCGCCGCCTCGACAGAATACTGTACTATAACTATACTGTACTGTACTGTACCTTGAATAGATGACCCTTGGGAGACTACCACCAAACATTAAGGGAGTCCTCCAGCTTCTCTAATCCAGGCTGAAGGGAGTGACTCCTCCATTCAAGACGACCCGCGGCCACTGTCGGGCGATTATTCAGCAAACATCAGGAGAAACTCATTCCTCGTCTCACCATGGTTCGCACGCCATTTTGACTGTATGGTAGATACACGAGAGGCACGCCCCATTAAGCTTTTTTTATTTTTATTTCGTCTGGGGAATGGCCGCCTTCTTTTCTAGACAAAAGCAGCAATCCCATCGCCCCGCAAATACAGGAATGACATGAGGCATCAAAACAGGTTGTGGATGAGTAGGAACCATTTTGATCATGAGCATGATCATGAGCATGAGTATGAGGCAAGAGGCTTTGCGTCCATTTTTGCATCTCCTCGGCTCCGCACCTTGGCTTCCCCCTCCCCCCTGCATTTTCGCTACACGTTTGACCATTTGATTCTTTATTGGCGAGATCACATCACCCAGCATGCAAGGCTGGAGATCATCAAACTTCCAAATGTAAAAATATATATATATATATATAAAACAGTACAAAATATGTAAACTTGGCTGCTGTGGAACCCTCGACTTAGCACGACGTGGTTACCACGGCCAATCTTCTCACTCCACGTCAGAAAAACAACACGGTGAGCTGGGTCTTGGATCCCAGGAACGCATTAAACCTTACCTAAGAACTGAGAAATTTTTCCAATCCCGCCCCCCCGTTTCAATACCCATCTGTTCGAGTCGTCCTTCCACACGAACCAAAACAAGCACGTTTTTTCTCGCTTCATTGCGTGTTCGTCCGCCCGGCGTTTAAATTACTCGATCATTACTCGATGCGATCCACTTCGCTGCCCATTTTCGTTCCTCCTTCTCAGGGACGCCCGCGGTACCAAATATCGTCCCAATCTTCCAGAACATCCTCTACAGTAGCGTCATGGATCGTTGCCAACTGCCAGAGGGTGGCCCGGACTCTGACCATGCATGCGCTGGCTGGAAGGTCACCGACTGGGCGCGCGACTCTGCTAGCGAGGGAAGAGTTTTCTTTTTCGGTGCTAGCTGCGTAATGATGTGTGAAACTATATCCGTCTCTGGCCCTGGCTCTCCTCAAGGTCTGGCTTCACCGACGGCTTAAAAATATGGAATTGAGCTTGGACATGACACAGCTCCGACGATGGACCATTCATGAGCGCCAGAACGCGTCGCCTCCTAAGAAACGTCACCGTATCGTTGACGGGTAGCAAAGGTAATGGCGGTTACATTACCCGGTTTCCGAGAATATCTCTTCCGTTACCGGAGTCTGCTAAATTGAGCCTCCAACTTCCAATTTGAGATTCATATAGTCCTTATATGTACGGAGTTCGGAATTCTTGCAACGTTGTTCGGACGAGGCCGATAGTTTAGGCAAACTCTGAGAATGGGCATCGTGGAGAACGTCGAATCATCAGACCATATGGTAGCAATCGTTCGTCTTACTTGCCTTTCACGCTCGTCTTGGCCAGTGGTCTCTTCACGCCTTTCTCGGTCCTACCTAGCTTTCTTCGATCCATGAACAAAAATATCATGTTGAATAGTTATGGTAGGAATATTTCTTCCTGAAAGGATTAGACATTTCTATATTCCTTGTTATGTTTAGCAAGCTTTCCCATTCATCCTAGTTGCTTGCGTTCCTGAGTTCTGAATGGTGTATGTGGAGCGACGAGTATATTGTATGATCTATTAGCTTCACATATTCATATACTATCATCACAATTGAAGCTAATTGTTATGTCATTTTCCTCCTTACCCTGGTCTTACCAAAGGTATATATAGGCTTCTCCCCTTTGTTTGAGCATATATCTCATGCTTTCAATTTTCGATTCATGCAATGTTTGGCGGGATGAAAGGTCTTCCGTATCGGTTACGAGGATATGTATATCCTCAAATTTTCAGTTAACAGGATATTGATGCCAAACAACTCCATGGATTCAGGTCATTATAGACCTAGCGCTTAATACGAGTTGAGTCGAAAAGTGACGTCTTGCTTGGGTTGAGAGCTGAATCGCCAGTCATGACATTAACTGCTCAAGAATCTTGCAACAACAGTAGCGTGTTTCCTACTGCCCACCCAAGAAACTTCACAATATAAACTTGCCTTTTGAGTATCAGCTCACGATTCTTGCGTTGGGTGAAGGGAACCGCAACGATTTCATTTCGTTCTCAATCCTCTCTTGTATTTGTAACAATTCCAAACTCCATTACAAGCCCACTCAATCATCGTGCAGAACTCCATGGCTTACTTAAATGGAATCCGGCGGCCATATCCTTGCGCTTATGCTATAGTAGACAATTGTTGTTCTCCCTTCGTAATGATCGCAAGATGTATTTATGGTCTCTTACAAGCGTATTGGTCATTGTATTACTTAATTAAAGCGGTTCCGGAATATTTGGCTGAGTCAGAGAATGCCTCCTACCAGGCTTACGTTAGGGAAGGGCATTACCGCATGGATGTTTCCTAATAATGTAGTTATACCCAAAGTAAAGCTTCTGCCCTGCCCCTTCCAGCCTACCATCGATCATCCTCTGGCATTCGTTGGCAATAGACATACCCACCTTCACAAAGTCCGCGTTGTTCCTTACCAGCTCATTCTTGTAATCGCCGGGGAACCGCTACGTCGTTATGTTAGTTGGGGGTAGTTCAAATCGGACACGGGGACGCTTATATCGTTACAAAGCTCTAGCAAGTTATCGCCGCGGCGGAATATTGCGATGCATGTCTGAGACGGAACAGTTGTCTTCAGTTCGCGAGATCTTGGATCGTTTTTCAGCAATAGCAGGACTTTAATCGTCTTCCAGTCGGCGCCTTTCCACTGCTGTGATGCTGGAAAGCAGGTCACCGGCTACATAGCACGGTCAGCAATTCAGAAGCGTGCGCTGTTGTATAAAATAAAACCCACATAATTGTCACGTAGCTGTACTAACGATGCTGGACCGGGCTTTTACTCCACAGTCAATAACAAGGCTTCCCATATATATCGAGAGAGCTTACCTCGGCAGATCTTGCTTCCAAGCTGTCGGTATCACTGGCATTGAGCGGAGCCTCGATTGAGAGCGGGACCGATCGTCGTTGTTGCCCATTCTCACACGTTTTACTTCTAACAACATTAAAGTGATCATTCGGGAAGAACTGTTATCCCATAATCTCATTCTCAATGAACCATTTCTGTCTTTGCATGTCTCGCGAATCGATCCTACGGAGTTCTTGATCGCCTGCCCCGGAACCGCCTGCCATCCTCCCTGTGCAAAATCACATTTAACATGGACATGCGATTTTCCAGGTTATATCTCGATTTGGAAGGGGAGCGCGGACCTACATCGTTGCAAAGAATGATGGCCGATCCCCCTTTGCACTCGGCTTCTCTGCACGAGCGCGCCGAGGCCGCGTAGAGCTTGTCGGGCCAGGAAGTCAATGAGTTTAGCAGAGCATCAATGCCTCGAACGTCAGCTCTCTCCCAGCTCTGTCCCGGAGGAAAGCATACCGCGGGATGCTGGGCAGTCAGCGTGGTCAAACACGTACGGACGGAGAAGTGGGCAAGGGAGAAGCGCGGATTGAGCGGATTAATGGTGAAATGAGATGTTATTGGAGGGTAATACAATGACGTTAGGATGCTCTTGTCCAGGGGAAGTAGTGGTTAGGGCATTTGTTGTCTGGATAGTTTCGACCACAGGTGCACAATGCACGAGTTGTGCAACGGTAGCAAAGACCAGGAACATCATGGCTATTTTACCTTTTTTCGACATGAATAAAGAGGATATGCTGGTGTAGAATGTAGCTTCCAAAGGCAATCTGCAGCAGCCTTCTTTTCTAAGTTCCCGTATTTGTCAAGTAATGGATGATCATACAAACAGAGAATTGGTCTGTACGAGCGCAAGATGCGCATATAAGTAACCGTTCTAGGAAACGTGTGATTCAGGCCCGGCAATCAAATAACTTCGTAGGCTGAAAGGTTCATTCGCAGGTTCAGATGGCCATCGTACATCATGTCAACGGTGCCAACTTACTTGACCTCGAAAGTTAAGTCATGGTCCACGAGGTGGCTTCGTGACGATGATCAAGGTCACAGAGACTCCTTCATCTACTACGACAAGCAAGGATCCAAAGCAAGACACCACTCAACATGACTTATCAACCAACCATTTCAAAGTACCACACTCACAAACGCAAACGCTGCTTTACGTCATGAACACGGCCTCGCATCAACCTCACGGCCTGTGTCTCGTTTTCCCATTGACCGATGCATCCCAATAGCAAGATCCGAAAGCAGCATCTCCGCAATTCAGCCCACCACATCCGTTACCTACCCACGTCCTCCCGCTCACGAGGGAACCGCAGGTCTACGCGGGTCCACGCACCATAGACCCCACCAACAAATCTCTGCAGAGAACGACAAAGGCGCGTGTCGATCCGCGGACCCGGCACCGTAAAAACGTCCCGCATCATACGTATCATTCTTACTCTCGCCTTTAGCATATAACCACGAACCTGCCTGCCTGCCTGCCTGCCTGCCTACCTCGTTCACAGAAAAAAAATAAAAAATAAAAAAATAAGGTGTATATTTGGAGAGCGATTCTGGATATGCCCCTTCTCCCATCAAACCGCCCAGCCTAGGTCTAAGTACCAGGGACTACAGACGGGCGCCGGTCCGGTTGTCATCGATGGCACGTGGTCGCTTAAATCAGGGGTTATTTGGGGGGTTCTGGTCTAGGGGGGTTATACGCACGATGCGCGCGGATTTTATCTAGGCGGCGGCGAGGTATGAAGCTGCACCTGCTGCAGCGTGGAGGGTGAATTGTATGTATGTTGATTTGCCTCTGACGCCGGCTTGGAGCGGGTTTTTGAGATGTGTTTGGAGGTAGGTGGTGGTTCGTTCACTTGATGCAGCGCGTTCGTGCTTCTAGGTGGCACAAGATTCTGCAGAGGTGCGCCTCAAGGCGACCAACGTATCAATTATGCTTGTTTGAGCTTTCCGCTATCAACTTTGGTCGGGACTAAATCAGATGCTGTGACAAGAGTCGTTCATTCAAGAATCACAGCAATCAAAATAATATCAAACCTGATCATCGAGCATTGAAAGGCAGCTTCATGGAACTGTACATTGACAGAAATTATATACTAATAGGATAGCTATGCGATATTGATCTGTGCAAGCAAAGCAATACCTATACCATTCAAAGCTCCTGATATTCCCCTTCCCTGACACCAATCGTGACTCCATCCTTACGTTGACAATAAAATCCTATCCGCTATGCAATGCAGACGAGCCAATGTAGCTCGTTAAACGCCAGTACACTAAGATATAATAAACATGATGCGTCCCTATTTAATGTCATATCGCTGTATTATCATTATGCATAATTGTTCATGGCTCATCTCCCTCTTCCTCGACCAGCCGTTCGTCTTCCGGTAGGCTTTGGCCGTCGGGAAGAACGAGATCTCGGAACCCACGTTTCGAAGCTGGAAACCATCTCGTGAAGCGCCAAAGTCAATAACCTGAGAAAAGTTAGCTGTGGAATTTGAGGCCGGCTACCGAATAGACTAACCTCGACGTATGTACGATTATCACGTTGAACGGCTGCAACGCATCTTCGCTCATCGAATTTTACTTGCCAAACGCCGCTAAGATCTGTTAAAGATCTTTCAAGCATTCACCCGTCTTTACGTTCCACATCTTCAAGGTTCTATCTGAACCGGAGATGACTTTCTGCCCATCATGCTGGAAGCAGGTGATAGCGCCAGTATGTGCACTTAATGTATTTTTACATTGTCCATTCTCGGGGTCCCAAATTCTGAGGGTCGAGTCTGCAGCTGCAGAGACAAGACGTTCATCGCGGAGATCTAAGAGACCAACGAGGGAGGTATGGCCATCAAGAGTAAACAAACATTGACCGGTTCCTAGAGACCAAATCTTAACGGAATTGTCCATAGAACCACTTATGCAACGGTTCCGTTTATTGTCTAAAACAACGCTGTAAACTTTCATCGAGTGGCCTTGCAGGCGGTGTACGGTTTCACCTGTTGATATCTTCCAGACGCGGACAGAATTGTCATAACTACCGCTTACGAGTGTGTCCTGATGGGCAGCAATGGCACGAACCGAATGGGTGTGACCGTGTAGGCTACGAACGAAATAAGGACAGTCCGCATCGTTAGCCAAAGGGCCACTCTGGATGTATCGTTTCGCTCCTTGTTCAGGCAGTTTCCAAACACGAAGCTGAGAATCTCGCGAACCGGTAATAATCAGGGGTTTTTCTGGCAACATTACTGGTTGGCCTTTCTCTACCCGACCTGTTGCTTCGGGCATGAGGATCTGAAGGCATCGTACGGTAGATGTGTGTCCATTGAAAACTTGGGTGCATAACCCCTTCTCAATATCCCATACACGAACAGATCGGTCTGTAGACCCTGATACTAATACATTACCCTCATATTGTAAAGCCCAGACGCCACCTTCGTGACCTTCGAGCTTTTTCCTTAGCTTGCCAGTTCTAGCATCGTACACATGAATCAATGTATCATCGCTACCCGTCAAAATTTTGTCATCGTCAAACTGAAGACAAGTAATCACATGAGACGGATGTGCAGGAAATGCAAAATGACGTGGCTCCACTTTGCCGCTTGTCCAGCTACGTTGTAGCAGATGATGCCGCCGATATAGTGATTTGAACAGATGTAGCTGGCGTAAGCTTGGTAGACCAACCTGGGGATTGGGTACCGCCAAGGCAGCCGCATTCGCAGCAGCGAGAGGGCCTTCAGATTTATCGTACCTGATGGAGTTAGACTCGTATGCTTTATCCGCATTGTCGTGTCCTAGTGCTCTTCTCTTGGCTCGATCAGCAGAGCCAGGCAAATGAGAAAGCCGCTTCCTCTTTATACTCGAACGCAGCGCCTTTCTCGTCGGTTCGCCTTCCATATCCATCTTACGAGAACTGGATAACACTGGAGTTATCGAGTCGGTATCCGGTGAAGACGTACTTTCTGGGACACTGAGATCCTCCTCATAACCATCAGGTCCATAGGGATCCTGCCAGCCCCAGCCTTGCTTGATTGATCTTTCTAGTTCTCCTAGTGGAAGCGTAAGCCCGTCACGGTCAAAGAGCTCTTTCCATCCAGATTCGTTCGAGTCGATGATATTTCTCCATTGTTTAGATGCACGAGCAGCCCGACAAAGATCTCTATGATCTAGGTAGCTTAAAATGTGCAAGCTTAGCTCCAATGGGAGCTGGCCGATGAAGTCACATTTCAAAGCAGGATTTACTACATCTGCTACAATATGTAGAGTTTTCCTCGAACATCGCTTAAGGAAATGATACATCATGAATGTTTTCATCTCGTTCGGCATTGCTTCGAAAGCTTCCAGCATAGAGCTAGTGTCTCTAAGAGATGCGGCATTAGTACGGGCTGGGGGTGAAACATCTCGAGAAATTCGATGAAGCCCGTGTAAAGAACGTGATGTTCGGAGGCGGCCATCGCTTCCAGCGGTCTGTTGGCTATCGCTGAGATGCGTTGCAGAGCTAGCGTCGTGAAGATGATCTTCGATAACTGCATTATCATAGCTTGCATCGTCAGAGTCTTCACTGTAGAAGGTAGGCGACAGACCAGGACTAGGAAGACTAGCATTTTGCGCAACCGCAATACTTAGAGATGGCCGTTGTCCGGGTGTTCGAGAATGGGCCGAGTCTACCCTATCCAAAGGCTCCAGGTCGGATTCGGCGATAGGGGGGTAGCCACAGCGTTTGCAAACAAATCGTCGGTGGTCTCGTCTTGCTGGCCATCACCAAGAGATCCATTTTGACTCATTCCAGACTGTGGTGTATATGTAGCTTGAAAGCTACCTAGCGTTTGATTCTGGTCATTGGCGGCAGTTTCGAGTTCAGACAAATCCGGTGTGGCAAGACAAGTATCTGATAGCTTAATGCCGAGTCCATGACGTCGAGAGCGTTTTTCTTTGAGTGATCGAAAATTTTCTGCCGCCGTCTCTGAATCGAGTTGGACTTTGTGTGGCTTGGAAGGTAATGATGCTGGAGATTTTGGTAATTTTTCAGGAAGCACCCTACTTGACTTTTTGTGGTTACTTAAGGATTGCTTTTTATGATGTCCCACTCGGTCCTTGTCTCTTCCTTCCACGCCAGGCGTCCTGAAGACCCGCTCTGAATCAACAGCTGTCTGGTCGTTCCTGGAGTATTGAATGCAAATGTACTTTCTGGAGCGAACGGCGCGATTGCAAATGATTGTTAGTCATAGAATTGTTCTAGAATGGTTTTATCATGTACCGTTCGTCTATCATCCTGGAGTCTACAAGCCTACCATCGACTCGAATGAAAAGTTTGCGAGCTCTGCAGGAATCTCTTTATGGGCTAGAGGATATTCTTTGACATCTAGGCTTGCCAATGGGTTACGGACAAGGAGCGAAGGATAGGATCGTTTGGTGGTAGTCGTAGTTGTGATAGTTTTTCGTTTCGACACATTTGCAACTTCCTATCTGGATTCTTGACACGGTATCTTGTTCTTCCCATCCTATTGACACAGTCTGACTAGTCCGGGCCGTCGAGTTCGCTTCCGCTCTGCATGGACTTTGGATTCGAAGGAAACGACTCGGCGATGCATCGGATGGTATATTTGATACTGGAACGTCCTGCAGGTCCATAGCTAGCACCTTTCATGTATCTTGACAAGAGGTTGATGAGTCTGTGAGCATCCGCTGTCTCACCCCTGGACCCTTAACGCGTCCTCAACACGGAGACCTTGAACGCGAGCGTTTTGGAGGTTTCTTGATCCACCAAAAGTCCTAATAATCTGGCAAGAGTAACATAGCAAAGTCCAACCTTAAACAAAGTCGTTTCGGGTGCGAAGTGGGGTGTGTTGAGAACAGCCCCGGGTAAAGCAAGATGTAACGTAAGACAGTAAGAAGTTGTGTTATGACGAAGGCAGAGCAGGCAGGTTGAAGAAGCCCTGGAAGAGCCTTTGTTAGACCTAGTCGCAAAATTCGAAGACGCAACTGTTGAGGGAGGTCGCAAAGCAGAAAGAGAGTCTCCCAAATAAGGCAGTGTGGAGGAGGCTGGTGGACGGACTTTTGGTGGCAGAGTTGCCAAGCAAGCAGCGGCGGATTTTTCGCTTCGGAGGGGGAAGGGCTTCTTACTAAGCAAAGCACCTCACCTTCCGATAGAATCTACCGCCCGAACTCACCTCGGAACACAAGTTCTATAAATGACATGTCAGCCCATGGATCTATATTGAGGAGTTCTTTTTTTGCATGTTGGATTGTTTTCAATAGGATACTACCTAAGTTTTTTGGCACACTTATTTTTCTGAGCTAGATCTACCTCTCTTTCTGCTAATATTGCCAATGATTAATCAATCCCCTCTTTGACGACGCCACCAAATGCATGCACCGTCATCAACAACAATTGGTAGAGAGAAGATGTGTTAACTTCAAGTTGCTCTCTGGTTTCAGCGCTATTGGGGATATAGGTGATGCACCAGCAAGAGAGGTCGCAAAAGATATTCTAATATAGCATCCCAAGCGGACGTGTTTCTCTTGCTTGCTACCATAATGAAGTTGATCACCGAACGAGCTACAGGCTCTTGTATGTATGAATTTAGCAACACGAACTAACAAGAAGAGCCATTAGGATAACATGACTTTGAGCAGTCTGATGACCAGCCATAAGCCTGATCTCATTTTTCTATTATGTCAAGATGCCTGCCCGCGAGATGCCATAGAATTTAGACCCTTCAGTCCCGGGTCTTATATTGGATTTTATGGTAACATGGTGGATCTGGGCTTTGACAAACCCCATTGTTGAGAGTCGAGATGTGTTGCACTTGTAGAAGAACAGGAGCAACTATGCGAGCGGGGGATCCTTCCCTGCCTGTATCTTTCAATCAATGCGAGATGTTCCAAGAACTCACCCAAACCCATATTATCTGTATCTCGTGTTCGTTGCAGTAAATATGTGAGCCAACTACAGACAATCATACCTCTGTAGTTGTTGGTAAACTGCACCCTTACGGAAGACAAGTTAATTCATTTATGTCAAATTTCATTTATAGAATAGGTAACTTGCTTTCCATTATACAAATCAACGAGTGTTCGTCTCAACGGTATGTGAGCTATCAACGGTAACATTATTTGAAGCTCATTTAGGAAGAAGCACAGGTATATCATCAACTGCTTCTGGTTGCTCTTTCCTTTCTTGTTACAGTACGGGAATCCGGGGTGCCTACCTGTGTGTGTTTTTTCAGAGTCTGTCCTTACCCTCCTAAAGACACATCAGCTAATTGTCCCTTCTTCCCCCTCTCTCAATTCTGTCTTCTTTAAACCTATCTTCGACCTTCGTCATAAATAATTATAATCCAAACTCCCACCGCCTCGCGAGTCGTCATCTAACAACTCCAATCTGCAATCATGAACACCTTAAAGTTCATGACGATAAATTCCACTAGCAGTCAGCATGGAAAATCCAAAAACACCCGTCCACGTCGACGTCCACGCCCACAGGCCCCACAACTGCTTTTGCCAACATCGGGGACACTCCAGGCCACAGAGGAAGAACTCCTAGTTGACCAACTCCAAAGTTTTGAGATGGCTCGTGTAGTAATTACAGCTACTGTAGGTTACCTCATCCGCAGTTTGATATAACGCCGTTAATGAAGTATGACAGATCAGCAACATTCTGTTCCTAAGAGGTCTCTTCTCCGACAACTGCTTCGAAGGGCGGCAATACGAGTTTGATAATCCGAATTATACTTATAAAAGCTTCATGGAAGGCACCAATGGCTTTGGAGTAGAGAAGAGTTCGGGAAAGGCTTATTGGGTGGTTCTTGTTCCTGGAAAAGATGATGGCGTGAACAAGGTTCTTGGCTGGCTAGTGTGTATCACTTTACACCTCGGATATATAATCTTCAGTGATTCCTGATGAATTATAGGATGGCGGCGTGGCGGATGCCTTACAGCGAAAGTACTTAGCATCGCTACAGTTTTCGATTTACGACAAATCTGTAGCTGCTGGAAATTGTACGTCTTGTTCAAATATCACCTTTTGGGTTTGATTCGCAACTGACTTGGTTTGGTTAGTGGTTGAGGCTTATATCATCAATGTCACTTACAGTGACGATGTTGCATCCCTGCAAGTCCATTCTAAGTCTCGTTCTAACACGGATTCTGGAGAGAAGACTCTTCTTCTGGTTGAAGCGAAAAAAGAGATAATGAGATTAGTCAATATGGTCACTGTTCAAACATACAAATTAGACGATGAAGTTGACGAGCTACCTATTGATGGCTACATGAACATTCTGCTAACCTACACTCAAAACTGTCCCATAGGTTACAACCCTGTTGGCTTTAAGGCGTGCCCAGACCCGGAACTTGAAGTTAGCACCGGAGCTCAGCCAATAACCGGAAATGCGGGTATGCTCCTCTCGGGTTGTAGCAAAAGGTCATACTAAGTGACAATGATAGGTTTTCACATCATGCAAGTGAGACTACACAATAGGCAGTTGTCGGTGCGGTCTAAAGCAACGGCGTTATATGAGTCTCCTGTGCGTTCCACTCCTCTATTTTCATCGGGACCTATATGAGAGCTTGATACGCTCCTAAGGACTCAACGATGAGTAAAAATCTGACACTTCATATTAGAGAGGAAAGCGGGAAATTCCGTCTCAGTCGTCAGATGGTCAGACCCAGGAATCGGCTTTGGATGCTTTCACAAAGGTCGGAGCCAGTAGAGACATCCACAATCATACACAAGATACACAATTGTTTCGAACTGAGCCTTCAAGAACTTCAGATATTATTGACCAACAATATACGCAGCCCGTATTAAGTAGAATAAGTGAGGCGCAGAAGCACAAAGTTGATGAGTATGGATTCTCTCTTTATATGTGTGCTCTGAAGCATTGCTGAAATTACTACTATCAAGGCCGCACCCATGTGAGTGCGAGGTTGAGGCGGGGGCTAGCGAAATGCTGGAATGCGATATTTGCTCCGGCTCTAAGCATGCTCAATGTTATGGGTATCTAGGTACCCGCCCGAATCGCTTCGTGTGCTACACATGTCTGTTAATTTCGCATAAGCGATTCTTCACCAAGATGAAGAGGATGTGTATCAAGAGACGCACTTTGTACCACTTCAAAATGGGAGGGGATGTTAGTCAAGTAGGAGAATACACTAGCCGGAAGATATCATGCCTCAAGGGGCTTCTCGAAGGGTACGTGATGTCTATCCATTTGAGACATAATGTTGTGGACACGGCCGTCAGAGAACAAGTTTGGACTGACTGGAGACTAAAGGCTACGTAAAGATGGATGCATCACCATGGCCGGGAAGTGGAATATTACCGAGACAAGCCAGGGCAAAGCCACTGAGCTACCTGTGGTTCAATTCATCAAGGACAGTAACTATTTTCAGCCACACTTGCATATAGAACATTATGTGAGTACTTCATCACACTGGTATGCCCGTTACATCAACTAAGCGATCCACAGTTTGTCCTACCTCCGTCACAAGATAATGTAAGTTATCCCAGATTCAGCCTCATTCCTATTTTGGATGATTCCCATGTTTCTAAGATATTATCGTGGTAGTTACTTCAAAGCCATAGGGACATTGGTAGCAGCACTCAAGGAACACCTAACTCAAGAATCTCTGACAATAGCATCGTGTCTAGTGCCAGAGAGACTCTGAACCCAGTCGACGCGTATCAGCACATTCTCAAAAGTCCCTTGACGTCTTCGAAACGTCCCTCCTCTAACTCTACCATGGGCGTCGTATTGTCTTCGAAGCGTCCTAGAAATGTGACAGCAATCACAAGTCCATATGGTTTCCGCCGAACCAGATGATTTTGGTTGGGGCTTTGAGGATCATGAGGTTTACATGTACTAAAGGTTGAACGGCAATGGTCTTGGCGTAGAAGATGGCTATATATAACTATGTGATTGGTTTCACTAATGCCAATCAATATTACCTTCGGGAAATCATTCTGGGAGGTGATGGGACTAATGGAAGAGGGAATAGCTAAGCCGATTGCATTGTGCACTATAGAGGTTGATTTTGCTGATTTTGTACTGTATGATAATGCTATGCTTATAAATATAATATTTGAAATGCTGTTCAAAGAGAAAGATTCCATTGAGGGAAAGTACTTCATGTCCCCCGTAAAGTTTCCACGGACCTTGCGGAAGGGTGGATGACTGGGGTAAATGGTGTACTAATATGAAACAATTCTGTATGAACAAGCACTTTCAGCAATAATTGATCTGTTTGTGGAACTCTGCCTGATATGGTCTCTTCATCGAGCCAAATGAACTCATGTTGAGTATATAAAAGCAAGCGGTATGGAAAGTTACCCCATCTCTGCCGTCTGGGGTCTTGGCACCTTCGTGTTCCAGCCATTAAGCTTGTCCAATCATGGACAGGAGATCCAAGCAATCTCCAGAGTCTTTCCCATAATGAAACCTTATCCCAGCTAGTGCCAGGGGTAAAGAAGATGCGTATCTTGGCCAGGGTGATTTACTTAGAACAATGGACCTTTTGAAAGGATGAAGCTAAGTATGAATATACATTAGTTTGCTCGTTTTCTACGAGGGGATGATGGTGGTATCAAAATGCTAGCGAAATAGAGGGCTAAAATTTGAGAACTGCTGCTGGTTTATGTGCTGTTGGGAAAATGTGTTTGCGAATGGCTGCATCTTAAAAGGGGGGGTTTGCTCGGAGATGGAGGCAGGATTCTGGCATGCTGCGCAACAGCAGCATGTGCTTGTCCGCAGACTGTAGTGCCGAAGATTCCACTTCCTCCTTCTACCGTTGTGAAAGTGTTGGACCAAGTGACATACTTGGCAGTTGTGTTTGAAATTGTTTTGGATTGAAGATACGACGCACATCAACCTTCCATCTGCGATTTCATGTTTGAGGTTACGGAGCCAAATATGTTACAAGGAGCAACTAGACACAGCAGACACGTACGAATCAGGCGTAGCTGAGGCCCAACGGCAAAGACGAGATCGACTCCACGGGATCACCGCCACCAGCATGGGAATCTGGGAAGGGTAGGGATGAGATACCTGTAGTGCCGGGAACTAGATATCTATCGTACGGAACAATCCAGTTCTGGCTACCATGTCTACAAGATTGATTGATGGATCAAACATGCCGGACGGAGGCTTTCATTGTAAGCAGTTCGCAGTTCCTGAGTTATACGGCCGCTCAGTAGGCCATGGATGACCAAGCTGGCTCTATGAGGACCAAAAAAGCATTTGTTTATCGTTGGTGGGATTCCTTGAACGATTACGCTGTGCGCGATCCATCCCCATCACGGTCGGCTGACCTCGGAAGGGTTTTGATGAAATGATTGATGGGCGAGACTGTAAGATTGTACAAAAATAAACCGCAGAATTATAGGCGATTTCTGCAGGGGTGCTCAAAAATGATTCACGATTCAGGAAATCAGGATACGTGCAGCTTTTACCCCTGGATGGTGTTGTGATCCTAGCTTTCGATCAGTCAAACTAACGAAGCGCCTTGTCGGCTTTCGTGCATAGCGTGCTTTTAAAAATCGGCCGCCGGCTGGCACCCAGGTCTAGTCGTTTCTTAGCATGGGACGGATGGCTCGAAGTCGAATAGGACGAGTTAGGCGGGAGAGGGGGGAAAGACGAGGATTAAATTTATGTCCAAGCGTTCAACCAGATCACCAGCTCTCTTTTGTCGTGTCGTCTACCACAAGGTTCTCGTCTTCTTCTTCTTCTTCTTCGTCGTTCGTCAACAGCAGCACCATTGTCGTTGTGCTCCCCGCCCGCACCCAAAATTCACGACGATCTGCTGCAGGAGATACGCTGCCCGGCAATTGGAGAAATCATCATTGCTTGACCCTGTATCCTTCTGCACCACCCGTGAGCCCGCACTCCCGGCGGCTCTTCTACCTCCAAAGTCTCCTCCCAATCCGCCCGATAAATGTCATGTCTCAGCGGCCATGAAAAATTGACCAACGAGCTCTTGCAGGTCTCACAATTGAGACAGTATCCAGTCTCGATCGCGACGGCCACGACTCAAACGAATGCTCCTCGAGATAAAAGACGCGCTGTGGCTTGTAAGTGCTAGGAATAATGGGTCGAACGTCCAAATTTTTGTTTCCGTTGCCAGGGCGCAGAGGTGCAAGTAAAGAAAGGGAACCAGGAACACCAAAGTCTTCATCTGGAAAGTCCGGAAAGTCGTCTTCCGGAGGCTCCAACCATCTCTCGAAGGCACAAAGGATTCTTGGAACGGACAGTGAGCTGAACATCGATTCACCACGAAGCGACGTGCCGTCGTGGAATGTTCCCAGCTCGAGATCTAGTGGCATGAGTGTATCGGTCTCAGAGTCAACACGGTCAACGAGGTCAACGGCTGAAACTGAGAGTCTATCAGGGTCTAACGCCGACCAGTGGGAACATGAGTCGGCTATCTTGCCTAGAGGGCATACACATCGATTAGGTACGAAGGCATCGTCAACTTTACTTGGACAACAATATGTCGAGGATGGCGGAACCGATGCGTCTAGTATGAGCAGACGAATGCGTCATGAGGGATCAGATTCTACGTTAAAGTCATACTACGACCGGCAAAAATCACCGCTCTCAATATCTCAGCAAACCTCAGAGTCTTCGGCACGAGATCTGGCATTGCGGAAAGGGCATCCACAAATAGCAAGAAGCCCATTGCTTCAGGTCGAGTCCATGGACCCAGTTGATCAACAGTACAGACAACCAGGGCACTACCATGCGGAAGCATCCCGAGATAAGTCGTCGCGGAAAAAACCTGCGCGACTCGATTTGACAAAACTATTTCCGAGATCTCGACGGCAGAGTATGGTAGAATCATCAGATGCTCCGCCAGTGGTTCGGTCAACTGATATCTCTTCTAAGAACGCAAATGGACGACGAAAACTTACAAAGCAAAATTCCAAGGAATCTATACAATCACAGACATACAGTATTCGATCGACTCAGTCTGCTAATAGGAACAGACAAACTAATGATACCTTGGCTCAGGTTTACGACAGGTATGAACAATTATCTATCCGATCGCCGATCATGGAGCAAATTCCTGAGTCGCGAGTATTGGATCCGGGCCTTCATCCTAGAAGGAATGGTAATGCTCGGCCATCCTCCTCGAGGAGACCGTATAAAGGAGAAAACGCGCATCACTCTCCTAACGATCAGCCAAGATCTGTGAATTCACACCTGAGTCCTATAGACAATCAAGGATTTTCATGGAAAAACATAAGGATGAACGAAAACAGACTGTGGGACAACTCCAGTGCAACCAGTATATCTAGTCGTAACACGAAGACATCACGCCACACAAGCACTAGCGCTTTTTCAAATTCAGATTTAAAGCAAAAGAGTGTTCTATCTCTATCTTCAGAATCTGAAGGTGAGAGCTCCGATGCAGAGCCTCCGAGATCTACTCCCCTAGGAAACAATTATAAGTCGCCTCATGACCTACGCGATGACCCACCGCAGCTTTCTGACAAACGCTATCAAAAAGCGGAGAAGATGAGACTTCCAGCTTCGAAGCACCAAGCAAGAAAGGTAGCAATACCCGAAAGCCCATTCCTCAGTATCCCCGAGTCATCCTTTCCGAATCCGCGACTATCCGGGCCTTGGTCACCGCCAGATCTTTCAGCTCACGCTGATCGTCAGGCTTCAGCAGAGAGGAAAGAGAGAAGATCTTCTAAGAAGGCAGCTCCATTTGCTGCACCAAGGTCCTTAGTGCATCCAACTCCACCTCTATCGCCATCCTCAACCCTGGACTCCCGTGAAGTTGACAAGCGTGGAAGCGGCCGATATATGGTAGTGACAAAGCAGGAGGAAGCACTATTAGAAGCGTTGAGGCAAAAGAGAGCGCGAATGAAGGAAAATATCATCAAGGAGCATGAGATCGCCAAATCGCCACCTAGATCTTCCGGAAGGAAGTCATATAGAGTGTCTGAAGGATCCTCAATCAGTACAATCAGAGGATCCGACGGTTCTAGCAACAAAGGGAACATCCCTGTGTATCTCGATACGCCCCTTTCTGATATTCGACCTACCCGTATGCATACCGCGGAGCCTTCTCCTGATCTTAGTGACTTTCTGAGTTTTGGCTCTGATGAGGACACGACGCCTAGGACTTCTTGGGTGCCACAGAAACAGGACAAGCGGAAATCGGATTCTATCGCTCGTGTGAGTGACAGGGATAGCCCAACAGCTTCTCCAACAGGCGAAGGAGCCCTTAGATTGAGTGCTGTTGGTGCTGGAGGCGTTTTCCGGAACCAAAGAACCAGTACGACTAGATCGAGGAGCTCAAGCAAGAAGAGAGATAACGTGAGCGTACGGTTTTTAGATGATGCCAGCGCGAGAATGGTTAATGGACAGGAGTTCCTGCTTGAGGAGAACGAGAGCGATGTTATCTGGGGTATGTGATATTGAAGAAAAACTTGGATAAGAAGTACTTTACGGCATTCAATAAGGGGCAATGGAGTATATATAGGAGGGGGAGGGGCCTTGTACTTGTAACGGATGGGGGAAAGGTCTTGACGACATGGATGTCTTTCTTTTGTTTGGTCTTTTCTTTTACGTAGGCGAGCGACCTTTGTACCATTTATACCCTGTTTCTTTGCATTATTCTGGCATTCGGGGGTGTATAGAATGAGATGGAGTTGGCATCGCGAAGATGAACTGTAATATAATACTATACAAAATATACAACACGAGTCACAGCTCATGCAATGCAACTTGGTTCGAGTCTGGAAGGTATCTCTGTCATGGTTTGGTTAAGTCTATAGAAGCCTTAAGCCTTCTCAGGAATCAGGTGGAAGTTGCAACTTAGAACCTTGCAGCTGACCATATGTTTCCCATTTGTTGCCATCTGATCTTTCACTGAATGGATTGGAACGGGAATACTCAGCTTGGTATTGGTCCACGTAAAATGTGCTAAAGCCTCTTATGCTACATGTGACTGAAAAGACAGGCCAAACCTTATGCTTTAGGATCTATGACGATCATGTGCATGTTGTGCAGTAGAATCTCTTGGTGTTGAAATAATTCCCCGCCATAAGTTGAACATACCAAGCCCGCTGCAGACACCAACTAGCTTGGGTGGTAAATGAAATATTCCGTTCGAAGCGACCTTGCAAACATTTAAGAAAGCACTTTCCGCTGCAAATAAATGATCATGACAATAACAATCACAGTTTCTGAAGCTTAGTTACAGAATCGATCTCTCGCACCATTAACCCCTGGAAGGCTGGAATAGTGGGCTGCTTTAACCCATTTTTGATTGGACAACCCTTAAAGAACGCAAATCTGGGGATGTGGCAGCATTGCAGCAGCACATTGCAGCCCTGTCGAGCCTGTCTGTGGCTTGGAATCGAATCCCAGTTCCAGCCCAAAATGAAGTGCCATCGATTCATTTGACTCTGAAGGCCATTTCCACCCTTTTTCCTTTTCTCACGCTGCCAGCCCGCACAAGAGCATTGCTCATCGGCGATTGCATGATTTTTGTTTAGCTGGAAGGATCTTGATCTGAAGCTTCTTGCGCGAGGAAACCGCCATATCGAAGGAGATTTGGGAACCCAAGCCCCTTATGGCAGTCTCTGATGCGCCAGGCGCGTCCTTCAATGGGCGTGCAATTAAAGCATGTCTCCCTCATTACTGTAGGATATTCGCATTTAGGTTGTTGCAAGAGATGCTAACTTTGAGAACAGCTTACATTCCAAAATTCCGCCCTCTCGTGCGTACCCCTCGATCGCATTGCACTAGAGAAATTCGAAGAGCAACCAATTGACTGCATATAGATTTTACACTATTCACGAATAATGCCCCAAGTCGACGGCCATCGATACTTCACATCAACAGCTGTTTTCCTCAATGAGGTTATAAAACTTGCTGTCTCCTTGACTATAGCAATGTACGATATTTCACGAAGTCTACCCCCAAGTACACCTGCCACAGTACTTTTCGAGCAGCTATACATGTCTGTTTTCTCTGGAGATGGGTGGAAATTGGCAATCCCTGCAACATTATACACACTTCAGAATTCTCTGCAATATATAGCAGTAAGCAATTTGGATGCGGTCCACTTTCAGATTCTGTATCAGCTCAAGGTAGGAAACTTGCTACACTTGTATGAACCGCGCCTAAAATTAGTCGGCAGATCCTCACGACGGCTGTCTTCAGCGTAACCATGCTTGGGCGATCACTTTCTTCCAAAAAATGGATTGCGCTCGTTCTCCTGACACTTGGCGTTGCGATTGTCCAGCTTCCGTCGAGTAGCCCTGCTGGACATGACGTTCTCAAAAATGCTGACTCAAGATTCTACTTCCCTCGATCTTTTCACGAGCTGGGCCAATTGAGCACGGGTGCGGCCGAGGTGGCAAGAGAGTTGACCCGACGTGGCATGGAAGGACTTTCAGAAGGACTCCGAAAACGATCTGCTACATATGAGGGGATACAAGAAGATCTGGGCATGACAAAACCGCCGGTCATGAACTATTCCATCGGTCTTTCAGCTGTTTTGACCGCAGCTCTCATATCTGGTTTGACTGGGGTGTATTTTGAGAAGGTCTTGAAGGAATCTACGCAGCATGTTACGGTCTGGACGCGCAACGTTCAGCTTTCGTTCTACTCCCTATTTCCAGCTCTATTTATTGGAGTCATCTTCAAGGATGGAGATGAGATAGCGAAGAATGGATTCTTCGATGGTTATAATGCGGTTGTGGTAAGCCTAAACTAGATCTTGCTATTCTTCCCGTCTCTGAAAGGAAAATCATATCTGTCGAATCTAGGCTAATTTTGGACAAGTGGACGGCAATAATTTTCCAAGCCTTAGGCGGAGTCCTTGTAGCTATGTGCATTAATTACGCAGACAACATTGCAAAAAACTTCGCCACCAGTATCAGCATTGTCTTAAGCTTTTTATTTAGCGTATGGTTCTTTGAGTTTCAAGTCACGCTGAATGTAAGTAAAAGTATATTCATGAGGACGGAACAGTGCTAACTTCGTTGTAGTTTATATTCGGCACTGCTATCGTCATCTTTGCGACATATTTATACAGCAACCCGGATCGAAAGCGAGGCCGCTCTGGACCTATCAATATTGCAAATTATGAGAAGACTACTATCGACACGTATACTCCAAGAGAAGAAATTAGACCAAGTCTACCACTTCCAGTGGAAAGTGTCAAGAACGCTGCATTGTCAACATCAAGACCAAGCTCGCCCATGAGACACCACTCACGGGTTGGGTCATCTAGGGGGAAAATAAAGAGAGATGATTGAAAATATTTTGGCAACAGAACAGAGGTAGAACTATCCACTGTATGCCAAGTGGCAGGTGCTTAAGCACCTTGTATAGAAAAGCCTGAGTGCGCTAGTGCAAAAAAGGACGGAAGGATGCTTTGTTTCGGGCATGATACATGGCGTTGTTGACATTTGCCTGATCCGAGGCGGCTGGGTACGGCATTGCGGTAGATATTTGGACAGTTATGATAAATCACGAGTCATGCGTAAGAGAATAAGGTGCATGGCGTTATTGCAATTTTGGTTAGACTTGAAGAGTCTTGTGTATGAAAGCTTTGTCCAATTTAAAGGCGCTTTTGAGGGGCATACCTCTAAAATGGTGCATCTTATTCAGGGGGTTTCGCTTGTCGTTTTCACATTAGTCACGTGGGGTAGTCTTACCAGAGTTGGAAGTGCCCGTCCTGCCTTCCATGTGTGATACAACCTTCAGGCAACTCTCTTCCGTGTCTCAGTAGCACTTTGTATCTTACCAAGTGAAGTAGAATGCATGTTTCTTCTGCTCTCGACTGGAACCCACTCTATCACGACCTTACGTCTCAAGCTTTGTAGTTTGCCTAGATTCCTCCAGAGCAGGGCTCGCTAGTTTGAGTGCTGCCCACAATTAGGGATGTCCAGTATGGAATTGGATCCTGATATGGAGCGTATTCTTAGCGATCACTCGAATACATATGGTGAGAACGGTCATGATCGTAATTTTAGCTTCAAGCCTACACAGAATCATGGAAGACAAGAACGCAATGGTTCTGGAAGTCTGCAACCATTTGGTCGCTCCTCCTTCCATCCTCGCCCCAGAGAATTCAATTTCGCCCCTGCATCAAGACAAACAACTACAAAATTCATGTTTCCTAATGACATTGGTTAGTGGACAAGCCTGCTGTGTTTCGAAGCTTATGATTTACAGGTGAAAACGCCTTCAACTATGAACCAGCTATTCCTAGACTACCGACATCGAATATGGGTCCAGCCAGAATTTCCCTTGGACCACGGCCGACCTACAACCAGCGGGACCAAGAACCGAGAGCCATGATCAGTACAGACCATCAATTCAAATTTACTCAGAACTTGCGTCAAGGACTACCTCTAAATCAAACACAGATGGAGGTAGCCAGTATGCAAACTACACAAAGTCCTCTAAGCCGGTTAGCTACTAATATGCTTCTACCGAGATCAGTACCACAGTCGAACATAGCATCGGAAAATTATATCCAGGGCGTACAGCAGGAGAGACTAGCACAACTGCAACCTCCTAAGCAACAGATTACTCCACCTTTCAACTTAAGTAAGCCTGGCCCTTTTCAAGAGGACTATTCTTAAGTGTTTCTCTAATGTTCACAGGTGGCTTTCAATACAGTCCAGAGGACCAACAAATCCTTACTTCTTCTCCCCCATTCCTTCCGAGTTCCAGCCCTACGACTCGGATCAGCTTACGTCGAGTCACCCCACCATACAGGCTCGCAGACATCATATCCGCGGCTTGAAGACAATTATACTCGATATAATGAACCTCCTGTAACACCACCACCTCATCATCAAATTGCAGCTCCAATAATTGTGTCCGGTCAGCCCTAATGGACCCACAATATCCCTTGGTCAGCACCACCGATGGCACATGGGATTCAATTAGTATCTCCACATGAGCTCCCAGATCGATTTCGCCAAGTTTTCCCATACGAATTGTTCAATGCTGTACAGTCCAAATGCTTTGCACCAATCTATCAGGGCAATGACAATATAGTAGTGTCGGCTCCAACGGGCTGTGGAAAGACCGTGCTTCTGGAGCTGGCAATTTGTAAACTTGCTGAGAGTC
Organism: Bisporella sp. PMI_857; assembly: GCA_021307315.1. Lineage (NCBI taxonomy): Eukaryota > Fungi > Ascomycota > Leotiomycetes > Helotiales > Helotiaceae > Bisporella > Bisporella sp. PMI_857. The sequence goes on from JAJSPD010000008.1 coordinate 969,515, forward strand.
ATAGGTCAGGGGAGTTCAAGATTGTGTATCAAGCGCCTACGAAATCGCTCTGCTCAGAGCGTGTGCGGGACTGGACGAAAAAGTTCAGTCATTTGAATCTTGCCTGTGCTGAGTTTACAGGTGATACGGAACAGTCAGAGATGAACAAAATTCGAAATGCCTCTATTATCATAACGACACCCGAGAAGTGGGACAGTATGACTCGCAAATGGTCAGACCATCAGAAACTGCTTCAAATGGTGAAGCTGTTTCTTATCGATGAAGTTCATATTCTAAAGGATATTCGAGGTGCCACTCTTGAAGCTGTTGTATCACGCATGAAAGCATGTGCTGCTAACGTTCGATTCGTTGCTACGAGTGCAACAGTCCCAAACTCTCAGGACATAGCTGTATGGCTAGGCAAAGATCATGTAAACCAGCGGCTGCCTGCTCACCGGGAAGCATTTGGAGAAGATTTCAGACCAGTTAAGCTACAGAAAATTGTGCATGGCTTTGAATGTAAAGGTAACGATTTTCAGTTTGAGAAGGTTCTTGACAGCAAGCTTCCCACGCTGTTACAAAAGTATACACAGAAAAAGCCAATCATGGTCTTTTGTTTGACACGGAAATCATGTGAAGGAACCGCTGTGATTCTCGCTGAATGGTGGACCGGACAGCGGGTTGTAGACCGAGCATGGCCATTGCCCATTCGCCGTACCGTTGTCGTCAATAAGGAACTGCAATCTCTAGTAGAATGTGGCGTAGCCTTTCATCATGCCGGCCTCGAACCTATGGATCGTATGGCTGTTGAAACTGCATATCTGCAAGGCGGTATCAATGTAATCTGCTGTACTTCGACCTTAGCAGTCGGTGTCAACCTACCCTGTCATCTGGTTGTTTTGAAAGGAACTGTTGGATTCCAGAGTGGCAGTCTAGCCGAGTACTCAGATTTGGAAGTCATGCAGATGTTGGGGCGAGCTGGAAGACCACAGTTTGACGACAGCGCAATTGCTCTTATCCTTACCCGCTCACGCAACGTCGATCGATACAAGCAGATGATTTCTGGTAAAGATATATTAGAAAGCACTCTTCACTTGAACTTGATCGAACATCTCAATTCTGAAATTGGTCTCGGCACCATAAAGAATCTTCATACAGCGCAACTGTGGCTGAATGGAACATTTCTGAGCGTCCGGATGAGACAGAACTTGGACTACTACAAGCTAGAAGGTATCGCCCCAAGCAGAGATGTTGACGAGCAACTTCGCCTTGTCTGTGAACGAGATGTTAAGCTCCTTCAGGACCATCAGCTCATCACACAGAAGAATACGTTTGGATGTACCGAGTATGGTAACGCCATGTCTCGGTATATGGTGCAATTTGCTACTATGAAATTACTTCTTGGTTTGCCATCCCAGGTAAAGCCTGAACAAATCGTAAGCATATCATTGTCTTGGAAGAGAGGGATTAACGAGTTTAGCTCAACGTCCTCTGTCAGGCACCAGAATTTGGCGACCTTCGCATCAAAGCTAACGAAAGGTCACTGTTGAAAGAGCTGAACAAGTCTGCCTCCATCAAGTATCCTGTTCAAGGACCCATCTACAACAATACGTCTCACAAGATATCTATTATCATTCAAGCTCAATTAGGAGGTGTCGAACTTCCGGATGATAAAGATATCAGTATTTCTCGGAGACAGTATGCAATGGAAAGGACTATCATATTCGAGAGAGCTCAGCGGCTCGTTCGATGCATCATTGATTGTAAATCTTGGGATTGTGATGCTGTCTCAACTCGACATGCCCTTCTCATTGCCAGAAGCATTGCCGCGGAATCCTGGGAGAGTTCCAATTTGCAACTAAGACAATTACCACATATTGGCCCTGCAGCAATTCGGAAACTTGCTGCAGGTAATATCAATAGCGTTGAAAAGTTTGCTAGCTTGGAAACAAATGACATCGAGCGTATCATTGGACGAAATCCTCCCTTTGGGCGAAATATGCTAAATGCTGTGGCTTGGTTTCCTCTCCTAACCATTACAGCAGGAATTATTGAAACACTACCGCCAATATCTGGCGAAAATCCTAAAGTCAAACTCAAAGTTTGCCTTGGATACAAAAATTCAAAGGTCCCGACTTGGAATGGAAAGAAGCCATCTTTGACGTTTATGGCTGAAACTTCAGGTGGCAATCTGGTTCACTTCTGGCGTGCAAACATTCAGAAATTAAGGGCCGGGGCGGAGTTAAAATTTACTGTCGAATTAAGTAGTCCTGAAGATGAAATTTCTTGTTGCTTTGCCTGCGACGAGATCGTGGGCACTGTGCAGTCATTTCGGTTGAACCATAATATTCCTGCCTCTGCGTTCCCACCACCAGCAAAAAGAATAAAAAATTCCTTGTCATCTGTCAAAGAAGAGCAGTGCAACGAGAAGAATGACGATTTTGGAGACGGTGAATTCGAGGATGAGGAACTTCTCGCAGCTGTCGAAAATTTTGAAGCCCCTCGAACTGACTATAGATCAGATAATTTCAGAGACATCGATGAGATAGATGACCCTCCCAAATTTCTTGGTGTCAAAGTTGACGAATCAGAAGAAGGTCTGGAGTCTACACAGTTGGAAAACGGCAGATGGACCTGTAATCACCATTGCAGTCGTGGTCGGCCACTCAAAAATGGACAACCATGTAAGCATAAATGTTGCAGTGAAGGTCTTGACAAGCCTAGAAAAGTCAGAAAGCGAGTGAGTTTTCAATGATTTAAGATTCAAATTCTCCGTCCTCATCTCATCACAGTCTTCTTACGGGACAGGGGAGCTGCCGCTATCATTGACTCAGGTATGCCTATTGTAGATCAACATGGGATCAATTACTAACAGCATTTAGTCGAAGACTCAGAATGTCTGCATATTCGAAATATCCCCTGACAGCCTTCCGGATTTGCTGACTGGATTATAGTTAATTTCTTCCAAGGAGCCCTCTCAAGCCAATAGTAAAAACCACAGAGCAACTGAGAATAATCCGCGAGCTGCTACTAAATCTACTAATACTAAGGAAGGTTGGTCGTATACTCGCACGTACTTACAGACAATTGTTAACAATCCCAAGCTGAACAGAGGGTCAACCTACTCGAGGTCCACGATGTTTGATGATGAGCACTATGCTGGTGCGGAAGTCATTGGCCTTGCTGAAGGAGAGTCACAAGTTCCGTACTCAAAACTTACACCAAGAGAGTATAGCAAGTTGCACAAACTTCAGACGACGGCGCAAGAAGGCATAAATGTACGGCGCCTTAAGAGAAAACCACAATTTTCATATGCGAGTGGCGACGAGCCAGACCTTCCGTTTCTGAGGCAGGATCCTGTGGACCACGATGATCCGCTGGGTTTTCACTGCTTCATCAGATGGGCATCTGCCCTCCTTATCAACACTTTTGAACGCTCACACAGATTCCCCTGACCTACCTAAGCCTTCATGGGGTACCCGGCATACGGCCAATTCTGTATCATCGATGCATGGAGGCTCAATGGATAGTCTTGAAGCAGCGATGCTTGATCTCGATGATCCTGTCCTTCCAGAGAAACCTCCACTACCCAAGCTAGATTCAAGCTTTGAGAATGGCGTCATTGACTACGATGCTTGTGGTAAAGGTACTCAAGATGAGAACGTATACTCCAGTCCATTGATGCGGGCCGCCCGTCAAAAACACCAGCTTGACTCACCATGTCCTATTTTCAAGCGAGCTCAAGAACTATCTTTCAGTCCTGGCCAATCGCATAGCAATCAAGCTCCACGCTCCGACCCACCTGTCACCAAGCACCAGAAAGCTGAGCGAGCTCTATTTACGTCTGAGGACCCGTGAAAGAAGAAAACGCCTCTCAGAAATTATTACCCGCTTGGGTTGATGGAATGGAATCCTGATATTATTGAGAGCTTGAAAGATGTCGTTGATTTCATTGATTGAATTTATCATTACGGATACATAAGGAGGGGTGAACTTGCTGTATTTTGCTTCGGAATCTAGATGAAAAAGAAAGTTTTGCTATTGAACTTCCGCAACGGCGTTGTAAATATCCAAGTTATATCATGTTGAGGAGCAATAGCTATGTCCAGATGATATAGTCTTACTCTGCCCATTCCTTTGCCATGTCTATCCACATTTCCTAGACAATTAGAGCTTTCATTTCCTCCTCCAGCTTAGTCTGGAAATCACAGAAGATATTAATAGCCTAAAAAATTCAGTATAGCCTATATTTAGCATAAAATGGTGATCTCACCTTAACTTCCTCTCCCCTTCCCCGTTACCACTCCGTGTAAAAGCAATGCGGTAGGCAGCCTCATCCTGGACGAAGCTTAACAGCGGGAATGTCCCAGGTTCCAGCCTTAAACCATCGAAGACAGAGGGTGGGATTTCAGTGGCTGGCATAGAAGCAAGGAGCTGGAGAAGGCTGGGGGCGATGGTGATATGGTGCACACCAGCCAGGGCCATAACTTCATCAGTTGACGTCAGGCTTGCGGGGAGGACCTGTGTGGAGACGGCGTTTGCCTTGTAGTAGTTTTGGAAATCCAGGCAGAGCGCCAGGGCTTGTGCTACAAACGGGTCGACAAATCTGGTTTGGTAAGTGCCTGGTGCTGACTGTGGGCGGGAGAAGGGTACTCACGAGGGATTGAAGTGGACTTGTAGCTCGTTGACGTACGGCGCAATGTAGTGGCATCCTACCTCCCAGCGAGCGCGGCCTGCTCGAGGGTGAACAGCGTCGTTGCCAGAGTCGCTATTGGCGGAGAGCTGGCTTCGAGAGTTCGGCACGCGAGCAGACCTTCCCAGGTGCTGGGGATCTTGATACAGATTCGTTTGGTATCGAATGTTTTGTCTAAGGTCTGGAAGATCTTTACGATGCCTTTTGGTTATGTTAATTGAGGGGAACGGAATCGCTACTTGACGTGGGGGAATGATGTCCTTCGGAAGGAAAGAATACGTGTATTTTCGTTTTTATGTTCTCAAGGGGAGAATATATAGGGAATTGAAGCCTGCTTACGGTGAGAGTTTGAGATTATTTTGGAGGAGGAGTAGGAGTAGTACGGATTTACTTGGACGTGGACGAAGCCCGTTACGTATTTGGATATTTCGAGTTGGAGGGAGACCATCTGAGAAATAATTTAGAAAAGCATCCTTGCTCAGAAACATGAAAAATGCTGAAGTATGACAAATGAGAGGGTTTATTTAGTATTTCTTGGGATAGCGGACTTGGATGCTTTAATCCAGACTTCTAAGTTTGATTCCACAATCGTGGAGAGACAGAGCAGGAATAAGTATTCCTTGGAATATACGCTTCTTGGAGGAGTTACAGGCTTTGATATAAAAGGTCAAATGTAACTTATCATACCGCAATTTCAACGGCAAGCTCAGCGTCCGGTATTTCAGGAGATCTCAGAAGGCTCAATGTCTCCTTGAGTTTGAGAGCATCTGGAGGAGTCTTTTGGAGCTGGAAGTATGCAATCGCCTATCATGAGGCAGTCAGCCCAGTGTCTAATCTGGACGGTGGGAGAAGTACTTGATTTGAGGTACAGTCAACAAAAGGGCCCAAGGCTTTTGGACATTCCACGTCCATGGTATCGCAGTCCACAATGGTTCTGGTCTGCAGGAGCTGCAGAAGCGTTTGCGGGGTAGCCATAGTTGATTACGCCTTCTGGGACACTATAGTTGTTTACCGTTTTCGAACGAAAGAAAAATCTTTGAGTTACGAGCCTCAATAGTATCTTAGATGTCTCAACAATAAAATACTTCTTCGAAAGGGTCTCAACCTGCGATGCCGGACAACTGCCACGTTGTGGCAGTGGGAGTGCGGGGAGGCTTCCGCTCGGAGTTCTTCCGAACGAATCCACCACTTTTGTCTGCGTATCATAGTACTTGAGTTACATTCCCGCTTTACCTTTTATAGTAACTCATTCCTCTTGTAGAGGTTGTGCTTACTCAGGTGATGGTAAACTTAAGAATGATGTTTACGGAATACCAGATATGGATGCCTAGAAGTCTCGAATCCTAAGGGTGTCAATCAAGAGAGATGGGTGCCCCCTAAAACCCTCGCTTAAGGTAATCGATCTGATCGTCTACGTTGGGAAGTTTTGCGAATGCTTAGGCAAGATAGGCATTGGTAGAAACACTTAACATTGCATAACTAAGGCAAAGTTTATTGTTTTCTCCAAGGCAAATGTCTCATTCATGATTGGAAATAGTGCATTTGATGCAGCCTGTCTATACAAGAGTCCATGCCAAATGCATATTAAGTGTCCGGCCTTTTGAATACTGGTACGAGCAAAACGCAGTCAGTAGCTTGATTAGGTGACTCGTGGGTGCATGGGGGTGCTTGCAGGGTTTTGATGATGGCTCTCTTACTGCGTTAGGTCCTGTCCGTAGGTCAAGAACTTACGCTGGTGTGGTGGAGGGCCGCACCAATCGGTTGGTGGACGTTGGTTTCCAACGGTGAGGCAGACATATATCTCAAACATCTAAGTGCCTTTGGGTTCCTCATACAGTCCGCCTCTTCATATATAGGGTTCAAGTTACAATTGCACTCTGAAGTATCAATATAAAGTCTCAAAACATCTATTCTCAACATTCATAACAATGAGTCCACCATCTTACTCCACTCTTCCATAAGAAGGCTCCCAAGAGTGGCCCCCATCGCCTCTCCTTTCCACACATGCCCTTCCATCACCATCCCGCCAGCAGCGGTTCCCTTCGGCACGAAGCCTCACCTTCAACACTACGCTCCTAACACGTACCCTCTCATCCCTACTCGCCATCACCTCCTTCACATTCTTCATCATCGACGGTTCCTTGGAATTAGTCGCCGCCGACATCTTCCTGATGCTCATCCTGATCTTCAACCTTATGAGCTTCATCCAACACCAGGCCTCTATCTCTTCAAAGTCACCGTCGAGCTGTGCAACCAGAAATGGAAGCGCGGGGTTGGCCATCGAGGCCCACCCAAGCTGGCACGCTACACGGGAATGGTCCTGGGCGGCTCTTTGCTGCTTTTGTTGTTCGTTGGGCAGATTTTTGTAACGTGGTATAAGCCCTGGAAGATCGCGAATGCGATGGCCTATTTTGTTGTTACATTTCAGGTCTTGAGCGGGCTGCCGGCCTTGGAGTACAACTTGGTGGCGGCCCCGGTGAAGTCGTAAGTGTGGCCTACCAGCTTCTATATCATCTGTTAAGAGAGTTGCGGTATCACGCTAACTTGCCAAAAGCCAAGCGAAAGTACCAGTAGACACGAAGGTTCCTGAGATTGTGGATGATTCCGAGAGAGGATCTGCTAGGAAACAGACGACGGAGTCTGAAGAGCCTAGAGGCAGCGTTGAAGATCTCCTCTGAGGAGCCTCCAAGCCAAGTTTCCGAACGAGCACACCAACTTAATACCGTTTATTTATTGCTCCTTATAGTACCACGATAACTGGAGCATCGGATGCTTTATATTCTGCTTAAAATATGTCCTCTACTTGCCAAGGCCTATAGACTAGCAGCACTTTGGACTAATGATACGCACCTTGCTCTCTCGTGTTTAAACTACCTCACTCTATCCCACACATCTATACTCGAAAGCGTCGTGCTTACCATGCTTGCAATGCCTACCCACACCGTTCCTGTCCTCATCCATCCAGTAACATGTCCTGGGATGAAGAGGTCAAATAAATCCGTGACCAGTCTCCTCTTCAAAGTCCTCCCCTTTAGTCTAGCCTCTAGCCTTAGTTTCTCGGCTTCTTCTTGTTCATATTCTTTGCTAGGAGTGCCCAAGGTGGTAGAAATTCCCCTGAAGACGGGGTGAGTGCGCGAAAGCCAGAAGATTCGCAGCAGCCCGGACACGACAGAGAGAACGAGGGAATAGAACCAGAATTTGTTGGCTTCGACCATGAAGGTTTCTGCCCAGGATGTGGGGTAGATCCCATTGCATCCAGCTTTGAATCGTCAGATTTATTCTCAAACACTCGGCAACGAGGAAGAAGAAGGAGCGGAGGTAGCCACGTACAATAGTTAATGATTCCAACCCCATATACAACCCTAAGAAACTCCACTTCCCTACACCAAACACGATATCTGACCAACCGCCCTCGCTATCAAAACATTCTTGCGCTTTTTGAAAACAATCTAGAAATCTAAAGAAACGGAAATAACGGCGTCCTATTCACAGTTTTTTTTCAATTAGCTTCGTAAAACCTGATGCTGTAAAACAAGGAGGCATACCAAGAGCAAATTGCTTCTTGAGGTGTAGCCAGAACAGAGCATCTGAGTTTGTGAATGACCACGCGGCAAGGATCTGGGATAATGATTGCAGAAGCCGTAGGACCTTCTCTAGACCACCTGTTGGGCAAAGTGTTAATCATACTGCCTGCGCGGAGGGTCCTGCTGAAGGATGATCACGTGAGATATAGAAAAAAGACGAATGCGAACATACCAGCATCAGTTGTGAAGCGTATAAATTGCTTAGCACTCATCGCCTCCCATTATATGGTAATGTACAAAGAGAGAGTTTAGTAGGAAACCGTCTTTTGACAGAATGGCTCTGGTATGGCGTGCTTTTGAGCTGCGACGCTCTCCTATGTCTCAACGTTTATTACGATGTTATTGCCGTGATTGGCAAGTGCCAAAATTCGGGTGATGTGCTTCCCAGACCCGTAGATAAGAACTTAAAAGAAGCAGAAGAAGGAACGGACGAGATTAAGATGCTTAGGATATTATTGATGAATAAGTTCTGAAAATGTTTGCTTGCAAGGTAGATTACATGCTCGCTTATGTGCAGGCTAGAATAGGGGCTGCTTGGCACCTACTTTGAAAATGAAGACCAACAGACGTATTTTCGAAGTTCGAGGGTCAAAGGTTAGAAAATGTCTTATAGTCTTCACTATATGATCATGAGACTCTGAAAAAAAAATGCCACCACAGCCTATTCAATAATAATATTTTATTTAACGCCGCCATAAAGGAAACCCAATGGGTGAAGCTGATTAATACAGTGATGCATCTCCTATACACAGTCTACATCTATTTATTGACCAGGCGCAATCAACTTGCCCTGCTGCAAAGCATTGTGATCCCAGCCACCAGCCAACGCAGCACCTCCATTCTTCTCTGCATAATCTTTCATCCGCGCCTCTAGTTCCGGCCGGAAGTGCCTGATGAGGCCTTGAATAGGCCAAGCGAAAGCCTCGCCGAGAGCTATATTGTGCGTTAGTTATAGTCTAAGTTATTCAGTACACGCGAGAGAACTACTTACCACAAATAGTGTGGCCTTCAACTTGCTTTGTCAGCTCTTGCAACATATCAATCTCACGGACTCTGCCCTGCCCTTTCTCAAATCTCTTCATGATTTGTTCTGCCCACTTGCTACCCTCTCGGCAAGGTGTGCATTGACCACACGACTCGTGTCTGTAGAAGTGGCTGAGTCTAGAGATCGCACGGACAACATCTGTACTCTTGTCCATGACAATGACAGCAGCTGTGCCAAGACCTGATTGGCTATCCTTCAATGCGTCGAAGTCCATAAGCTGATCGTCACATACACTCTTAGGTAGGATAGGTGTAGATGATCCACCGGGAATGATAGCCTTAAGATTGTCCCATCCTCCACGGACTCCACCGCAATGCTTATCAATAAGCTCCCGTAGAGGAATGCTCATTTCTTCCTCTACTGTACAAGGATTGTTAACATGCCCAGAGATACAGAATAGCTTGGTGCCTTGATTACGCTCCCGACCGAAGCTAGCAAACCAAGATCCTCCTCTTCTGCAAATCGTTGGTGCGACCGCGACTGTCTCGACGTTTGCCACTGTCGATGGACATCCAAAAAGACCAACGGAGGCTGGGAACGGGGGCTTCAGACGCGGCTTTCCTGGCTTGCCTTCAAGAGATTCGATAAGTGACGTCTCTTCTCCGCAAACGTACGCCCCCATTCCTCGGTGAAGGAAGACGTCGAAATCGTAACCACTATTGCAAGCATTCTTTCCAATCAATCCATCTTTGTATGCCTCCTGAATTGCTCTTTGTAAGACTGTTGCTTCATGGTAAAACTCGCCACGGATGTAGATGTACGCGGCTGTACAGTTCATTGCCCGGCCAGCAACTAGACATCCTTCAATCAGCTTGTGGGGATCCTTTCGCATAATCTCTCGGTCCTTGCAGGTTCCCGGTTCTCCCTCGTCGGCATTCACCACCAGGTATCTTGGTTTATTGTCCTTGTCCCAGTCCTTGAAGTTCATAAAAGACTATCCAACATTAGCATCGTACATCCATCTCTAGTAGAGTACGTACCCATTTCATTCCGGACGGAAAACCAGCACCACCACGACCACGCAGACCAGAAGCTTTGATCTCAGAGATTATCTATGCCAATTGTCATCAGTATATTGCTTCACCAGGATAGATGTGTCTCGTACCCAGTCATGGCCCTTGTCTAGAATTTCCTTTGTCTTGTACCAATCACCATATTTCTTCGCGCTGGCAAGGTCCGCACCATGGTGTCCATAGAGATTCTGGAATATACGATCCTGGTCTCTCAAGCCACCATAAACGCGCTTTGGTGGAGGTGCATCCTGAACAGTGGCAAGTCCTCGGCTTTGCTGTGTCGAGCTACATACCTTCGAAACGGCACATGTGGTCGCAGGAATGGCTCGAGAGGTGAGGGAGGTTATGGTCTTTGAAGGCGCATGTCGCGAAAGCATGATGCCGGCGTGGTTGTGCTCAATTGAGCTGTTGGAGTAGATTGTAGACAAAAAGTTGTGGAGGGGACGTTGTAGAGGTAATCGACATTAAACTATTGTGATTGGTAGATGAATATACGTCTTGGCGAGCTTGGCACATTTTTCTACATCACTTCACCTTGAATTTATCAGCAATGGCAAGCATTCATTTTCCTTTAACGAAGCTTGTGAGCTGTGCTTGTGGCAAAGTGTACAAGTCTATGGAGGCACACAACTTTGCGTAGGCTAATAGCTGTGGGAATTTACGACGGCATTGGCTGATGATCAAGTAGAGACTCTGCTCCATTTGTTACTCCAATCCCTCTTGGGGCGATTAATAAATCGGCCAGTTCAAAGGGTTGCATGCCACTTGCAACTCTCCGACAGCTAGGAAACGCTGAAGTTTAGCCCAGGGAGGTTTGTTTCTCAAGGGCACATCACTGGCTATCCGATATGTCAACCTCTAAGCGCGCATCTACAGTCCCTTCAGCTCCAAAGCCGCCTACCTCTTTATCCTCAAGCGTTATTATCGCAGACAATGCCTCCCTCACTGGCGTTTACCCAATCAAGATCGGGTCTAACACTGTGATCCACCCTCGCTCTAGGCTCTCCTCGGCCTATGCACCCATATCTATAGGCAGTAACTGCATCATTAGTGAAAGAAGCATGATTGGATATCAATCTGCTCCTGTCAGCGCGAGGGATGGCCTGTTGATTGACGATAGCGTTGTGATAGAGGCTGGGGCCATAGTAGAGGCTAGGAGTGTGGGAGAAGGGTGTGTGATTGATGTGAATGCGAGGGTTGGAAAAGGTGCTGTGTTGGGCAAGGTCAGTCGGCGAGTCAAACAAGCAAATGGAATGATACTAATTCTTTTGAACAGCATTGTAAAGTCGGAGCAGTATGTGCGGTTGGAGAAGGAGAAACACTACCTGATTTTACAGTGATATATGGGAATGGACTACGCAGGGTTGACAAAGCGAATGTTGAGGAACTGAAGTTAAGAATGGTAGGACGTCAAGTTGAAGTCTTACGGAAGCTCATACCAAGTAATCCAGCGAAATTCCAATAAAACAGCAATTCCGGGAGCAATTCTTCTTTGGCGCTTGCTAATGGCGCAATGCTGAAATGGCAATTCTCTTTTATGTAATACATTCCCCTTTCATGCCCCCATGATCCCAAATGCGCCAACATCTTAACAAAAGAGCAAACCACGAGCTATGCGATGCAGCAATGCATGATATATACAACATGTTCCTTCCACCAGCTCCATTATTGACCACACACCAACCACCACCACCACCACACGAGGTCTCTTGGCACCATTATTTTGCTGAACTCCCGCTGGCCCTTCCTCGCGCGTTCTCTTCTGTCCCTGAGGACCAGGGCTGAACTGCGACGCTGCTGGATTCAGGCCACCTCTTGGTTGTCCAGCGCCGCCGCCTCTACCTCGATTATTAATTGCTCCTCCCCGAGCCTGGTAAAGACTGCCACGTCCTCTTTGATTACCACCCCTCTCTGTGGAATTGGCAGTGAACTGGTTGGACGGGCACCACTGGCAGTTGAAGGTCCCTATTCTCAAATTAGAAGAAGCATATGAACATCGCGAGTAGGACATACCGAAGGAATAGCGCTGGTAGCTGCAGCAGTCGCTCCATTCGCGGCCTCTAGGTTGCTAACAGCTTGTGGCACGGCCTGGGGTATTGTTGACGGTAGCTCAGGTTTTACCTCTGCTGGCTTTGGGGTCGGTAACGAAGAAGAATTTGACTGGTTGGCGGGAGCTGTAAGGTGTGTATTAATAGATGAGATCAACGGATATAGGAATAACAAACCTGCGTCTTTAGTCGCTGGAGGTTCAGGTTTCGCAAGTTTTGCTACTCCCAAACCTCAACAACAGGTTTCTGTGGCGTATCACGGGCCGCATTCTCTACCACTATCCACTTTGCCACAGCTGCATTGCGTTGGTTTAGCGACATGTTAGTTTTGAGAGCCATCTTCTTTTCCATCATGGCAACAGCGTTGTCTTGGGCAACTTGTGCTTTTTGCTGGGCTTCTGAGAGTTTTTCGGCTAAAACCTTTTCTTGCTCTGACTTTATTTTTACAGTCTCGAGGTCCAGTTTCTTCTTAAGATTGCTGGTGAGAATGCTTTTGGCGGTTGAATTTGTGGACAAGAACTCGCGGCATTGTGCGTCACTCATATTATTCAATCGATACCGGAGGTTAGTGCTGGCTTCTGACCCAGACTCGAAGGTGTAGCTGGGGGTACATCTTCCGCAGCCGTTGGTGGGTTGGTTGATTCCGCAGAGGACATATTAAGTGTCTTCGCCTCCTCGAGTATTATCTGTTTCTCTTGCTCCATCTTCAATTTGTATTCGGCCTCAAGCTCAGCTTTCATTTTCTCTCTAGATTCGGCGAGCTTTTTATTCAAGGCGGTCTTCATCTTCTCTGACCGGTTCTTTACCGTATTCTCAATCTGCTCGTCTATTCGCGCAGCTTTCTCCTCGGCCTCTTTGGCTTTTGCCTCCGCTACTGCAATGCGGTCCTCCAAGATTTTGCGCTCCTCAATTGGAACAGCGGTTGTCGAAGTCTCACCAATCTGACCTTCTTCATGGGTGTTTTCTGTGGGATTGGCCGCAGTTTCAGGAGGCTGTCGGGACTGTGCTTCTGCGGCTTCAGCAAGAGCAACATCCCTCTCCCTGTTGGACAGCTCGAGCTGAGTACGGATATCAGCTAGTTGTACTTCTAATGACTGTCTTTCCCGCGTCACTACATCCAATTGCAGCCGTAAATCCACAAGTTGTTGATCAAGGACTCCACTAGCTTGTGTTTCAGCTTGATCGGGAGGAGCCTGCAAAGCTGCTGGCTGAGAAACGTTCGCCAAGGCCTCATCGCGTTGGGTAGTTAATATCTCTACTTGCTGCGTAAGGGTTGCGAGTTGCTGTTCTGCAGAATTTTTCTCTTGCACAGCCGATTCTAGATCTTGTTGAAGACTGGTAAGCTGCTGCTGAAGGGCTTCTTTCTCTTGATTGGCAACATCTCTCTCAGAAGTACGTTCCTGAATTTGCTTGCTATTTTGGCGATTTCGCTCTTTTGCTTGTTCGATGAGCTTCTGTCGGTTTCCTTGCCAAGTTAGCTTTTCAGCTTCCAAGCCCTGAATTTGATCCTGAAGAGGCTGTTCTCCTCAAGCAACGCGTCTCTCTCTGCCTTGAGGGATTCAATTGTTTCCTTTAGCTGTTCCATCTCGACAGGATCTATACGATCATACTTTGATATGATGTCTTGAGTACGCTTCTGCCAACGATCACGATCCTCCTGTAGAAGTCGCATTTCGCCGTCTGTTGTTTCCTTGACATGTTCCAATTCTCGGATGCGGGTCTCCAATGGTTGGATCTGTTCTGTTAGCTCCTCTACACGCTTGGTCTTCTCCACCAACTGAGCTTGTGCCTGACTAGCTTCATTCCGAAGGGTGATATTGCTCTCGCGGAACAAATTCAATTCGTTGAGCTTCTCCATCAGATCTTTCTGTGCGTTCGAGGATCTAGGCCCATCAGCGTGAAGACGGCGCTCTTCGTCAAGCTTTTCCCTGGCTTCACGAAGTTGCGTTTGTGTATAGTCGAGCTGTTGCTGTAAGCGTTTGCTTTCCTGGAGCTTAAGATCATATTGGACTTCGAGAATCTCCTTCTCCCGCCGAAGATAACTATTGAGTTCTCTGAGCCCGTCCGCATTTCGGTCTTGAGTCGGCTCTATGATTGTGGAGATACCATCTACAGTGTCAATATTCGAAGCTCGATTCTGTTGCAACTCTAAGATCTGAGCTCCTACACGTTCTAATTGTTCATGAAGAAGCTTGTTCTGGGCGTTGACACCGTCTCGTCTAGATCGCGACTCGTTTAACTCTTGCTCAAGTTGCTTGCGACGGTCTTCCCACGAGCTCTCATTCTGGCTCAATGTAACTCGTGCAGATTCGGCTTCAGCTCTAAATGTCGCGGTCACAGTTTTGAGTTGATTGTACTCTACTCGAAGCATCTGCAGTGACTTCGCCGCCTCTGCATGTTTGACAAGTTCATTCTCGTAGTCTTGCTGAGCCTTAGTAGCGATTGCAGCCTGCGCCCGCAAGTCTTGTTGATGGAATTGAGCGGCCGTTGCATGACGCTCACCCTCATCTTTGAGTCTCGCAACCTCGGCCACGAGAATAGCCTTCTCTTCTTCCACTTGCCTAGCGACTTCTGATTGGTCATTTCTCAACTTCGTGAGCTCGTTATTCGTGGTGGTAAGCTCCGTTAAGATGTCGTCGGTTCTCTGCTGGAGTTCTCGAATCTTAGCCTCTTTCCCTTCTATGATACGATCCATCTCCTCGCGGTATTGATCTTGGGTCTCGTTGATGCTTTGGAGCTCCTCCTCCGAAGCTTGGCTAATGGATTTATACTGTTCCATTTGACTCTTAGCGCTTTCGAGCTCTGACCTCGACAGATCCAGATTCCGCTTTAATTCGGATATCTCTAGAGCCAGTTCTTGTTCTCTAT
The DNA here is from genome assembly GCA_021307315.1 of Bisporella sp. PMI_857. Taxonomy (NCBI): domain Eukaryota; kingdom Fungi; phylum Ascomycota; class Leotiomycetes; order Helotiales; family Helotiaceae; genus Bisporella; species Bisporella sp. PMI_857. Next base: position 984,745 of record JAJSPD010000008.1, read on the forward strand.
TAAGGAGGTCGCTATCAGACACCTCCACCGTAGTATCGCCATTAATACCAACTCGAGGTGTTGGGCGTGGTTGAAGCAGTTCCACGCGCTCTTCTGCACTTCGTAATTCAATGATCAGTTCATCATTACGCGACTGTAGATGATCACGAGTTGTTTTTGCAGCTACCAGTTCCTCTCGTGCCTGGCTAAGGCTAGTAGCAAGATCATCAATTCGTTTTTGATTTTGCTGGGCGTCGTACTCCTTCCGTAGTTGAGCCTTTTTGCTATCCTCAATCTCATCGTTTAGCTTCCGCTTTGTTGTGCTCAGCTCAGCCTCCAAAGACTCAACCTGGGACTGCAATCGTCGTCGAGTTTCAGACTCGGAGAGCTCACGCTCGTTCTGCAATGTTTTGCTGGTTGGCGATAAGAGTATTCAGTCTACTACGATCATTGATTAAGCTTTCATTGTCCTGGCTTAACCGATCCTGGATTTCCTTCCAGAGCTTTTTCTCGGCTTTCAAGTTGGCTGTCTCATTGCGCATGCTCTCGACCATACCTCTGGCCTCGACAAGGTCCTCTGCAACTTGTTGAGTTCGGATGTCTTGTTTTGCAGCTGCTTCTGAGAGAACCTGTGACCGCTTTTGTAATTCCGTGTTCTCATTTTGCAGCATCTTATAATTGGCAAGCATCATTTCATATCGGTCATTAGCCAAGGTGAGTTGGCTACTGATCTTCGATATCTCAGCCTGAAGTGCTCCCTTCTCTAGTGACAATTTTTCTGTTTGCTCCTTCATGGTTCGACGATCAATCAACTGTTCTTCGCGATACTGGTCGAATTGAGCTTGCAATTCCCGAAGCATAGCTGGATTAGAATTCTGTTCTATTGTGGGCATAACACCATTTTGATTTCCATCAACTGATTGCCCGAACATTGAAGCTAAATCTGAATCGACAGGTAATTGTCCACGATGTTGAGCCATACGACGGAACATATCGCGCTCTTTGACATAGCTTTCAGAGCGAGTAAGGGTCGCCTGGAGTTCATCTTTATAGTTCTCGATTTTTAATTGAAGACTCTTGACTTGTTCATGATCCTTAGCCGCTTGGTGCTTGGCTGCTAGTGCTTCCTCGCTCTCCATCTGCGCACCAAGTTGTCTTGTGATCTTGAGCAATTCTTGATTCTTTTCCACAAGATCGTTGACATTGCGGAAAATAACAAGACGCTCGCTGATGAAACGATCTGTGTCTGTCATGCCTTCTAGCTCTTCCAGATTTAGATCTCCGCGAGCAATGCTTAGCATGCGCTCTCTTTGGGACGAGGTAAGCGCATCCATTCCTTTATCTCGAGCTTCCACCTCAAACAATAGTGCCTTAATCTGTGCGCCAAGATCATGTACTGACTTTGTTAGAATTACAACTTCTGCACGCGCCGTAGATGCTTCACTTTCCGACTTTCGGGCATCTCTCTTAGTACGATCCCTCTCCTTGCCAATTTGGTCGACAGATTTAGACATTTCCACAACTTCCTGTTGCAGTCTCTCATTCTCAGCTTGTACCTCCTCGATCTCAGGTTGCTTAGCCTCGGCGCTCTGCATAACCTCATCCAACTCAGCCTCGAGTCTACTCCGCGCCCGTCGCTCTGTCGCCAATTGGCCTTTGACTTTGTACAGTTCTTCAAGAGCCTGCGTAGTTGTAATTACCGATTTGCTGCGAGACGATCCAGGGGTGCCAAACTGAGCTGGTGAACCTGCACGTCCGAGCACAGACCCATTAAGTCCACGTCTTGGAGTCCCTGGGACTGACCCTCCATGAGCTTGTGATGCTATAAGTGCCTCGAGACGATCCACCTCTGCTTCCAACTCCGCAACCCGGTGCTCTTCTTGTTCGCGGGCTTGTCGGTCTTTTTCGGCCTCTTGCCTAGAATGGCCAACCTCCTCTGCAGCTTCGTCCTTTACCTTCTCTAGCTCTACCTCGACTTCTCGCAGCTATTACGGTGAGTTTCAGTTTGCTGTGTTGAAGTTCACCTAGTCGTTTAGAAGTCTCTAGCTCCTGTTTGAAGCTTTCTTGAGCCTTTGCAGAGTCTTCCTCGAGCTGTTGAATCCTCGTACGATAGTCTTCAGCCTTCTTCTGCAACTCATCCAATCGTGCGCGCAATGCCTGTGTGGACCGCGTCAAAGCCTCCACATTAGAATTAGACTCTTCGTAAGAACGTTGAAGCTCGGCAATCTTGGCGCCTTTCTCTTTTCTGAATTTAAGAGCTTCACTGCTCTTCGTTTTCAGCTCATTATCCAGCCACTCATTATTTCGCTTCGCTAAATCGATTTCTTGCTTCAGATTCTGTTCCCGAAATTTCGCGCTTGAAGCAGCAGACTCTGCATTCTGAAGATTTTGTTGAAGAACTGCAACTTGTTGACTGAGTTCTAGGCCTTTCTGGTGTTGCTTTTGCAATTCTTGTGACAGATTATCGTTTGCGGTGGCTTTAGATTCGAGAACGACCAGTGTATCACGGTTGCTGGATTCGAGCGTCGCAATCCGTGCTCGGAGAGTCTCTACCTCAGAGCTTGATGTAGTTGAGGAAGACTGAAGCGCTTGAAGTTCGTTCTGAAGCGCCGAGTTCGTGTTTTCTAATATTGGAAATTAGAGATCGGTATTTTAGGATTTCTCACATATTCTTACCTGCTTCTTTAAGCTGTACCCGAACGTCTTCCACTGTCCTCTGCGACTTCTCAATAGTCGACCTTAAACCTTCGATACGTGTCTCCGAGCTTCGCACAGCATTTTCGAGTTCGATATCAACCCTGAGCTTATCAGCAGCCAACTCATCATGCTCCTTTGCCTTCGCAGTAACTGCGGCAAGCACTGATTGAACGAGTTCTGCAATGGTAGGCGTGTTGACGATCGACGTCAGTGTTTGCTCTGGTATCTTGAGATACCCCGAGAGTAAGCGACATCAATAGATGCTGTCGCCATGATCCTCACAGCGTGTCTGACAAGCGGGCACCAATCTGGGAGGTTATTGTCAAGTAAGATAAATTTGTTTGTTGGTCTGAGGCGCGTTAAAGAAATAGAATGAGGGTAAAGTCCCACAAAATCAATTCAAAACTGGATAAATATACAATGTGAAGCGCATAGTAGTGAGTGTCCAGGGAATGTGACTTCACCTGTGAAATCACAGCTTCAAACGCATGGTATTCATTAATGTTACGAATTAGTCCTTTGACTGAGAAGGTAGCTCCAAGTCTTGGGAGGACGAGAGCGGCCAAATATTATGGGTCCGCCTTGGCGTCAGCCTCGTCTGGGTCGCTTTGTCTCATTAATGTTCGCCTCAACCTCGTCTTTTTGGAACCTCGCAACCTCCACTCTATCTGATTACTACCCATCAGACTGACCACAAGATATTTCATCAAGGCCAGATCTTCTCTCAAATGATCAGAGGGAAACACCAAGGTAATTGGAGTCAATAGCTCCTGTTATGTTATTCTGAATGGATCAGGAAATGCTAACATTGGGCCAACTTAAGGCGCCTGCTGCCCGCGAGATATTTCTTGACAATATCCTCCTCATACTTTATATTCAACATGTCTTCTTATCTGGAGAAGCAGCAGGCTGCATTCGTCAGTGGTGCTATGTCTGCTGCACCAAAAATCTCGAACAAGCGTACATTTGCCGCACCAGCCGTCTCTGCTCCATCTCCAGCTCCCTCTAATGCCTCGAGTACATCCAAAACTGACAATAGGGACTTGAAGCGCAAAAGAGAGCCTACAAATGTCGTCTATTCTCAGCCAGCCGCGACTGGTTATGGATTGGAAGTGATGACACAGATTCAATACGTTGTGGACTTCTTGAAGAAAAAAGATGAGGCCAAGACCTTTAGAGAGATATTGGAGTATCTGAGTCAAATGCATATCGATGAGTCACAAAAGAGGACTATCATTCAAATCCTCAAGAGACACGGCTCAGTGCAATGGATCCAAGACCCAAAGTCGAAGGCATGGGACTCAGGTACCTTCAAACACCGGCCAAAGATCAATGTACGAACTAAGAAGGACTTGATCGCATATCTACAAATCAAGACGGATGCCCAGGGTGTATCTGTGAAGGATTTAAAAGATGGGTGGCCTGATTGTGAGGATGCAATCAATGAGTTGGAGGCAGAGCACAAGATACTGGTCACGCGGACAAAGAAGGATAATCATGCCCGAATGATCTGGGGAGATGACCTTCTCTTCATGTCAGGATTGATCCTGAGTTTCACATCCTCTGGCGACAGGTTGAATTACCCAGCGTGGACGACACGGTTCGAAAACTTCTAGATGCTGGTCAAAAGCCGGCCAGTGAAGACCCGAGCAAGCGTGTCAAGCCTCCCCCAAAGCCGAAAGAGAAGAAGAAGAAAGCTCCAAGAAAGGGAGTCGAAACAACACTCATATGCAACACCTTCTCAAGGATTTTCTCATTTGAAACGTTGAAGTGAGTGGAGATTCACTCCAACGAGATGAAATATAAAGAGAGCTTGCATCTCCATCAAGATGCTGCTCCCATATAAGCCATAGCATGTAGAATTGGCTGGCTTTCTACGCCGGTACATGCATTTACCGGTTGGTGCAGGATTTTAGGTGATTCTGCAGTGGTGTTGGGGTTGAAAGGCGAATGAAATTGCCGCACACATTATCACTATAGACAGCTAGAGCCTAATTCCCCTACATTGAGACATGTCTCAAAACATTAAACTCGTCAATAAGCATCGTTCCTAACTCCCATGGAGCTTATATGCTCCGTCGTATTATTCTTCTTGTACCGCATTGAGCCTTACGCTGCCCCACTTTATTGCGGATGCCGAGGCGGGATTGGCATAGAATATCTTACAATTGCCTTATAGTGAAAGATTAGAAATCAGAAAGTCATCTCCACCAGCTTTGCCCCTCCTCTAAACCGCTGATAAGTAATCGCCTATTTCCTTCAGAGTTGAATCAGTTGGCATATAATTCATATATGCTTCTCCAGTCCAATATTACATCCCTCATTCTATCATCCTATGCTTTCCTACTAGTGATACTTCTTACTTTACATGTTCCGTGCGACGCTACGCAGAATGACGAAGTTCGATATCGAAATTGTCAGTGACACTGTTTGCCCGTGGTGCTATGTGGGCAAGACGAAACTCGACAAGGCTATCAAGACCTATAACGAGTTGCATCCTAATTCCGGGGATGAATTTTCCATCACATGGATGCCATTCTACCTTCAACCGGGATCTCCGAACAAAGGTGTGTGGAGTTCTGGGTTTCTTAAGATTCAATTTGGTATCATTTACTAACTAGTCTTAGGCGTCGACAAGATAAAATAGTATGTTTTCCAAAATGCGCTCCATTGACACTTCAACGGGCATCCTCACTAGATTGGCCAAACAGGAATCTCATTGCTTCCGGCTGTCAAGAGCCTCTAGTCAAATAACTACCACATATTAATGCAATTTATAGCTTTCATGAACGCTTCGGCGCGGACCGTACCAAGATGATGTTCGAGCGGCTCTCCCAAATCGGAAAAGAATGCGGCATTCCCTTCAAGTTCGGCGGCAAGACAGGCAATACCCGCGATAGCCATCGTCTAATCCAGCTCGGAAAATCCAAATCCCCAACCATCCAAACCCGGGTCGTAGAAGAGCTTTTCAAGTCGTATTTCGAGCAGGAAGGTGACATCACGGATCATGAGACGCTGAGGAATGCTGCTGTGAAGGCGGGGTTGGACGAGAAGGAGGTGGAGCAGTGGTTGAAGAGCGATCAGGGTGGTCCGGCGGTGGACAAGGAAGTTGAGGAAGCGAAAAGGAATCAGATTACTGGTGTCCCAAACTTTACACTTCAGGGAAAGTATGAGGTCGGTGGTGCGCAAGACTCTGCGGTTTTTCTCAGACTGTTTGAGAAGATTAAGGCTGTGGAGGCTTCGAAGGCGTAGTGAGTCGATTGCTTCCAATCTTCTGCTTCTCATCGTGTTTGGCCCTGCGCTTCCATCTTAGAAAAGCTTAGGTCCAGTTTGGATGTCCATACCTTGAATCGCATGTCTTACAACCAGCAAATTTCTGATTAAGGCCAAATTGTGAAGGTCCAGAATTATGTATGAGATTCATAGCGTCAGTTGCAACGAGTATAGCATGCGTACATAACGCTTTCTCCCAGATCTCACCTAGGTTGCAGCGTATCTCAAGTTCTATGTCTGGTGTTATTGAATATCTCAAGGAGCTCACAAATGTGGTGATAGCAAGATCTTGAGAATGATCAAGAAGCCATTTTACCGTTCTCAAAGGGCCTCAGGATATTACAAGAAGACGCCTACTTCTTAAATTTGATCGTGCTCAACGTGCTCAGCGCAATTAAAGCCAGGCAACTGCATAGCAAAAGAAACGACCGAGATCTCAATGCAGGTATCACCAGACCACCCAGTCTCGGATCCGAAATCCATGCTTACTCCTCACGAAAGCTCCAGCAATCTATTTCAAATGTACAGCATACTCTTAATATCTCGACTCGAGCCCCTTCATCATTAAAAAGACATTACCAAATCTCACGCCGTCAACCACTTAACAATTGAACCGCGTCTCATAAACCCGTTGACTATCCGCCAATTAGCTAGGAGCGGCATACTTCCTACTCGAGTACTTGCGTCCCCGATATTTGAACGATGGAACCGTAGCGCCTCCTTGTCGCATAACAGCGGTATACTTCAGCAGTGAATAGAAGTAGAAGACTTTGTCGGAGGGGACGGCGGGGTTAAAGCCGAGCTCGACGCAACTCTCGTCATAGAGGCGACCTTGATGGTTTTGCCGCCCGGGTTGACTTTCGTTCCTGTGGATGGTTAGTTGGAAAATAGAGAGTTTTGAGAGGGGAAAGGATGGGGGAATGAAGAAGAGAATAGGACCGAGAGTGCAGACTGTGTTACCGAATTGCCAGAAGTGCTCGTTTTCTGTACACATTTCCTGTGCAGAGCTTTTGGCTGGGTGGACAGGCTTTAGTCTTGCAACCTGGGGGATTCCAGGTAAGAGATTAGAGATGGTGAGGGAGAAGGCAAAGACGAGGGTGAGGAGGTTCATGTTCGCCACTATTGAATTGCCATGTTGGCTTGACCCAGAAGCCATTGTATGTTGATACGAGTGCAAGGTTTAGACAGGGCTGGCTATACTCGCAGTACAGGAAGGACTGACAGACCTAGGGCTGTTGACAGAGATGTAGGCAGCTATGTTGCTGAATTTCAAGTGACCTTTCACATGAAGCTTGGCTTGTGTGGAAGTATGAAAGATGTGTGAGTGTGTATGCATGACTTATGTACTGTGATATGTGATAGTATTTGAAGTGAATGTCGGAAGCTGTCGAAGTGTAATGGCTGCAAGGAAAGGTGTTGCCCTTTTATAGATGCAGCGGCCACCTAGCGAGTGGTGTCCTCGGTAACCGTCCTCAGCTCCTCAAGAAATATGTGATTGTCTAAATCGAGAATGGGACGAACAGATCATGACGTATATGGGTCGGCGAAAGCAATGATTCATCCTCCTCACCGGCTGATGTTCTTCACTATGGATTAGAGCATGATTCCCGTGGATTCAGTTCTTAATCTTGGAGGCTATCAGATAGCTTCTATGCAAGAGGCGGCCAGGATTTGTTTACGCCAAGAAAAGCGTCTTCTACTCCTTCACATGTGATACGCTTCGAATTTGCATTCATCAATCGAAATCCTGTGAACAATGATATATCATAAGTTAATCTATCCTTCAAATGAGACATATATGAACTTTTGGGGATGTAAAATTAAGTTATCTGAAGGAAACTTGCCAACTGGTCATCATTCCTTCGATCTGGGTAGATGCGTCTTGATCTTCCCTTGAGATCTCACTCGAGAACCTCCGATGTCCCCCTATGTAGTGAAGAAGGTGGACGACAACTCACTAGCGTGCTCACTCATACATGCAGTAATCAGTTATGGGGCAGGTGCTGGCTTCATATCTGCACGAGAGTTCACTCTCGACATCTTTTGCTTAGGTTGTAGCTTGGCAACTTTCGTAGGTCGAATCTCCTGCTGGACAGAACAACCTCCGATATTGGATTTTACATTTTTCATGACCGGATAGCGACTTGGACCTTGCTTCTGTGCTCGCTTTCGATTTGCTTGAGTGGTGGGCGGTAGGTATTGGAATTGATAAAATCGCCGGTTGGTCTGTATTGATGATATCCGCTGCCGTCTCTCAGTTCTAGTAGCTTTCCAACGTTCTTTAACATGACAAATGAGAACTTTATTCCAGTCATACTTTTCATAACCGGACGAAAGTTTTTGAAAATGCTTGCACACTTGCCTGCTTACTATGACTTCAGCTATCTTGTGGATCTTCATATCTTGTTATTGTGGCAGGTAGGCGACTTGCTTTTCAGTGGAGGCTCCTCTCAGGTGAACTTGAGCAGGAGTCTGCGAGCGTACCAAAGCATCAATTTAGGTTCGACATGGGATGGGTATGAGGTGCCTATGGCCTGACCATGATGTTTATCGAAGCCGTCCGTTTTGAAGATGTGTCCGTAGAATATCCTTAAACGGAAGACTTCCTTAATCCATATCTCATCATCTAAAGCTCGTATAATGCTGAGAATAACCCGTATATCCTGAAATTGAACGCATGAGTGGAAAGTAGCTACCATCAACCTTTCATGCCATGCTCGCAACTGTCTTGAATAGAAGCTCAAAAGGAGCTAGGGGTGTCATCGTACGCCCGCCGTCTCTGTATAAGGAAAACTGCTCATATTCTCGACTAGCTTCGCCTGTTTCTTAGCATCTGCAATAGACCCATGACTAGCTTTGAAAGGCTCGATGATATAATTCAGAGCCTGTCGCAATCTAGAAAGGTCTTCATTATCTCCAGCTCCGTGTCTTGTGCAGTACGATTTGACTTTCTTGAGTGATTTTAATTTCAAAGTACCTGCAACAATAGCTTCAATGGATTCCACTATGCTTGCTATTTGAGGAGGCCGAAGATCAGAAGGGATGCCATTCTCCTGCTCTATGAACTTCTCAGTAGACACCACGTGTCTAGGAGATTATCCTTGATTAGAGGGATGATAGCCTTTATGCCTCGCAGTTCTTGGCGTGTAATCGGTGCCATGGTGGAGTGATATGAGTGCAAGAAATTGCGAAGATGGAAGATGGACAGTAGACTTCGAGTTTCAAGTAGAGGCAAGGATATGGTGTGAAGAAAGTTGAATCTAGCGCCCAATTTGACTTTTCAGATCGATATTGTGGTAACAGAGTTACTAAGGAGCTAATAAAACGAGGATAAAACGAAGGATTTCGAAGATGCCTTCACTTTTCAAATTCGCGAATCTGATGAATGAAATCTAAGGAAACTAATGAAGCACTAAATCTTTGAAGCCGCGTAATATCGAAGATGGGTGACCCGGTCTGTCACTACACAAACACTTTCGTGCATGGACTAACTACTTGGTCCTATTAATAGTACTCAGAAAGCAAGATGAGCATTGCGCAATACATTTTTGATAAGAAATCCCGATACCAGATATGATAGATATGTCAAGTTACTGAACACGATCGTACTTATGAATTTTTAATTTCGGAAACAGTGCTGCAAGCTTTCACAATACAATTGTCCATATAATTATCATAACTCTTATGTATAAAGAAGCGGATCATATATCATAGGGTTTCCAACCCCCGAAGCGCTTGCCAGGTTTTGGTGACTTCGTATCCTCGCTGCCGGGAGCATACAGGTAAGCACGGAGCGCCTGGGCAATGAGCAGGCGTGTGACGCATAGATGACTTAGGTCACCACTATGCTATATTGTGATGCTGTGAATACAGCATTAGAGCCTATTACGAATTAGTACAATTCCTCTCTAAGACTTCTAATGAGATATTACGTACCAGTGAATGTTTCTGTACCCGCACCAATACTTTGCAGATACTGCGATGCTGGAAGGCCTTGGGAGCTTCGAAGATAAGTGAGGAAAAGATTAATATCTGCTGAAAAACTGGTGACCTGGCTGGATGCAACAAAACTGAACACATTCATTGAGCCGTTGAGTCCTTTATAAAGTTTCCAGCTAGTTCCCGCAATGGTGATGGTTGCAATAGGTGAGCCAGTGCTTGAGATGGGGCCGGCACCGCCAATTGCACCAAGCCAGATCATGATCTCATATTGTGGACTCCCGGTGGTAGTGGACGACGTGAACAGATCATAGGCTACATTAGCAATGACGCTGGATCCGGTGTAGCTGATTTCTAATTCAGTTGTGCAAATGACAAGATTGTGAAGAGTCTCACCTCCACTTCCAAGTACTTGCAAGTGTTTTGACAGCCGAAAGTTGTCTTACGGTTGCAGAAACCACCACATTTGCATATGATTTAACTTGGCCTGCACCACCAGCCCAAGTCCACGAAGTTGACCACGCAAGATTCGTACCACTTAGAGAGTTGTAGGTAGTACACTGAGACCCAGATGTTGCCGAACCCTTGCCCCATAAGTTTTGGTAGACGATATAAGTACCAGTCTGCACTTAAAACACAAATACATTAGCTTCAGTGGCTCTCTCTATCTTTGCAACATCTCCAAGCAATTGATAGTCCACCGTGGTTCATAAGACTGAATAAGTCAGAGATGATATAAAATTTGAAGTACCTGAATCCCATTGACCACATATTGTTGTTGCGCGTTTCTCGATTGTTTGAGTTGGTGAGCATGTAGCCCCAACAACCAAAAAAGCCGGAATGAAGGACTGGAAAAACTTCATGTTGCTATATCAGCTTGATTTTTTGACAAGGTATCATAGAAGCAATGCTAAGGATGAAAACTCACATCACAGCTGAGTATTTATGCTCGCCAAAAGACGTCAGGAGATTTATGTTTTGAAACCATGGAGAATTACAGATCCTGCACCCCGCAATCATTTTTGCCAGATCCTAGTCATGAAACATATTTCAAGTAAAGAAAACTTAAATCCATCATTCATTCCGCTTCGTTGCAACAAGTGCCGAATCTCATATCCACCTTGCGTCAATGATAATTCGTGGAAATTCGAAGGGCCTTTACTGGATGCCGATCTTATGCCTGAAAGGATTTAATAACATCGTTTTTTTTTCGACAGACAGTAGCATTATGAGGAGCTTGGATTTGCCTAATAAGTGTGACGTTCCTCCAGGCTACCTTAACGGAAGAACAACATTGCTGGACAGCACTTGCTAGTTGATGCGAGCTTCCGTATGTCATATCTTATGCACATTGGTGCTAGTACCTTAAGATTTTCCAAAGATTGGCTGCTTAAAAGAGAATGATTTCATATTCGCTACATTATTTTATAAATGAAAGGATCATACTCAGAGCTTGTTCATTCTGGATTAATCATGCCAAATAGCTTAGGCTTTTGAAAGAAGCAAGCAACTCTGTTGACCATGGAATGCTCAAAATGCGGCTAAGGATCATAGGCAGCTATTCAAGGTCGCAGTGATGCCAGTCAAGTGGTAAAAGAGCAAGATGGATATCATTGTTTTGATCAGGCTGAAAACAGATAAAAGGCAAAGGTTGTCCACCAGAGTTCGAAGGTCGATCGCGGTGGAATATTTACAAAATAGGTTAGTATCAAAGACTCCTTTGCGGTAGCACATTTTCCTTGAATATCTCAATATTAGACATGTAGAGACCACTTATTTTGAAGGACTTGGTTGATGTCAAGTACATACGTGAAGTAGAGAGACGTAAGAGTCCAAGTAAGGCTTACATGTGGTCGAGTGGGTCCTACGGAGTGGTTTCGTCGCCTGATATATCAGGCGACAAGCTATGCATCCCCACGAACCTCGACGACAACAGGATGAATAGGCATGATCGCAATGTTAGGAATACCCATTCAAACCCCAGCTTACGTTGCGCAATCATAAGATTCTACTCTCTTATCACTAACTATTACTTCTACGGAATCTATATTCACTAGACCCTAGATTGGTGGGACAGACTGCAATTCATTCGCGGTCCTAAATGGATGCATGTTATCGCAACCAGGAAATACCTATCGTGAGAGGATAGGGATCTCTTTCAACACTGTTAGTATTTGATCGCGGGCCCGAAAATATAGGCTGCTCTCCTTTATACACGGACGAGATGGCGCCGTCTGCGACAGCAGTTCACGCGCTCCCATCAAAGGTCAAACGTCCCACCCCCGCGCATATTCAAACGAATGGTATCAATTCCTCAACATCTCCTTCCCCTTCAATCTCTCCGGCAGACTCCCTGGCGGAGCAAAATATCCTCCAAGTGCGACTACACCTAATGGAGGAGTGGGCAGTTCAGGTGTAAGGTCTGCCAATCGATCTAAGAGGGATTTGCCTGGCCAGCTACTCGGTCGTGGCCAACGGAATAGCAGTGCTGGATTACGGTCTGCGAGTATTTCTGGAGAACTGTCAGCACCTCAAGTCTCTGGGCCTCAGCCGTACGGTTAGTACAACCTTGTCTTGTGCTTGAATATGCTGTCTAAATATACTGATCCCTGCAGTCAAAACGACGAGTATATTCTCAAGAAATACAAAGGCAACCCTCCCTCCTTGATAATACACCTTTCTGCGACAAATTGGAAATTTCATGGACAGCCAAGCACTTTCACTTATCAGTCTCCCATGAAAGTTATGCTTGAGCATCTAAAACTACGTACAGTCCCTCATGATTTGGTAGAGTTCTTTGAGGAATCAAAGATCCCATTTTACGAAGGATGTCTAATTGTACAGATCTACGACCATAAATCAACGGCTCCATCACAGGGACCAAATCGGATGAGTACTAGCAGTGGGAAAACAGTTCCTTTCTCTGTTCACAACTCCAATCAATATCTCACACCATCGTCCTACGTACCGTATCCTAAAGAAACCCAGATCTCGAAGGTCCGAAGTCTTTCTGATGTTAATAATGATGATACTGGTAAATCAAAAACTGCTGAGCAAAAGGATAAAGAGAACATGCCGGCTCCATCAGTGCCCGGCGACGGTCAGCGGCTTAAAGCCGGAATTTTACCAAAAAAGCCAAAAGTCACGACAATTGTTTTACATCCTACGCCTACAAGCAAGCATGCTGATCTCGCTATCATGGCGAGCGATGCGCGATCAAGTAACTCCGATAATCGTCAAGACAATCCTTCTGTAACCGCTGTACCTACACCTAGTACCGCTGTTCCCCCTCCAACACCATTAAACAGCATGGCACCGCCAGCGAAAAGACACAAAAAGCCAAAAGGAGAGCTTGATGGAAGCAATGTCCACGCCGCAGAAGCACAAATTACTTTATCCACTACTGCACCGCTGGTACTTGAGCCAGTGAGCAGCGCCGCACAATCGGCTGCGCTGTTAGACGCTCTCGCTCATCCCATGCATTCGGAGAAGCCTCCTTCTCCCAAAACTAGAAAGAGAACCGTGGCGGAGATGGAAGCAGACGAGGCTCTTGCTGCTGATCGTCAAAAATACATGCTACTCTTTGACGAAAGATTATCCTCTAGTGTTGCTGGCGCTAAAGGTGTGAATCCTGCTGGAGGGGATGGTCAGGCGGGCAGTGCTTCATTTGAACCCCGATTCGAAAGATTCAAGACAATCGAGAATATTAGGAACAGTCACTTGGAGGCGGCAAAAGCAGAGGAAGCTAGGAAACATGAAGCCGAGCGGAGGAACCAAGCAGAACGTGAGCGAGAGAAGCTTCATCAAGAATCGCGGAATAGAGAACAGGAGAAACTACGACGAGAGAATCTGGCTAGACAACAAGAAGCTCATCGGCGTGCAATGGCTGCTCAAGGAGCACAACAAATTGGTAACCAAGGTTTACCGGGACCCGTTCCTCAAACTCAAAATCAGCACTCTCATCCTCAAGGGAACGGGTTGATTGGTAATAACATCCATGGCCAACCACAACGATTCCATCAGCAGCAGGTCTCTCAAGCACAAGCGTCTTCACCAATTGTTCGTAATGGAACACCACTTAATCATTCTTCACCGAGCGTCAATAACTTGGGGAATGTTATTCCGATGCAAAACTCTACGTCAAGTATGGGAGGAAGCCCTCCACGCCCTAGTTCTGTTGTCCACCAAAACCATTCTCAAATGGGTGCTCCTGGTATGGTCGCGCAGAGAAGCCAACAGAGTCATGCCGGAACACCCCGTATGATTAATGCTACCCCAAACATGCAGTCAACTCCACTCAGTCGACCAATGCAAACTCCAAGAATGAGCCAAGCCAGTCCGCCGCAGGCCCTATGGCACAAGTCCCCATGCAGGCGTTGAATAATGGCGTTGATCCTCAAAGGCAGCAGCTAATACAACAGCAAATGGCACAAGCTCAATTTATGCGTCCAAATATGCGTGGTGTGCCAAATCCACAACAGCCACTCATGAACGGCCAGCAAATGACCCGAGAGCAATTTATGATGATGCAAGCTCAGGCCGCTCAACAAGGAATTCCAATGCAAAATCCAAATATGATGAATGCAAACTATGCACAGCAGTTGGCAGCTATGGGAATGCAAAGGCCACAAGGCCAGGGACAAGGTGTCATGCAACCCAATATGGGCTTTAACTCTGGTATGCCAAACAATGGAGCCAATATGCAGCAGATGCAGCAACAGATGCAGCAAATGCAACAGGCACAGCAATTTCAGAATGCTCAATTAGCACAAGCACGACAGGCACAGATGTTTGCTCAACAGCAGGCACAGGCTCAAGGCCAAGGACAGGTCAGGAATGCAATGACTCCAAACCAGTCAATACAATTGCAATTACAGCGCCATGCCCAGGCCCTTTTCCAGATGCAGTTACCTAATCTACAGAGCCAATATGGGCCAAATATACCGGACGAGGTTCTACAAAAGACGAAACAGTTGTGCCATGCAAATGCTCTCCAACAGCTCAGAGCTAATCAGCAGCAGAGAGCAGCAGTAGCTCAACAGAGAGCAATGGCCGCAAACGGTATGCAGAATGGTGTGGGTATGCCAGGGCAGCAAGGAATGTAATCAGGGTCATGGAGTTTGGAGCATGTATACAGTAATATCCTCTATTCATGGGTTAGGGTGATCTGCAGGAGTTATATATGGGGAGGCGTATGGATGACGATGATACGCGAATCACGAAATCGGAGCCGTCGCACAGTAGACTGTGGTATGCATCTGTTTGTAGGGATTTTTTGCGGGCGCGTGGCAGAATTTATGGTTCAGTAGATACCAATGGCAAGGCGCTGTTATTTAGGCTTTCTTAATTTAGCTCAGCCCTGGAATAGCTATATTTAAATTTCATTCTGCACTGATAGTATTTCTGAAACTCTCTTAACGCCATATGCCATTTCAAGGTTCTGCTACTGGACTATTCAACAAAAACCAATGTAGACTGCTGCTCGAGACTAGACATGCCCCCTCGGTAAGGAATATCGAGCTTGAGGAAGAACAGTTATCAAGATCATTGACACTCCAATTGGTAACATTATCTTCATCAACTCCTACGAGACCAAAACTCAGAGTTGCAAGCCATACAGCGTCCAGCGATCTTCAAAACGACCATGCTCAAATTTCTGCCATGGTGATAAAAGCCCGTCGTTTCTTTGTCTATCTCACCAGGTCGCCATATGCAACCCTCCACCCAAACGAGTAAGCTATTCGTTGTCGTCTGAAGAAAGCCAATGGGTAGATCCTTCAAACTCGTGCCTTCTCCCTTGTACTCAACCTCCCCGCATCTCTTGGACTATTTTGGCCCATTGAAAAGCACATTGGCATATGAACAGGTTACGCTGGTGCCAGATACGGAAGATGAGGTGCCCGTCACGGTATACCCAAAGGAACCTGTCATCGTGAAGCTACTTCTGTCAGACACCCTTCACATCAGTGAGATTTAAGAAGAACGAACGCGTTCCCGCACCATGCGGTAGAAGTGGTGATAGCAGTGATCTGGAGATTAGACCATTGGATCGAGCCAAAATCCCAGGCGGCTCCTTGTTGGAGCTCAATTGCGAGGACGGCCTAGGTATATTAGTCTCATTTTCTTGGTTCGACGACAAGGCGGGGTTATGATACTTTGTCTATGAGGCCGACATCTGGATATGTGTGAGTGGATTTGAGAGAAGGAGAGAAGAGTGAGGGATGAGAACTCACTGAAGCTATCGGAATATGAAGCGCTTTGAGACACGGAACCAGAGATGGTGTATGTATTTGTCCATAGTTGACTGATAGTGTTGTAGGACATCGTGCTCACGATCTTGTCTCCAGGTTGAACTATTGATATTAATCTTGGTATCCAATCGCTGGGTGAGCCTGCCTACCTTTGACGGCCGGATATTCAACATTAGGACTGTGTTTCGTTATCAGCTTTATTTATCTGATCTTACACTTCCCTGACCCTCCGAGCATGATAGGGGAAAACGTACTTGCAGCAATACTCAATGAAAAACTGCCATGTTCCAGGTGATTTTGAGTCCGCGATCACGTTCTGGTAGACGAAATTGTTTGCTGAATTTTGTAGGCCTGGCCAGAGAGCGTGAAAGCCTTTTCCAGTGGATACCTTTGGGACGATAACCGTGCTTGTGATCTGATTGATGTCAGGCACGAATTTTGGGGGTGGATGGCGCCCAGAGTACCTTTGTGATCAACACCCCAGGCTGGAACCACATCGCATATGCTGCATTTTGTGCATTTGCAATGCTGTGCAGGAAGCAAAGATAGAGCAACCCTACAAGGAGGGTGAGGTTGTGATTTGTGCTTAGCATTGATGATACTTTGCTTGGTTTCGGTAGGACAGCTTTCTTGTTGTCACTCTTCTAGGATAGTGGACAGATAATGAAGGAGGGTATAATGTCTAGCTCTTATGAAGTCATCGCAAAATACAACAGTCTTGGATGGGTTGAACAGGTCGTGCTAGAACGTATTCAGAAAGAACGAATGAATCTCAGGTTGACGACTGAAGGAGTAGGAACTTTGCCGATTGGGTGGCGTCTGGCTTTATTGATTTGTGCAATGTATCGCACCCATTTTCTTGGGTCGGTGTGAAGTTGATATGTCTGCTACATCTATAGCCCGGGTCGGATGAACACACGCCGCTGTCTCCGCCCTGCTGGGTTGGCGTGTACAAGTGCTCAAATCAAGATCATTGAAAAGCGCATGCTCTGACTCTTGGAAAGCCCCAACTATCATAAAATAAACCTAAAGCCGGTTCAATTGAACTGGCGGAATCTTAGGGGAGTTGTTGAGATGTTTTATTCCCTGCGGTTTTTTTTACTTTTTGTTCGAGTAGCATTGCCGAACAGGCATGGGATATATTGGAGTATTGATGCAACTGGCGAGGCTTAATCTAGAAATCCTGGAACATTCATATATAGCCGAGGCAGCCTTTGCATGAATCCGACCCGATTCGATACGCGGACCCTTTTGCTACCCAAACAATAGTTGTATTTTTTAGATCGTATCAGAACGTGGCACTTGAAAAGCGGGAAGTAAATCTCAGACTGTTCCTAAATATAGACGTCTGTCCCGCACGTGCTCTACCCGCGGGGATTGCTCGGTTGAATCAAAAGAGCTCTGAAAGCCGGCTTTATCCTTTATCCGAAGTAGCGATGTAACTTTCGACTTTAGCCTCAAAAAAAGATCTAGATAGAATATTTGCATTTCTATAGCATTCTGCATCCACACACTGCAGATATCTCACTTTTGAAATCCTGCGGGATAGCTTCGTACCTACATTAGTCTAGAATGGTTGGCTAAGCGAGCCCCCAATTTTCAGAGTGCTTATCTAAAGCTGAGTAGCTAAAATCGACCTCAAAGGACAGAATTGTCATGGCTGAGACTCGGCGCAGCTGGATGATTCAAACGGGCCCTAATATTGAAGGAATGGTAGAGCCTATGCACATATCATATTTCTAGAAATTCCCGACATCGAATGCCAAGCTACTCGTACAATTGAGTTGGGTATAAGACGTCCACTATTTACATATCGGTAACCAAGACCTATTGCACTGTGTCAGTTTTTATCGCGGGCGGCATGTAGTCCGGGATAAGTTGTATTTCACCTTCTTTAGAACTCCCATTTCCTTTTCCCATGCCTCTACCTTCACCTGACTAGCAGCAAGCTTTCCAAGTAGGTACTGAATTCTGGGTCCCACTTCAGCAGGCTGCTTCGGTAAGGCACCAAGCACATTTAGCTCTGCCTCGTACTTATCAATGCTTTTCGTTTCAATCTTCGTCAACTCAGTAAGGACTAGATAGACTCAGAAGTTAGCCACCATTACTTATGTTCACATGGACAGATCGCGAACAAATAGTAAGATGCTAAAATGATAAAATTTTGACACTCACTCGCTAAATCAAGTCGACTTTTCAGGACATGGTCTTCAGCTAGCATCTTAAATGCGGCGTGATAAATTGGCCTTCCTGGATGGATGGTTTGAGGCCGACCCTTGTAGGTTTTAATGCTGACTATGGAGGATCAGCTACCGTTTGCCAATATACTCAAAACCAAAAGCAAATCAGTCTACATTTGACTTACTTAATTCTGCTGCTGACAGCGCTTCGAGGACAGCCTCTCCGCTTGATGCCGAAGGGGACAATGAAGATGAGAATGTGTTAGAAAGCAGAACTTCATTGTAGCGTAGCTTTTCGTTTTCTGCCAAATACTTGATCAGGTACCACGCCTGTTCAGTAGACCATTTAAGATCCGACTTTCCTATAGTTAGTAGATACATCTTGAGGATTTCAGAGGCACTCTGGTCAATGATTTCTGCGACGGCGCGCCTAGGTGTCTGCCCGGTCTTTAGCCTCCGGGCGAAGAATTCTAAATCCGTCAATCGACCTCCGAGAGTCTCAATGCAATCATCCAGCTCAATCAGATCCTGCCGCTTCTGACTTGCCGTAAGCGTCTTCTCGTCATCGCTTATGGCTGGAATCTCATCATCCGAATCCAGGTGTGTAATAACAAACTTTTTAGCAACTTTAGGCGTAACTAGAGGCAATGTTGGTTCAACTATGCAAAAAATTGATAATTAAGACAGATTTACTTACTATCTCCGAGAGAAATTTGTCTAAAGACCCTATCAGGTAGCGCTTTACTTAGTGACTTCGAGTAACTTATGTCATTGGTTAGGAATATCACATGAGCGATATTTGAGGTGGTAAGCGTGGCAGCCCATTCTCCAATCTTATCATATACGACACTACTTTCATCATTCTTATGTAGAAAGCTATCAATGACAACCACAGGTCGGCACTCTGGGTGAGCTTCGAGCCAATCATCCTCGCTAAGTTGAGCATCTTTATCGCCTTTGTGGCGATGAGAAAGGGCGACTTGCTTCAGTGCAGTGGTCGTATTTTGCCAAATCTTAGCAAGCTGACTATCGAGTGTTTCTGAAAACCCAGATTTGACCCCTATTGTTCCCTGAGCAGCGAGGTCAATCAAACTACTGATCGAGTTCATCCAGGAGAAAACTGGCCAATATCCAACATTGGCGGCTGCGGCAGAGATTGTAGCAGAGTCGCCCCTGGCTTCTTGAATTGGCTTGCAGTCTATTACTAGAGTGTTCTTACGGTCTTTCAGAGCTTGGTCAAGAATGAGTTCTTTCTTTCCCGATCCGCGAGGCCCCTGAACAATGATGAAGGTATCTGCAGTCTCTATCAACCAGGTCCGCAGTTGATCGACAACAGTCTTTCGATCATCCCATATGGCAGATAGACTGACGTCTTCCGATTTCCGATGACGCCTTGCCATATCTAGGAAATCCGTAGCTTGAGCTCGAAACCATTTGTAAATCACATTGTCTTTGAAATTAAAAGCCTGGTCAATCTTTGCCTTGATGAAGAAAGTCCTTATGGGATCGAAAACCGCCACAGTGAATGTCGCAACTAGGGCAGCAACTGCAGGTATGACAACTCTTGGATGATTAACAAGCCAATCCTTGACCCAGTTTGACTTCACTTTCTTCTCATACGAAAGCCTTAAAAGCGTCCCAGATTTTCCGCCACCTAATTCTTCGCCCACCTTGAAGCCATGCAGGCAATTTCGTGCCATAATCGCATGTCTCATACGGGCGAAGTCCAGGTAGGCAAATCTAGGTAACACCTTGGAGTCATATGGTTGCGACGAAACTTCAGCGAGCTTGCCATATTTTCTAAAGATGCTATACAGAGTTTCTTGTGATAATTCCGCTGCTTCTCCACCGGGAGCTATAGGTACGAACTCGACCTTGACCCGAGAACTGGGGAACCTGTAAAGGTCCTCAAGCCAGGGCTTGCCAATTACCAGGCTCGTCCTCACTCGCTGAAACGGCGAGAACCAAGGTTTGATGGGATTTTGCTCCAGATGTTCTGAGACTTGTCTTTCGATATCTTTTGCGGACACATCGGCACTGTGAGAAAATTTAATAAAAGCCCCGCCATCCTTGAGCCGGGGAAGGATTTCCGTAACTTCTAATGGCGCGCCTTTTGGTATGGACCTCTTTACCATATTCAAGGTCTCATACGATGAGAGCGTCTGAGAATTGAACCGTGTTAGGAGATCCGGCAAAACTACTTCGATCGACATGCCATGGTATTCGAAGCAACCAGTTCAACTTCAAGGGAAACAAATTGTCGATGAATAGAATACCCTCATTTGGTGCTGCAGAAATGTGCCCAGTTGCATTTTCCCCAGCTTGGGCCGTCAACCTATATATATATCTCATTATCAAATAGACAAGCAGTACGAACCGATCATGTTACTAACCTTCTCAAGCCACTTTTTATTCGCCAAGCACCAAAGTCTTGCCTTATCCTCACCGTCCCCAATGCTGGCAAGCTCGTCGGGTTAAAATAGACACGTCTATTCATGATTCATATCTCATAACATCATGACCTGGTGTGCTCATAATAATATAGATGTAGCAATCCCAAATTAAGTGGGAGGACGGACGTCATTGAAGCGGGTAAGGTAAGCTTCCAGCCTCTTATCTTGGAACAGGGTTTCCTGCAAGGTTCATGGCGACCCCTGATACAAACATTATTTCGCAGGGGTCACGTTTTCAGGTTATTAAGTATAAGGAAGTGTCTATATTACAAGCACTTGGCAGTTATTTTGGATGAGAATTATCAGATTCAGCCTCATCGACCTCAATTGAAGACTTTATACATCCAACAGCCTTCATAATGGTTTGGCCCTTCTCGAATGCAGCAGAAAAAATTGCTCCAAAAAGCTCACCACCTCTACTTTCCCAGTCAACATCAACCACAGCCCGAGAATATCTCCTCAAGACCCTTAACCCGCGACGAAGTAGCGGAGAAAGAGCTGCAATCCTTCCTCCAAGAAGTAAGCGCAGAATCCACACCCAACAGCACGAAATACTCACGGAAACCAAAATCCGCTCCTCCACAGCCCAAAACAACCTCCACTGCTATCTCCCCCTCTCAAACCACCTCTAATCATGAACCACTCTCTGAACGACTCCTACCGACAACCATGTCCTGCCGCGATGCCTTCGACGCCGCCTTCTATTGCAACTCATTAGGTGGCCAGTTCAACAATCTATACAGATATGGCGAGGCGCGCTCGTGTTCGGAGCACTGGAACGATTTCTGGTTCTGCATGCGGACACGGACGTGGAGCGCGGCGGAGAAGGCGGAGGCTATACGCGGCCGGTATAGGGAGAAGGAACGTGTCAAGTATGGGGATGTGAGGGGAGAGGATGGGAAGAAGGTATTGGGAAGGAGTAGCGAGGATGTGTGGAAAAGCAGGGAGGACATGGTGAGAGAGGGGAGTGTGTGGAATAAGCCGTGGAGGCGTGGAGGTTTGGAACAGATGAGGAGTGGAATCGCGGGATTAGGGAATATAGGAGAGCGTTGCAGGAACAGGATCCGAAGGGGAGGTTAGGATGAGGCTCATAGGTAGCTGGGCATGGAGCTCTGTATAATATGGGTTTATAAAATGGATAAGGGAAAAAGGCAGCATCGCATCTCCTCGTTATGGAAGCAGTATACAGAAGAAGTATCGTCACGGATGAAAGGACCATGAATCTATGATACCCTATTACTATAGAAGTATAACATTTGACTTCCAATATCATATGCACGCCATCTCCTTTTATATCTATGCTTGCGAGGCAAGTTTCAAGAGAAATGCGGTATTTGCCTTGAACAACTTCTACGTAGCATTATCTAATACGAGCAACCACATTGACAGTATCCCTGTACTACATACCTCCATTTAGAAGCCAGGCCAATAGCAAAAACTTTGTACTTAAAGCAAAAAACAAGAGCTAAAAGTTGTAGGCGATGGGTAAGGAAATTGATTATAATCTGCGTAATATGATAATTGCTTGGTCAAAACCTGCCAGCAGACTGAAATGATCAACTTCTACAAGATCTGGTATCCATTTCGCCAGAAACCCATATGTTTTTCCTTCCATGCGATTAACCCTTCCCAACTCCCAGCGGAAAGCCACAATATGTTAATATCTCTGTTTATTGCAGTCCGTCATCCTTTAACCCGCTCCTCATAAGCCGCCCACGCACTCCTCCTATATCTCTCTGCCTCTGCCCTTGGATTCGCGGCCTTGATGATGCCCCTTCCAACTATCACGACGTCATTTCCCAGCGCACCCACAAGCTTTTTCGGCGTATTATACTGTTGGCCCTTCCCATCCCCCTCAATATCTGCTTCGTCATCCGCTTCTTCAGGCGGTAGTTGGCAGCCAGGCGTCATACTCAAAACTGATCGTCTTCTTCCTCGTTCAAGCTCTCCTGACTTACGAAACCCATCACGTATCCTGTATGCTCCCTCGCGCTCTCTACACACGCTTTCCGTATAGTCTCCGGTCATAAAATTCCCCACGCTACTCATCTGCGCCAAAATAAGCAAACCTCTCTCCAATGGCGCCTCCTCAATACCTGGATACAGTACCTCCTCCTCGCCAATAGCCTCCCAATTCCGCGGACTATTCGCTGGCTCAAAATGCTGTGAAAAATTCGTCGTGATGCTCACAATACTGGCTTTGCGGCCGTCCCTAGAACCCTTATACGCATCCAGCCCATTCTCCTCAGGTATGGGAGTATTGATGGAACTCTCATCATCATCACTCTCCACGCTTTCTGGCCGAGGCGTGCCCACGGATATGTCCGTTTTAACTTCATACCTCTTTCTCTCCTCCACCTGACCGCAGCATCCGCCATACTATCCACGACCGCCTTGCCCGGCACCATATTCACATTCGTGATATGGCTCCATTCTATAATCCGCGCACTCCCTTCCGTATATTGCAATTGTACCGTGTTCCCTATATCCCCGAACTTCCTATCCTCGAAAATAAGGAAGCCATGCCGCCGAGCGAGTCGCGCGAGCTTGGCGCCTGTACCGGTGCTGGGATTATAATCCCAGTTGTTGATGAGGTCGTAGTGCGTCTTAAGCACAACGATAAAGGGTCCGATGGTGTCTGCGAGATAAAGGAGCTGGTTTGTGGTGCTCACATCTGCGGAGAGACAGAGGTTGGATTTCTTGATGGACATCAGGCGGAGTAGGTAGTTGGAGAGCGGGTGCGTGGCTCTTTCAGCACGCGCTGAGAACGAGGTTGTCGTTACATGGTGTGGATGTGAGGTAGACATTGTGCTAAGATTGGTGAAGTTGTTTGGAGGTAGGAGCAGCTCGAATCTGGGGTTGGAACTTTTTATAGAGGGCCAAGCCGTGACGTGGGGTGGGCTGAGAGCACTTTGGGCTGTTCGAAATTGGAAGAGGAAATTACTTTGCAGCGCCAGGATCATCCACACGCGGAATCCAACCGCTCAAACACAAGTGATCTCGCATTTTCCGATATATGAAAGTAATATTAAAGGAAAGGAACAGTGAAAACCCTATACTTTACTTCTGGCCACACATATCACAAGGTCATGCATACAAACGCACTGCTAATTTGAAATTTTACGACTTTATTTTGTGTGGCCATATCAGCCATCTTGTACTACATGCTGCGATGTGATAACACGAGCTTTTCCAGTGTACCGTCGCAGAAAATGAAACGCAAAACCGCAAGAAGTCTAGCCACAACTATGAAATGTCCCTTAAACACCGCCCATCAGTTCGCTGATAGAAATAACGATGCCCGTCCAATGCAAAAAGGAAACCAACTAAAGAGATTCGTGAGAAACAATCTAGTCAACCTCCTCAACAGTTGGTCCATCATCATGTGAGGCACCTGCACCGCCAGCACCAGCTCCTGGGAAACCACCGGGTCCACCTGGTCCACCTGGTCCACCTTCCGAACCTTGGTAGAACTTCATCATTATGGGGTTGGCAACAGCCTCTAACTCCTTCTGGTGCTCCTCATATTCCTCCTTGGTGGCTTGTTGAGACTCGTCCAACCAAGCAACTGTCTTGTCGATCTCGGCCTTGAGGGTCTCTTTGTCGGAGGCGTCAAGCTTCTCGTCAACCTTGGAGTCGGAGAGGGTATTCTTAAGAGAGTAGGCATATGACTCAAGACCGTTCTTGGCAGCGATACGGCCAGCCTCAGCGTCGTCCTCCTCCTTGTACTTCTCTGCCTCAGCCAGCATGCGCTCGATCTCCTCTTTAGAGAGACGGCCCTTGTCGTTGGTGATAACAATCTTATTGGATTTTCCAGTTCCCTTCTCAAGAGCGGAGACATTCATGATTCCGTTGGCGTCAAGATCGAATGTAACCTCGACTTGCGGAACACCACGAGGCGCAGGTGGGATACCAGTGTGAGTTCAAACTTGCCCATAAGATTGTTGTCCTTGGTGCGCTACGCTCTCTCTCTCTCGAAAAACTTGGATTGAGCACGCCAGGCTGGTTGTCGGAGAAAGTAGAGAATACTTCGGACTTCTTGGTAGGGATGGTGGTGTTTCGGGGAATGAGGTTGGTCATGATACCACCAGCGTCTCAATACCTAGGGAAAGTGGCGCAACATCGAGGAGAAGGATCTCGTTGTACTCTTGGAAGAGGTATCACCAGAGAGAATGGCAGCCTGGACGGCACACCATATGCAACGGCCTCATCTGGGTTGATGGACTTGTTAGGCTCCTTTCCGTTGAAGTAAGTCGGTAATGAGCTTCTGAATTCTGGGAATACGGGTGGAACCTCCAACAAGGACGACTTCGTGGACCTTGGTCTTGTCAATCTTGGCATCAGCAAGGACACGGTCAACGGGCTCGGTAGTGGAACGGAAGAGGTCCTGGCAGAGCTCCTCGAAACGAGCACGGGTAATGGAGGTGTAGAAATCGATACCCTCGAAGAGAGAGTCAATCTCGATAGAGGTTTGTGCGGATGAAGAAAGGGTACGCTTAGCACGCTCGCAAGCAGTGCGGAGACGACGAAGAGCACGGGCATTGGTGGCGAGATCTAGTGATAAAGTTGTTAGTAAATGCTATAGTGACGATTTTCCCATGAAGTCCAAGAAATTGCATGGAAGGAATAATTAAGCCGGCCGTGAGCTCGACTCCGCAGCTTGCGAAAAGAAAACTCGAGAACAGCAAGGGCAATGACTTATTGCAACCATGCTGCTCACGAGGGGAAGGGACCTCTGGATACTCTCCATTTGCCCATGAGGGAAGGCCCCTCTACCCACGACACAACAAAATACAACATTGAGAAACATTCATGCACTAACCTTTCTTGTGCTTTGCGCTTGAACTCGTTGACGAAGTGGTTAACCAATCGGTTGTCGAAATCCTCACCGCCTAAGTGAGTGTCGCCAGCAGTGGACTTGACCTCGAAGATACCCTCCTCAATTGTCAAGAGAGAGACATCGAAGTACCTCCTCCTAAGTCGAAGATGAGAACGTTTCGCTCACCCTCAACCTTCTTGTCAAGGCCATACGCAATAGCGCGCAGTAGGCTCGTTGATTATACGGAGAACATTGAGACCAGCGATTAACCCAGCATCCTTTGTAGCTTGACGTTGCGAATCGTTGAAGTAGCCGGAACAGTAACGACGGCATTATTGACGGTTCCACCAAGATATGACTCAGCAGTCTCTCGCATCTTCACCAAGACCATGGAAGAGATTTCCTCTGGTGTGAATTGCTTCTTCTCGCCCTTGAAGTCAACCTCGACGACTGGCTTGCCAGCACGGTCGATGACGGCGAAAGGGAAGTGCTTCATATCAGCCTGAACCTCAGAATCCGAAAACTTGCGACCGATCAGGCGCTTAGCATCGAAGACTGTGTTGTGTGGGTTCATTGCGACTTGGTTCTTTGCGGCATCTCCAATCAGACGTTCAGTATCTGTGAAGGCGACGAAGGAGGGGTTGTGCGGTTGCCCTGGTCGTTGGCAATGATTTCGATACGATCATCTCTGTAGATACCCACGCAAGAGTACGTGGTACCAAGATCAATTCCAACTGATAAATGGTTAGTAAGGCTAGTAACAACGGAAGAGGGAGGGAACTTACTGGCTGGACCCATGATTGTAATCCTGGGGAGGTAGATGTGATTATATTAGACGAGTGTAATGAAATTCTGCTTTCTTCTTTGACGTAGTATAAAGGAGTTGCAAAGGTATGTGCAAATGTGTTGGATTGAGTTTGGTATGAGGAAGAAAAAAAAGAGAGAAGGAAATTTTGGGAGGAGGGTTTTATCATTTTCGCTTGCGCAGGCGGAAGCTTCTAGATATTTCCACACAGAACCTGCCCGAAGAACCTTGAAAGTCCCAGAAGGCACAACAACAAAGCTGGACACAGGGCGGTCAGTAAATCTGGGTATTCACTCTACTTAGTGGTGACTATGCTTAGTTACGTGGACTCCAATTTTCTCATTTTCCATCTACCAGTATTTACTTTGCTCGTTTCTTCCATTTTCCACGACGAAATCAAGTTATGACGAAATAAACAGACCCCTCCATATTGTCTTTGCCTTTGCCCCACCCCACTGTACACCACCTATAACCCATTACACCCACCTACATGTAAACAAAGAAAATGCCTGATGAAGTGGCAATTTTGACCTAACCTCACTTCTGCTGCCAAGCATCACCTACAGCTCACCACCGCACCCAAGAAAAAAAAAAAAAAAAAAAAGATAAGCCTTCTCAGCTTAGGTTGTGACTTTAGAGAGGCCCGAACATTTTTGTTCCTATGAAGGACATCTCTCTCCTATGCATCATATCATCGATTTAGCCTATGGAGCATACCTCATACGTTTTCCTATACCTCCCTTTTCTCAGCTCCCCAAGCTCTGGTTCCGTTGGATGCTTAGCTTAGTTTCCCAGTGGCGGTGAAATCAAACAAGACTCGAGCGAACAGAAGAGAAGTGGAGCCCCATCGTCTGGCCTGTGCAGTGTACGACCGGTGGAGAGATGATAATAAGATCAAGATATCACCAAAGAAGCACTTCTGCAAATACAACAAGCTCTTGATTGCTTCCAGTCTTGTCAGATTGCAACTACGAAGGGTTCCTAAACCAAGCAAGAGCTGCGCCTTCGAATGCTTTGTCACCATCTCCCCAAGCTGCATTTTCATTAGGACGTCCAGGCTCTAAAGTATTCTATATTTGAGCTTGTTCAACATTCAGCTTGCTTCGTTTGCACGGCTTTTCTTAAACCATGCAATCAAAATGGGCGCACAATTCTGTTTTCCTAATGTTCAAGAAATGCAAAGTCCCAATGCTGGGCGGTCCAAAAATAACATGGACAATATCTTCTTTAGCCATCAGTTTAGAGCTATGTCCCTCTATATGAAACTAAAGTATAGACGTCACGGCCAATTGCCTTAAGGCTGACCAGTCCGTTTAAACCAAGCGTGCCAGGATCGCACAATGTGATAGAGTTCTTAATACAGTGTCAAAAGGGAAACACTGCACGTCTTGGTAGCTTACCACTTTTGAACCCCAAGCATTTTCTAGAATATAGGCTCTTTGGGATTTACCATACTCCAGCTTTTGAAGGAATTTCGTAACATGTGGTGGATTCAGTCATTGTCACCATGATGACGGTAAACCTCTTCCAAGTTCTGTATTATGAATTCAGTATTTAGGAATGAAAGCCCTTTTGCCACACGTACCCTCAAGCGAAAGCTATCCGACTAGTTTGTATAGTTACCGTTGGTTGATAGTGTCTTTTGAACTACTTCGCACTCAAGGCCTCTCGTCATGATTTTGACAGATTCTGTACCTATCAGACAACCACACTGAACAAGATTGAATAATTCGAAATACATAGAGCAAGTGGGACTGTAAGAGTTAGACCCTTTGAGTTAAGCAACGTAAATGTATAATAATGATGACATACTAGCTGACTAAAGCCATGCTCCAAACGTTAATAACAAAGCGCAGTGCCGGCTATGAAGAGAGGCAGTACCATAGGATATGGATAGGGCTAGGGAGAGAAGGCCTATCCTCTATTTACAAACTAATATCGAGTTCTGAGCGTTCTCCAGAGTTCAGACTTTGAGCTCAGCCTTGAAGGTGAATTACGAGTGGGCCATTTCAAGGCAAGGCGCTTAATCTATGTGAGTCGGTGGATGTCGTGCATGCTAGTTCACTGGCCGGATTATCTTGCTTCATTTACGGTTCCCATTTCTTGGCTTTACATTATCAGCAAATATCTCAGATTTCGAGAAGCTCATTTCACCTCTTTGGACAATCCTTCGCAAGGGCTCATTTGATCAGCATTTCACCTGATCAATGCATACAAGCTCAACATCACTTGTCCTGCATCGGGATATTTCTTTTCTTAGTTCACTCTTCAGCACTCTCTCAGACGTCAAGATATGCCATATTATCTTCACTTCATAGCATGAAATGGGTGATGTATAGCTGAAGAATAATAAAAAGGAAATCACTTGATATACATGCACGAAGGATCTATACTAGAAACACACCCACACAGGCGTATCTCCAAAATACATATTAAGCACGCTAATGGGTGACCAAATGGGGAATGAATGATGAGCACACAATACAAAAGCGCCGGAGCAGGCGATCTGTTGGTGTTGAAAGTTGTACCAAAGGCTGTAACTAACACTACATTCGTTGGCCTAGAACTAGTTCCAATGAAAGAGCTTGTCCGTCTTGATGAGCAATGATATGTACGCATTCGTGGCAAGACCGCTGGGGCGATTGCCTCTCTGCCAGCACGGATTCAAGCTCTGTTTACCTTTGTACCAGTAATATCCAGGATTGGCTCTTCAACAGGCTCTCCAGACGCCGCCTAAGCGAGATCGGCCATCTGCTCAATATAGACATGAACATCCACAGGTACTGGCATATGTTTATCGAGGAGGCTAAGCGCTTCGAACCCAGACGATCCGAACCAATTTGCCCTTGCTGCAGGGCTGCTCTATCTTCGTAGTTTAACTTACTAATACGCTTTCGGAGAAGAACTCCTTCGGGTATAATTCTCGAATAGCCAGAAGATCTGGACGGACCTCCTGTATTCGTATAACGATCTTCAAGTCACATTTCAAAGCAAGTTAAAGAAACAGTAAAGAACTAATCTCTGTACCTTTGCAGCATGGTTAGCTTCTTTCGGCGTGTTAGATAATGCGCTTTTCGCACTTGCTTCACTCCTTTTTCCAGCCCTTCGAGACTCCTCGTCCGCTAGTGTTACTCACTACCAGTGATGACACTTCTATCTAGGGGCTTTTTCTTGCTATAAACTGTTGGGCACATCTTACTCGACACATATCGAAGCTTTAGTCCTGGACTCGTTCGACCATTTCGAAAAGGCCGCCTCGGCACTATGCCTTTGGTTCGTAAGCTATCCGAACGGGCTGTAGCCTTATTCGTTGGAAATTTTAGAGTCAACAGCTGGAGCCACTGCATGAAAGTGATGAAGAAGACGTTTTCGACACTGTTTCAGCTATTCTCGGCCAGTGAAACATGATTAAAAGTCAGTCGCTAGGAGAGAAAGTTCGTTGGAAGAAGTGAAGCCAGGACGATTTTGGGTTCCGGGCGAGTTAGAATAGATGGATGTCAGTTATTGTGCACCTGCAATGGAACATCAGAGAGTCTTTATATTACTCGAATTCTGTATACCCATTCCATCACTTTCTACTAGCGGGCGTTTTTTTATTCGCCCAGGGAAAGCGCACTGCTGAATCAAAGCGACAATCCTTCTTAAATATAGATGCAGACCCAACCGTAGCTAAATCATGAGCCAAAGGATTGCATGTGAGTCAACTGTGCAGAAATCTATAAAGAGGATTTGGACCAAATGAGAAGAGAGGTCTCAAGCAAGACCTGAAGCAGCTACACCAGATATCATTGGCAGAAATTTTGTTCACTCCGACTATAGATAAATCGTTTTGGAAGGATAAGAACACGTATCTGACAAGATAATGAAGTAAGTCTAGAGAAGAGGTGCAAGTTGAGGTAGGTGAATGCACGTGCTAGCTTGCTAAAATTCTTAGCTAAGCCCAAATAAGGTAGCCGAGTGGTCTGTGCACCGCACACACTCTCAATTTCACCACCATCGTGAAAAATTACCTCGAGGTCGACTTCCAACAAATCTTCAACGACAACCCCCACGAACCGGAAAATCCAAAACTGCAACCATGGCCGGAGGTGTTTCTGTTCGCGATGTTGATGTAAGTATATACTCACCCGAAGGCTGAGGGATCAGGCAAGATGGCTGCAAATGCCGACGACAATTTCCACAGTATCAGACCTCGCAAGACTTGAGACACAATTGAGCAGGCGCGAGGGGGTCGAAGAGACCTCTGATGACGGAATTTTGCTGATACGAGGGGTTACCAGGCGCAAAAGTTCATCAACGCATACGCTGCTTTCTTGAAGAGACAGGGAAAGCTCCCCATCCCAGGTACACATCTTTTAAAATATTTCTTCTTGGAGAATGCTCTCGCATGCTAACGCTTCACCAGGTTGGGTCGATACCGTCAAGACCGGCACCGCCAAAGAGCTCCCACCACAATCCATTGACTGGTTCTACATTCGCGCTGCCAGCATTGCCCGCCACGTCTACCTCCGCAAGACGGTTGGTGTTGGCCGCCTTCGCAAAGTCCACGGCTCGACTAAGAATCGTGGATCGCGCCCATCCCACCACGTCGACGCCTCCGGCTCTGTCGACCGCAAGGTGTTCCAAGCTCTTGAGAAGATCGGTGTTTTGGAGACCGACGAAGAGAAGGGAGGTCGTCGTATCACCCAATCGGGACAACGTGATTTAGACCGTATTGCACAGACCACGATCGAGGCCGACGAGGAAGAGGATGATGACGAGTAAATGCTGCATCGGGTCTCGGGTCGCGGGTTTTCTTAAAGGACTTTACGCTGGCATGGAGCGTACATGAATAAAAGCTCTTGAAGGCAATTAATTTGCTTTCCAAATACCCAAATCGTTGTATTCTCAGACAATTTCAATTTCTTGCATCTTCCGTCATGTGAATTAGTCGGTATACGCTCAGCTGTGGAAGTTCAGCACCTGAGATTATGATCAATTCCCCAATCAAGTTTCATAAAGTTCTGCGCCGACCATCGTCTATCACACCTGTTTTAACCGGAAGACTCGAGGCAATCCAGCGTTCTTAGTCCTTTCAGTCACGCTACTTCTTTAAGGATCATGAGAGTATTTGGTACGATTCCAACAATTTGTTACCCACACCTAGGACTCTACAGAACTAAACCCTTAAAATCCCATCAATGTTACAATGGCTGTACAACCTATCGATTTTGCCCCATCCCATCCTTCTCATATCCGCATCTCCTTCAGCGCATCTCCCTTAGCGATGCGCTCGTTCAGGGAGGGCCTTGAGAACTTCCACCGCGAGCCTCTCATGCATAAGTGTAGATGACGAGAAAATGGCAAACTGTACACACACTGCCACACCCTATCACCATCAACACTCAGAATGCAAAATACACCATTTCCATGATCCATCATCCTAGCCTATTCTAAACGAGTATAACCCATCCTAAGATTCTACGCTAGTGCTTATATGCACAATGCTGCATCTCCCTTCTTCCTTTCAAACGTCGAACAGCAATTCAACAACAACAACTACCTTTAACGTCTAGCAGGCTGGGATCTTTGGTTCTTCGCAGTGATCTCCTGTTGTTATTGTTCCTGTTTCGTCCATTGCGGCCATTTCGATTTGAGTTGTTGTTTTGGTTATTGTTGTTGCCAGTAGCTGCGGTAGTCTCTGCAGCTGCCTCTTCAGTGGTGAAGGATGCTGCCGCCTGGGGGTTGTTAGCATGATACATTTCTTTGCTTAATGGAGGCAAGTCAAGACAAGTCTAAATTTGTGATGTAGGAAAAAGCAAACACGTATTCAGCCGTAGCAGCTGAAGGATCAGAAGAAATAGTAATGGATTCACTTGCCTTGGTTGCAGCAGATCCGGCAGCTCCCGTCGTGGTAGCACCCACATCGCCACCGTTATTATTGTTGTTGTTGTGTTGTTGTTGTTACTACCTCCTAGAGCAGCCTCAGGGGTTTGGACAGGCGAGGCGCTAGACGTGATCGTAAGTCCTAAAAGAGCATCCACAGCAGCCTTGTTCTGCACGGCCGAATCGGCACCCGCATTCTGGTTGGCCTCCACAGCGACAGGAAGGTCCTTTATGTTTTGTTCGATTTGCTTGTTTACAACATCGAGTGATTGCAGGGTCTGGATCTGGTTGGCAGAATTTTCTGTTGGCGTGACATCGGTTTGTTGGACTGGGAAACAGCCTCCGAACGGGCCGGCGACTGCGTTGTTACGGCATCTCACGGTGCAGATGTTTCCAGTTGAGCCTATGTAGGATGTTAATCACTGATTATAGCTAGCTTGAACATTGAACACGTACCTCCAGTGCATGCAAGATCATCTGGCATGGCGACGTTGATGACAAAGTCTTCAGTCTTTGCTTGTGATAAGCCATTTGCACCTGGGACGTTGTTGGTGACTGTCAGGTTTTGTGAAATAATGCCAGAGTTGCCTGTGACATGTTAATTTCGGGTCCAGGGTGGGAGGCCATGGTGCTTACTTGTTACATCGAGATCACAGACATAGGGACCTGCTCCATCGGCGTTGACTTGATGAATTGTTACAGCTACAGTACTGCCGGCTGTGACCTGCGTAACGGTTCCAGCAGCGAGTTGATTCTCAGTGTTCTCTCCTACATCGATGTTGCCTGCAAGTTCTGTCCGTCCGCACTGGTTGACGATATTGGCATTGATTTCAGCATCACGTATGATGGTCGTATCTAGCTGGCACGGGCTGATGGTTGTGCAATTTCTCGCAATCGACTCGTCGACTGGTAGCAATTAGTCCCTGATTTCCCACGGTCTGTATTCAGGTTACATACCTTGGAAACCAATACCATCAGGCGAGCCCTTGGTCCCTTGGACTTTGATAATAACACCATGTGCACTAACTGAGGCAGCCAACAACGACACTAGGAATGCGGAAATCATGATGAGATAGGACAGAGTTGGTGACCCGCACAGAATAAAGAATAGATATGAAATATAAGGGAGAATCGCCTGGATCCGAAGAAGACTCAAATTAGGAACTGAAAAAGAATGGATGAAGGGACAAACTGGTACAGCGAGAGAGAATGACTTTATGACTTCTCAAAAGCCGTAGCAACGTGCGTGGCACCCACATCGTAACGATACATCCCAACCTCAATCATTCATCGCAGCACAACGAGGGTGGAGATTCCTCCTGATCTCCAAGGCCAAATGGGACATTGGCCTTGCTCCTCCCTCCAACTGCAAACAATCAAGAAACATCATAGTGGCCGGTATTGATTTGCCAAGCGCAAAGATCCACAAGATTTAGGATCAACAGATGGCATCCGGAGATCAGGTGTCGGGCTCTTACCAACCATCTGAAGGAGAGATCAGCGAAAGAGCCGCATTGCCGCCAGGAGCAAGAACAGTGGGGTTGGGATGGTGTGCAGAGCTGCCAGAGATCTGTTTGACCCACCGCCAAGACTGAAAATGTGGACACCAAACGGCTATGACAATAAACGAATGATGAATCGAACGACAATAGGGAAATATGCCGCAGGTAGTGGCGCTGTGGAAGAGTTGAAACGAGCGCGTGGAAACGGAGCCACATGTTGAGCCGCACTATAGTTTTGCAGGGAGGCACAAATGGCGCGATGTGGTAAGCTGTGGCTTTACCTTAAGCCTATGCCCCTGCGCAGGTGGATTTGAGCCTAATTCGAGAAACTGCAACCGTCGGAGAATATAGAGAGATGGATCCATTCAGGATGTAATAACGTGTGTGTATGCCTTGCTCAAGAAAGGCGAGGCAACTGGTAGGCTCAACTTGCTAAATTATCGAGGCGAACGAGCCATAATCTGGAACGGAGAGTTTGAGATTATTCATGCTTCCTTCAATCTT
Organism: Bisporella sp. PMI_857; assembly: GCA_021307315.1. Classification (NCBI taxonomy): domain Eukaryota; kingdom Fungi; phylum Ascomycota; class Leotiomycetes; order Helotiales; family Helotiaceae; genus Bisporella; species Bisporella sp. PMI_857. The sequence continues at coordinate 1,019,012 of JAJSPD010000008.1, forward strand.
ATCATGGCAACACGCACAACTGCAAGTATGGTCAATGTCCGAAAAATATATGTACAATAAGCAATAAATCATACTAGTCAATACTTAGTGTAGAGCGCAAGACATCCAGAGACGAGTTGTCATATCAAAGTCTTCCTGGAGCGACGACAGTCCATTGCACTTGTGACATATCGTCGGCAGATAGATCCTGTGTGGCATGTTGGAAAAATTGAGATTACAACTTTTCATTCGGCATCATTTCCCGTCGCCCGATTGCTGAAATGCGAGATATATCCGAAAGTATGCCCTCGGCTTCAGTATGAAACTCAACCTATAGTACAGCATATTATCACGAGAACACTGTAAACCTTGTACGCCACTAAGCTCCTGTTTCCATGCTATCCCATGTGCTCCATGAAGAATACGCCCCAACGCCGACCTAATGTTTAGGTTCCTTCCTGACGCCGGCGGAAAATCACACTATTCGTCCTCCCCCTCCGCATCAATATCCATTAGATCTCCCGCAGGCACACCAAGTTCCATTTTGACATCGTTGCCACCTCCAGCCAAGACCGCCCCTTTACCCAAGCCTTCTGGGATGATGGGCCTTCCCTTCCATCCAAACTTGGCTTTCCTAATCCAGGCTTTCCCAGCCCCAAACCCCGACCCGATTGCCTGTCCCGCCGCGTGCGTGGCTTACTGTCAAAAAGAATATCATTGCCTTCGTCAAGTGCAACATTCTCTCCGTCGGCACTGTTTACTTCTTCCGCCTCGTCCCAAGCAAGACTTCATTTCCAAGTTTGCTTCTTTGTTTTATCAATGCGGGAGGTAAGCCTGGTCCACTATCCGCATTATCAAAATCTGCTTTCGTGGTACCTTTCGGCCATCTCCCAGGTCCACGTCCAGTTCCGCCAGTCTTTCGACGCGACCACCACTTCGAGAGGGACGCGACGCCGAAGAACGGCGAGAAGAAGAAGTTGTGGTTGGTCGGGGTCTTGGTGGTGGTCGAATTGGTGTTGAAGTTCCCAATGATGATCTAGATCGGGAGGAGGGGCTGGGGCGAGAGACAGATGGTCGTGATGCACTTTTCCGAGCACCAGGTGCAGGAGGGAACACTTCAAAACGAGTTGCAGGAATGGAAGCAGCGGCCTCGTAGTATGCGAGTTTTTTAGAGACACCGTTCACCCTAGGAGTCGCAGGATCGCTATTTGGCTTTGTTGTCAATTTTCCAATAGATTCGGTAATGCCATTCGAGCCATCAACACTATCGCCATTGAAACTTTCGAAGTCACGCTTGCCGTTAGTTATCAGGGTAGTAGTCTCTTCTTCATCCTCATCTCTGTGACCCAAGCCATTAAGGGGGGGCGCGTGGTCGAAAGCAGAGGCATTCCCTCTTCCCATGATGTATGGTGTCCAAGTAAGCCCCTTGGGATTGAGCTTCGCGTAGCCTTTTGCCTCGTGTTGTTTTACGACTTCACGGTAATAATCCGCCTTTAGCTTGAAAGCATAAGTGCCAGTGACAGGATCCCGTAACAGGGCTCCTAGAGCATCAAGAGCAGAGATTACATCATCTGGCGTGAGTCCCATCTCATCAGACATCTTCCTTACACTGGGAACACGATCTCCAGGTTTATAATCTCGAAGATAATAACATAGAACAAGCCGCCAATAGTTTCGATACGAGACTAAACCATGTCTGATAATGGCTTTTCGGGAGACCCTGTCTTCTTTTCTACCCTTGTGAGAAGGTATGAAAAGTCGATCAACAAGTGCCCATAACCCTTACGTTGGTGTATAGGAAGAACCAAGATACAAGATACGTTATTCAGACTGCTTGGTCTCTTCTCTTTTGAAAAGTACCCAACAAAGTGACACCCGAACTCGTCATATTCGGTCATGACGTAGAATAAAAACGGTTCCATCGTAGTAAAGGGTCTTCGATCCGAGAAATAGCTTAGCTAGAAGACAAAGATTTTGGCAATAAAGAGGATTCTTCCGGCCATCAACCTCGAAAATCATAATTTTGCCATCCCGGTATATTTCGTCGCCAGGTGGATGCTTATGATGGCACTTGGTTTTATGTCGCCAAGCAACAATGTCTGACTCCATGTACTTAAGACAGAACTCGCAGATGAATAGAGCCTTGTTTCGACTATACTCTTCTGGATATGGCGCAGCATACCAGATATCAATTTGATATTGCCCAAATTCAATGTATTCAATCTGACTTGCTGGCCCAGAAACTTTCTTAGGTTTCTTGATTCCCAATGCTGCTGCAGCTTCGGCTGCTTTTGCGACCCTTATTTTCCATCCTCCTCCGCCTTCTGCCGAGCTTCGTCAAATTGTCGTCGATGCTCTGGTTTTGGGAGCGTCATTGCTGTATCCGATTCAGCTTCTGTAAGGATCCATATGGCTTAGACTTTAATTCATCGATGTCTTTCTCATGAAGAGAGTAGAATGGCTGGGAGTAACTGGAAGGGGCATAGTTCGACGTTGACGTTAATGCTGTTGATATTCCGGCTGCAGGTCGTGAAGAGGTGGGGCGTTTCTTTTTCTGAGGCTTAGGAGGTTTGGAGAGAATCTCTCTCAGGGCGTCTGGACTAGAGGTGAATCTGATTTTAAGACTAGTGGCTGTCTTCTCCAAAATACTCGCTCGTGTTTCTTTTGGTGATGATTTTGGTCTTAAAGATCTTGATACTCGCGTAGTTGTTTGTAATTCATCTTTTTTATCCTGGCCATTCGTGATAGGCGGCTCAAGGTAATCCGTTTCGGTTGTTTCGCTCATCACCGGAAGCTGAGCATCTTTAGATCCAGCAGAGCCAACAGCTTGTTCGCGAGCTCTTCTCCTCACAGACGGTGTTGCATCTGCTTCTGCTTCTATTGAGGATGTTTTGCGCTTCCGAAGCAAACGTGACCATCCATTGGATCATCCGGGGTAATTAATTGGTTGAAAACGGAGTGTGAGTCCGGCTTGATAGTTCACGATGGGATGGCAAGAGGTCCCCTGGCACCTGTCTCTTGATAATTTCGGTGATCCCGGCTCGTGGCTTTCTGGTGAATTTGCGACGATAGGCTCTGGCTTAAGATTGTTATTGACGCACTCTGGACATATCCAATGTTCTGCTTCTAAATTGATTTACAATCAGTCCAGTTTCGAGTTTCAACTTCATAGGTAAAGTGGCTCACTTCATCTGTTTTAAGTGCGTTCGAGTTTCGCGCGCACTGCCGATGTGCTACCAAGTTGTTAACCTCGTCAATCATGATTGAGCCTAGATGGATAAACCTACCATTATCGCCACAGACATCGCAAGCCAAATATAGCTCAAAAACCTCACTTGGATCGCTTTCTTCGTCTAGTTGACAGAATCTAAAGAGCTTTAGAATATTGTGTCAAAAGATCAGAACGTGGCTGGAAACATACATGCATCGATTTGGATTCGCAGGCTCCTCATCTTCTTCATCCGCAGCAGGCTCCCACCGAGCTTCGATATCAACATCTGAGGAATTTTTGGACTCATCATCGTCTTCCGCACTTGCAGCACTTCCATCTGAATCCGAGTCTGATCCAGTCAGGACATCCTCATCATCATCCTGGAGCCGCCCAGGCTGTATCTTAACAGCACCTACGCCTTCTTCATCCTCTTCCTCATCAGCTTCCTCCGACTCAACATCTTCGTCAACCTCTTCATCTCCATCAAAGTCTGGTATCGAGTCCGCCATCTCATCATCTTCTTCGTCATCGTCGCCTTCCTCTTCAGAGAGCATCTCCTCCTCTACTATCTCATCCTCCAAATCTTCCATTTCGCTGTGGTCGTCGCGCATACCATCATGAAGCTGGTGGTTCGCCGCATAAGCATCTTCATTCTCCTCTATAATTTCCGCTGCGACATCATAGTCTTCCTCAAATTCAGCATCCTCATCGTGCGTGGCCAAGCTTTGTTGGAGCTCCTCCTCTAGGAGGACCGCTGCCGCTGCCGCCATTTCTCATATAGTTCGTATCATTCGTGTGTAGCTAGTAGGCAGCAATATTGGGGTGAATGCGCCAGATATTTGGGAGGGACGACAGTGAATCCAGCGCGTGCTTGCGCGCTGCTGGTTATCGAGCGAGGATTAACGTCTGGTAACTTAAACCTGGCTGAAGGCTAAGCTTGATACAATGACGCACTTTTCAACCTATGAATATAGCTTCCTTCAAGCGCAAAACAGCTTGCGAGGCGCCAAATCGCGGAAGAGTGTGGATGGTTGGATTAAGGAGGAAGCGTAATGAACGCGCCGTTTGAAGCCACAACCTCAGTAGAATAATTATTGCCACGATTAATTCGAGAGTATAATGCCTTCCGACGCGTAAAAATAGGTTTCTTTGATCCGAATTCAAATTCTGGATGTGGAATAACACTGTCTTCAACATTCTGGCCCAGACCTCATTGTCAGTGTCGTTAATGGTGATTAGTCAGCATAGCGCCAAGCCTCTGAACTTCACGTCAATTGCAACTGCTAGTAAACTCTCGACTGCTACAACAAAGTAACTGGGTATGTAAATCATGAAGGCTCCGTGATTGACGGCGAGTTAATTGAGTCATAGTATCGAATTATAATCACCACGATGGGTGTCCCATTCGAAGCGCTCCTCCGTATGGGATCATGCTCGTTGTACGTTTCTTTCCCTTAGCCTCCAAGTACCTCTCCTCAAGCAGACGATCAGAATATTAAGAGTTGCAGATGTTCGGCATTAGCGGAGCTGGGTTATCAAAAGGTTAGACATATGCAGAATGGAGGAAAGAGGGCGAGACACTCGATTGATCAATGGGACAAGGTAAGAGAGCCTTACTCTCATTACCGTCAATGGTCACACAGAATGCTAACAGATCTATAGCAAAGTAAATAATTGCTGTATCGAAAAGCATAGCTAGAAGCTCTGACATAATGATAGTGATGGACCGTGATTTCAGATTAACGGGCTTTCTGAGAGGACAAACAGATAATCCAGCGGCGCCTGCAGGATTTGAAGTGAACAATCCTTGGAGAGTATAGACCCTCTTCCCCCTCGAATGATTCGACCGCTGACTCTCTGAACAGCTCGAAAAGCGCTTTTTCTAAGGGATACTGTGTTGTGGTCTTGTACATATACATTGGGGGATCGACGCGGATTAAAATGTCCGTCTAACCCAGAGAAATCATCATTGAGTTGCAGTTCAGCAACAATCTCTTTATCCTAGATCCGCTTCACAGCACATCTCAATTTAGCCAGCCCATAGTATTCTGGTTGTCAGGGATCTATGGCATTACTCCTTCCATAATCTTATCGTGTTACTTGTGCTCGTTGCTCTTTCAGGCCGTACAGTGCACTAATTATTCTAATAATTCGTTGAACCTTTCTGCGACAATTCTCTTGTTTCTCACATAGCTTCTGCCGGCAGCCTGGCAAGTCAGTAATCGGCGAGTGGGACAAACCTCATTACAAGCGGAATTACTCAGATAAGGCGTAATAGTGTACATTGGGCATTCTTAATTCTAGGCCTAGTCTAATTCTTGGCCATAGAATGAAGTGAGCCCATATAGACACATGATCCAGGTGATGTTCACTTCTAAATCACTTTCTATATTACGTAACACAGTCTCTATCTCGCAATTAGAGAGCCCAATCATTGTCTCATGATCCTTGAACATCCTCGTGTATTGCGCTCTCTACGCGATGCTGGCTAGCAATCTCGTAATGGATGCTTAAGGAGAGGAGTGTTTTTAATGTGTTTTAATATGTTGGATTCACAACGTGATATAAATCTTGCTTGAGCAATCGTAATGTAGTAGCGATCGTGAGCCTGCTGCTTCAAGCGACCATTCATCACGCACAGGCGGCATGGGACCGAATCTCAGGTCATTTATAGCCGTGTTGATATCAAAATTATCGAAGATAACATGACCAAACAGAAAACCTTGATAAATAGCAGATACGTCTGACGTACCACCAGTAGCATAGCTTTAGAACCCCGCTGATCATCTCAGAACCAGTCAAATGTCAAGTCAATTTTTGACAGCTGAATTACTATCTAGTGCAGATACTTAGCCTGACCGCGGTCAAACTTATAAACATGTGGGCCAGTCGCATAAAATTATGATCAAAATTACACATCTCTTCAAATTGACTGCTGCTTACCTGCACCATTTCCCTCATCTACAGCTTTAGGGCTAACTTAATTCGCCTAATGCCATTGAGCAGCAAATCCTCTAGCAGCTTTCCATCCCCCAACGGGAACCAAGATGTCATCTGTGAATACACACGAATACTATATACACGTGAACTTCATTGCACTGCCTATTTCAAGGGTCCTCTCTATCGACGAAGCAATTCTCAAGAAAAAAGATATTAGAAAGGGGTTAAGCGAGGTAGATTGTGATCACGTGATATCGCAATTAGAATTAGAGCAGCATGTTTTTGCAAACGACAGAGTATCTACGACTCCTTAATAAGAGCCCGTACTACTTCGAGATAACTCAAGTATTCTTTTTTGGGTGTTTCAGGTTTGTGGATCTAATCATCCTGGCTCGCAAAGAGGAGTTCATCGAGGAGAAGCAGGGGTGGTGGTTGAAACCAGCTGGGTAAACCTCCTGCTGCAATATGCATGCCAATATGTCATTGCCAGGCCATCATTTCGTTAATCTAGGGTACTCAATTAAAGTTACCACGCGTTCAATACGTCAGGAATCAATGGCATATATACATCCCCAGAGAGGAGGTCTACCCTGCTCCTAAACAAAGGTTGGAAAACATGTTTCAGCACAAGATCCCGAGCTGTGAGACTGTCGAAAATAGTGTTCATTTCAATGCCCAAGATGATGTAGCATTCCCAGAATTCCCATACAACAGCTGAATAGTATCTTAGAATCTCTTTCCCGTTTCGTGCAGCCATATTCACATGTTGCAAGGCAAAATTAACGCGCTAGGTAGAAGTAGGATGGCATAGCCTTTGACCTCGATCATAGAAATAATATCGTGAAATGTAACTGCTACATTTGAATTCGAAAAATTCTACCACTGACCATATGGAACAAGAACTATGAAGGCTGCGCAATTCAACCAGTAATCTCTCAAAGGATCTTCCCGGGTATTGGCCACCAGTTCAGACATGATACTTTAGGATCACGTATTTCATATGAGCTACGTCGTTCATTTACCGGTTACCATCTTATGAATATATGTAAGTTAGCTGTGCATTCCAGTGTAGACATTATGGAACAAAAACTCTTAGAGCTCTGGTGTCTTCTCGTTCTCCGAGTGATCTTATGCGGTATCTCAAGTACGAAAATACTGATTTTTAATTTATTAAAGGCTTTTACCGGCCACATGGCAACATAGAAGTGATATATTATGATAATTGTAGTTTAGCAGGGCAAAAGGCAGGAGTTCGTATATTCTCTGTGGACCAAAGCACTGCTCTTCATCATACACTGTGCTTGGACTTCCAAAACAGGCGTTTAAAAACAATATTGTTGAAAATTAGAATGTAATACTCCTTTTAATGCATTAGACAGCTCCGCCAAGATTATATTTACAGAGAGGCTAGGAGCCTTGTCTAAAGTAGTATCAAGTCTTGCCGGCATTCCCTTTTCGCAACTCGTAGCACTAAAACAAATGGATTGTTGCTCATGGCTTACTAGAAAAGGACTTGAGGGCTAGACGTACAGGAAGACGTGAAAGGCAGGAGGCGTTTTGGCACAGAAAGAAACCATAGACATACTCAGCTTCTGCGCGATACATCTCCAATGGCCAGAGTAAGGCAAGGAAATGACATTGTAGTTACTTAGAAAGCATTGCGCACCGTTTCATATAACATAAACGGTGACAACAAAAGCAATAGCCTCATGGACGCATTAAAATGGCATCTCAACAATGCCAGCCCGCCTGCGATCGAAACCACACTCAAACCTCAAAGTATGTTGGCACAGACACTTCCATTTCGATATTGCATCGCCATGGTCTATAAAAAGATATGAAAGACCTCTGCGTAACTAGCTCTGAGAGCGAAAAGTTATTCCGACCGGCATGATGCTCACACGCATGAAGCAACCACACATGTGTTTCAAACCCCTTTTACTTTTGTGCTTTGACATTGCATTATTGTATATAGTTAGACTTCCTTCCATCTATTGTTGTGCCCATTTGGTGTTCGTTAGCCTTTGCCATACTCTTGTTCTTAGGTTGAGGTGAAAGTCGAGGCATTTCGCGTTTGATATTTGTGTTGCGTTCCATGGAGTTTTTGAGGTACGAGATGTCGATATGCTTGATGCGATTTCCGAAATCCGTATGGCCCATCTCTGAATGAGCTTTGAGCTTCAGGGTAAGACTGTGGCATGGTGCCATGCTTTTTGAACGGATGTTGTGGAGAAGTGTCAGGATGAGAAAATAACTGTGACAGCAATCAGACAAATTCGACGATGGAGGTTACCTTGCAGATACTATGAAGTAAGCGCACTATTCACTCAAAAATTTACCTCTATAGATACATTATTTAACGGAGATGTAGACGATTGAGCCCTGATGATTCAGTTCTGTGGCCGGAAACTCCAAGTCATCTCCGTCAGAGGTATCCACCATGGAATCCGCAGGAACAGGTTCGAAGGCTAGACCACAGCGAAAGTTGCAGTAGGCGCGAATGAAGCAGTACCCCTCCTTTTGGTCGCATGTCCGACTTCAGACCAATATTGAGTTACCACAACGGCAATGTGGCGCGCACCATCTCTCTCGAACCGCGCAAATGATGAGTTGCATACGAACCGGAAATTGGACAGCTCAGCAGAGAAGGTCTGCCTGAAGGCTATGTTGCCATCTCTGTTAAACGCTCTAAAAAGCGCTTCTCGGGAAATGCTGGCTCTTCAAAAGGTATCCTTTATGGCCCGGGGGAGAGGGGGGGGTCCCGGCTGCGGTAATGCTTAACACGGCGCCCGTTAAGCTGCAAGTTTGGTAACGCTATACCACCTATATGTCTTATTGGGTGGCAATTATTGGCGGGCAAGGCCAGGCCGTTGCCTTCATATGCATTGTGGGGATTTCTGGGGCAGTGTTTCTTTCCACGGAAGGTTGAGAAGACGGAGTTGGGCAGGAACTCGGGACGAGGGGAGTGATCGCGATATGGGCAAATGCAGGGCCGGCGAAAGTGCCTGGTATGAGGCTGCCGTTTCTATCTCGGAATGCGAACCTTCGATCATAGTGGCCCATTGTCCTGGACTCACGTTCCTTTAAGTTGTACTTGCAATTTTGTTCAGACTTAGGAGGAGGTATGCATGATGTTTCTCATTCCCACGCGAGACTAACCTATATTAATAGCGCAGTGTTTCTATAAGCCAAATTTGGAGGCGAGAGGTTTCTTTAGAACTGCATTCATATCTAGGTTTCGATTCCCAGCGGAATATAGGTAGGGAACTGAGGCAGATATTGGTTGATCCACCTAAATTCACTTATATAAATTACCACTACGATATCCACGATCGGGAGACATATTAGGTCTGCAGGAGCAATGCAGTCTCTCAAAATAGGTCATTATTCTTAGGAGACGGTTCCGATATCTAATCATTAATGAATCGTTCTAGAGAGAGCAATGGCGCTGTCGCTTTCGTACGGCTCAGTGATTCTGAATAATGATATGTTCGCATATATATACTGCCTGTTTTTGCAAGGGATTGATATATTAAGGCTTATATGTCGACTTTATGGGGCCTAGAAGGTCAAGGACAGTTGAGTGGGAGTCCGTCACATTATGAGAAGCACATGGTTATTTAGCTGATGCTTGCAGAAGATGCCTTGCTCAGATGGGTTTTTATTATTTCTTTCCGGAAATTCATTGTTGTCTTCTTGATATCTTGTAAACGGCAAGAGCTATGACTCAACTATATCAATCTTGGTTGCTTCGATATGATTCTTATGATTGCTGGATACTGTAAATGCAAATTTTCTTCTTGAAATCAGATGACTTGTCTTCAATGCAAAGACGCATCGCAGAGACACAGCCTCCATGTGCTTTCGCCGTACTCGGTACCCGTTGCTCACGAGAACTTTATGGTAGGATTGAGTACATGGGAAAGCATACGGGACCACTCACATGCCAGGATGCGAATTGGACAGTAATCGCGCGGTTCATTCAATCTATATCCCTGCCTGTGTACGTCCGCCATCCACGAAACTGACCGCCATAGAAAGTGAAGCAGTGTGCGTTCCCAAGGCAGTGATGCCTATCCTTGAAACTGTAGAAAAAATCTTATTAACTTCTATGCTCATACAAGTGTTGTATGATGTTCTGATCTGGGGCGAACCTCATGTGCGAAACTATAATCGCTTAGCTCGATAGTTCGATGATGGATGTTGGAGGGTGACGACGCCGAGAAGTGGGTCGAAATTCAGATACACGAGCCTTCTTTCAAACCGGTGTGTTATAATACGATCATGCTATAGGGATATAACTGAGTTGGCTGTGATCCTGTGCTTGGTATAGATCGACTGGAACGCTCCGAAAACTCTTCAAGGATACAACAATAAGTACCGGGGCCGTTGACCTTGTGCGTTCTGCATGGGGATGGTGATACCTTGTCTGCTTCGCTTCGGAGATTATTGAAGTCGACCTTAGTTGCTGTAACAATGAGCCACTCGCACCCTGGTACAGGCCTCGAGAAGCGCTTGATCTGAAGCGTGAATTACTCTACACTGTACACAGTACCCTCCCCTGTCTACAAGTTAGATCACCACTTCGCGCTCAAGGGTGTGGCAACAAATCAATATTTAAGAAATAATATCAGTGGTTTTTTTTTGGTTTTTTTTGGTTTTTTTTGGCCCCTGTGCTCACGCGAGCATTCAACTTCTTAAATGTTGAGTCCACTTGCAGAATTGCATGATTGCGATGAGTCCAAAGTCAGAGTTTGATAAACGCGATGATGTGACTCTGTAATAAGTTCGTCTACAATGTTCAGGATAGATCCACAAATTTTTTATTTAAATCAATAGTTCTCGTGCTATGATCATGGTGCTCATATAAGCTAGGCTCTCTACACGGAAATCGGGCCTGTTTACCTATAATTGATGATCAGCGCAATATCTGTGGCACTAACGATCACCTTAGAGAAATCTTCAAAGTTCGCGTGAGAACCTGTCGCAAAAGCGCTGGCTGGTACGTACAACTCTTGCCCTTTACAGCAGTGAGATTTAATTGCTGGTCTCGGACAACACAAATATCATTCCACAGTCTTACAACTTCGGTAACCTGGGGAGATGCTCGAGTGTTCAACTGCACGGACACTACCGTGCCAAACGATGGAATGCGACCTGTCATATCTCTCCAGAGATGGAAAGGCTCAATCATTCTAGAAGACAGATCTCGCACACTGGTTGGCATGAGCTACTGAGGAAGATTGAATCTTAGTGACATTGGCGAGTATTCAGTCACCCCTTTTACTTTCTCAACTCGACGGAAATATAGACATATTGGTATTATCCTTGATCATTTAATAAACATATTAACTCATATGAGCGCCATGCACAATTTGGATCGCGATTGCTAAAATGGGGGTTGTACTCAGTGTTGTGGTTCGCCTTATTCTCATCTAGAGGATGAAAGCGATAAAATAACTTTTATCATGCCATACGTGAGTATACATTTGTGCCATAGACACTTTGGTCTCTGATCCAAGGCCTTACATCTGATGTATTGAAAATGCCATTTTGTTCGCGTTAGTAAAGTGTGTCGGGTTCTAAGGCTAGAAAATCGGTTTGTGAATGCGGTTCTAGCCTTCTATACCACGTAAAGCCTTTGCCCTTTCTAACAGCTTTTAGCTAGTTCTTATATATTAATTCAAATCCTTAGACTGAAAATGAAACTGAATACATGGTCAGCAGGAGACCAAAAAAAGCGTCACTGCAAAATCAAATGACTGCTTGAGAGAGGTCAAAATGATAAGCACGGAAGAAACTTGAAAATTTAGAGATCAAAATAGCTTCATTCCACGATCTATATGTCGATTGTCTTGAAAATCGTTGTTGATGTGCCTTGGCTGCAGTGGAATGATCTGACTACGCCAAGCCCAGAGCATTGACAGCTTTGACTTCTGATCGGCCCAAAATCATACCAGGCGGTTTAGCTCGAACGGCACTGACATCATAGTAAGCATAATATAGAAACTAGCCATAAATTATCGGCTTAGTATTCATGAATTATATGTCAGAACTAGTCAGGATGGGGATGGACAAAAGGTCTAAAGGTCCAAGCCTCTGCGTCCGAGGCTGAACCCGGACCACTGCTTCTACAGCTGCACCGTTTGATATATGCAATAGCTCAGATCATCCGAGCTGTTCGGGCTGAACGAGGTAGCTTGAGCGCAAATCATAAATCGGCAAATAGGAAGCATCATGAATATTTTGGAGCTTCGAAGGTGGATCGCTGTAAGGAATAATACGGCTGATGGTTACCGTGGCTTTATTGGTTGCCGTACAACGGTTTGAGACAATGGATCAACTTTGTTTGAGAAGCGCGAGGTGATGTGTCCGTCAGTTTTGGAAATATGAGACAGTTTGGGTTCGCTTCGAGACAGTTGCCAAGCATATTACGCCGAAGGCTTATTTTGCATGAAGAAATCATGTCGTTTATGATATTGGAGTGTTGGCGCACCCTATAACTTCATGCTGAACAACATATGAAGAAATATGATCCGAGCGAGCCCTGCTGACTTACTGCCTATCAGTGTCGTAGCGCTTGGTCGAACTACGACACATACGAAGTCATAGAGAATATGCATGAATAATTGCTTGCGGCTTGTTCCTGACTACTGTATCAACCGATAACATTAGCGCCCTCGTGGCTCGGCGTCCTTGGACTTAAAAACTGATGATTGTTGGTGAAGTGCGTAACATGAGCAGCGCTGGTAGTTCGATGGCGTTCCGATCCAGACCTGCTGAGATCTCATGCTCGCCGGGAGAAGCGATCATCGACTGTCACCCTTTGCTATTTCTCGAGCAGCTGCATTTTGCCATGTGGCCTCCTTGTGGAAGTGAGGTCAGTGCGGCTGTAAGCTGCAGCACTCCGTTTGATCAGGGTCTAGCATCTGCAAGAAGGTCCCCGAGACAAGCTGGCGGTTGTGGCTGCACAGCGATAACTTTAAAAAATAAAATAAAAGAGAAAATAACTTTGTGAGGTTTGGACGGCAGCCAGGTCACAACGGGGTACACATTAATAACGTCTTTTTATTGTCTGTCCCTGAGCTATTAGGGTAGCACATGTTACTCAGATTCCGCTTGCTCGGGGAATTCGGTCCTAAGCGAGAGAAGATGACCAGCAAACCTGGACGTCCCGTCGAGCTTCGGATGACCAGGCAGGTTACAGTAGGGGATGACGATCATTGCAGGTAGAAGATGCAGGGCCAAAGTAAGGGCGCACGAGCTGTTGGACCGGGCTCAGGAATCCAATCTTCCGTAGGACGTCGAAAATACTTCGAAATGGCAGCCGTGCACGCCCACCGTAACGGAATCGAGCCACCGCAAGCGCGCGAAAGCAGATTCCTCAAAGTGGGAATGATAAGTGCCTTACATCCCGTGATGTCTCGAGAAATGAAATAAAATGCAGGAAGGAGGGAAGGAAGGCTTGGAGCTCGAAAAATAATGACGTTTCGTAGTAATCAAGATTGTGAGGAGAGGGAAGAGGAGAGGTGAGGATTGATTAAGAAATAGATTGCAAATACAGAGAGGGGAGAGGTGGTTGAATTTCAACGAGTATCGTAGATTCTTTTCACCGCCACGACAGCTCTGACTCTGCAAGACACGTGATTGTTTGTGACAGTGTTGGTTGGAGAATTTTCCAATCCTGTATCCCTCCTCCCCCCGGATTCTTGTCTTCCCGAATAATTGACCACTCTACTTACTGTACACATGCATCATCTGGACAGTTTACTTACTTGCTGTAGCGCCACGAAAATATCATTTACGGTGGACAGGGTAATTTGATGCTGCAGGTCCCCGTGAACATTTGGTCAGGGAGCGCCATGCACCCTGCGGCAAGCACCCGACAGGGGATGCTGTAGGGTGTTCTCTTTGTACTGTACTGTACAGTACATCCCCATTTACTGAGAATGTGCAAGTTCTGATAGGCTGATGGCGTAGGCACCAAGTAGCAAATAGATTCGAGGTGAATAAAAATTAAATGATGTTATAGTAATTTAATTAATATGATGACTTCCCTAAGATGACGGCTTAGATTTTGGCTAATCTTATATTTTGCTTGAGGGTATAATTCTTCAGCTTATGCTCTATACTCTATATGCTCATATTGCAAAAGCCAAAATAGACCGTATAACACGTGTGGTAGCTAGATCGCCCCTTTGTATTTTAATGCCCTGTGGCGAGGTGTTTAGTGCATTGCATGACATGTGTGCTGGCACTGCATAGCATCAGTACGTATTTGTAAAGCTTGGAGACAAGAAGCGTAACAGAGACTCGGTGGGCTTATACATCACTCTTTACACATGGTGAAATACATTTCATAAGTAGTATTAAGGTATGGACACCTAATGTGCACTACAGAAGACATTATCTAGCATCTTACGTCAAAGGAAGCGCAAGCCAAAGTGGTCTCGAGGCGGCAGGAGCATGCGAATTTATAGAAAGTGACCATAACAACCGCCGGATCGGTAAAAGTGATGTAACTTATGCATACAGAATCGCAGGTGGCTTTCACTAAGGTGGGATTGGTGCAGGTTATCGTCTCGCCGTGTGGGAAAAGCCAGGCCGTGGAAGTTTGTTGCCCCAGTACCTACAGTATACATTATTTGTCTTTCTAGCCTTACAAAGTCAATTCGGAGCGCCCCGAGAACCACCTTAAGCCACCAGAACAAGCGTGGAATAATACCCGATGACCGTGCAAAGTATCCATGAATACGTCAATTGAAGGCCCCCATCTAGACCATAAAGGTTATTGCCGTGTCTGGGCACATACATGCACGGTAAATTATTCTCCTTTGGGTTCAAGGTTCTCATCTCATCTCAGCGACGTGCCAGCCCCTGTAATTTGATCTCCAAAGAGGCTTGCAGAACTTTGCATTCTGAGGCACCAAAGCCTTGATCTTGCATTTCTCATCGGTCAGTCATCTCAGCGTTCGTCTGTTCCCCTGTTCCACAGCAAGCACTATCCATGGTCGTTCGTCGCATAGATTCTCATCATGTATGCGCTCAGGCGATCCCGTCTAAGCGACGCACACCGCACGAGACGACTACAACCTCTTGCCGAGTTTTTGTCCTCCTGGACCTTCAGAGAGGCAAATATGGGCGTTTTATTAATTATATTATGTCTGGCGCTAATTTCTCGTAGTGAAGCGAGTTATCCCGTTACGGTAATGCTGCGAGTAGGAGTTCGCAGCTTAGCGGCCGATGCAACATACATTGACAGGCCTCCTTCTCGTCTCCAGATCTTGAACCCTAAGCTCCCCACAACGAAGCACAGTCCACCACCTTTGCCGCCTCTCATACGCTATCCGATCCATCTCATCCCAAGTTCTGGTCTTGCCCTGCTATTTCCTGCCCAATTGCCATAGCAGCCACTTTGTGCTCCCAGTCTTTCTCCGGGGTCCCACCTAGGCTTTGTCTTCTACAGCTACTCACAATGCCTGCCCTTTTCCTTCCCTGTTCCTCCCGCTGTCATTCTGGTAAGAAGTGGCGCCGCAACCCGAATTATAGCTCTTAAGCTTCCCTTTCCCTCTGACATCCCTCCAGCTATGCCACCCCAGCAGGACCCCAGCAACGAACTCATACTACCACAGGTATCAAGCCGTACCGTCCGAGCTTACTATCACCTACCTTGCTCATAGCTCACAGATTTTCTCTGATCTGCTCATCCGCAGCACTTTAACAGGCTGCAGTTCGCCTCTCCAGGTCGGGCAAAGTCTCAAAAGTGTCTTTACCGCATGCGTTTTGATAGAGCCAAGCCGTCTTCCTGGCCGTGGGTACTGCGTCTTGACCTCACACTGTCCCTCCTCCACCAACAATCGCAGCCGCCAATATTACGACTATCCCTTCTCATTTCCCTTTTCTGTTTGCGGCAAACGGTGCTTGCGGGTATCCCGGCATCCCTAAACTGAACACTTTAGACACGCTATCTGATACTCTCAACAATCGCTCAAACAGGAATTCTAAAGCATCTTCATCTGTTCGGAGCCTGAAACCAAGATCGACTGTGGGATTGCGTCTAAAATCCACGAATCTGGAAAGTCCAATCGACTTGACCCACAGCTATCACAGAAAAATATTACATTTTCCTAGCTCTAGCATACGTCTGGATGGCCTGTCTTTTCCAGTGTGATGTCCAATAGAGGTGTTGCTGGCCAAACCCACCCACAATCTATTCGCTGCCGCCATATATAGTCTCCGCAAGTACTGATCGCATACTGTTCCGGAAGTGCATATTCGACAGCCGTTCGTTCGTCTAACGGTCTAATCGGCAACCGGGAGGGATCAGTCACCAATCAGATTTGTCATTTTCGGTGGTATCTGTGTACTTTCTCCATCTCAGCCAAGGCCATATTGTCCCATACTTACCTACTTGTCTTCCTTTTGCCCATAAGGTGCATGCCACATAACCTTTCAATAATCAACCCTTGTCCCTGCTTGCGCTTTCTACGGTTGGACTTGACGGCTCTACCTAATTCCGCTCCTTTCATATCAATTTTTTTAGTTACACGCTGCCGCGGTAAAGGAACTACTAGATCCACATCACAACGACAAGCGCGATTACAAGCACCATCACGGCCAGAACCTTACCTGTTCATCTGTGCTCAACGAACATAGATCAATCCTAAAGTTCCAGGTGCCGCGCTCTGTACCAGCCTTACCAAATCTTACGGCACTTCTTCACTGGAATTACAGCATCCCGGTCCCGCTCCCTCCTAGGTGTTGTCTCGTCTGAAGCTTGACTTGGACAGCTGTCCCATGGGGCATGTAAGGACTACTGCAGGTTCATCTGATCTCATCATACGGTATCATCTCCCACATCTCGGAGGCAACCGAGAAAGAGCCTCCAATTCTATCTGGGTCAACCCAAACCATATCTAAAACCTCTTTTCCTCAGCGCTTTTCCTCAACTAGAAGCATTCAATCCCAAAACAAGGATCAAGGACTCATACTGCTGGCACACTGGCCACTCCTTTTGCTTAGGGAAAATCCTAGGTTGTTCTTTCATCTGGTTTGCATTCGGAACCTAGAGTGCCATCGAGTTTGATCTCAACAGTCTCAAAAGTCCGGGGCAGGAGCTAATACCTCGAGAGCACCTCAGCTCGCTTTCTGGTAACACTTTTGTGGACCAGACTGTAAAGAGCTGTTGTGCGCAAGCATATATATATTGAATTCGACTATTCCATTTCCCCACATGCTTCGATACAACATCTATAGTTATCCAAACTTAGCCACGCTAGAAACCAAACCACCGGTAATCGCTCTTTTTATTCTCATATTGTCACCAATCAATATAGCTTCGAGCACCTATCCGGAGCCTGTTGGTTCAACCTGTTGCTCAGGGCAGCCGACAGTAGGACGGATCTGGATCTGGAGCGTAGAAGCCAAACGGATTCGGCCTCATGAGTTCCCAAATTACTCCTACTACTGCTCACCATTTCGAGGACTCGAGGCTTGTACAACTCCCTGGCTTGCACCAGTAAGTTCCCACTGAAAAGATGGAAGTCCTTGTTTAGAATCGCTAACCTGAGCTGTCCTAGTGGAGATGTTGAGCTCGAAGTGGTGCAGCAACCCAAGTTAACGAAAAAATCAATTGCAAAAGAGAAAGGTCAGTTTACATGAGTTTCCCTCTTCGATATTTTTTGTTGACCATACCAAAGATCGAAAAGCAGTTGATCCGCCACCAGTTGTACGGCTTAGGATCTCGGAGCGAGCTGATCCAGGCCAGCAATTTATGCACAGTACGAAGCCGCCTTGGTGCCTGCCTGTGTATCGTGCTAACGTAATTAGGCCCCTATCTATTCATGATTGTTTCCCTTGTTCAAGCTCCCGGTGGCCCATTGCCACCAGCAACCGTCGGCCAATCTCTTAGTGGAACACATGTGTCTTCCCTCCATCGAGTGAAAAACCTAGACCATAAGGGCGATGGAGCATACTTTGTCTGGGGTGATCTATCCGTTAAAATTGAGGGAACATGGATCTTACAGTTCAACCTCTATCAAGTTGATCCAGTGACAGAGCAGACTAGTTATATTACATCTTGCCAATCTGACCCCTTCTTCGTCCATGAAGGTAAAGGTTGGCCAGGGATGGATGAATCGACACCAATTACAAGTCACTTCGCCAGCAATGGTGTCAAGATAAGAGTGCGAAGGGAGCCACGAAGTCTGCTCAAGAAGCGAGGGCCGGCTGCTGATGATTATCAGCCTCGGAAGTATAACAAACCAAAATTACAGCAATCAAGACAGGCTGATAAGGAATCCAGCAAGGGCGATGACTTTCTCCAAAGTCAAGGTGAGGTAGCAGCGGCTATTCATGCACCTTACACCCAGCTTCCTCGGCTAGAGACTGCAGCAGCTGGTCTCGGGGTGGAGGAGCATAGCTTTAAACGATCAAGAACAGCGTCTCACACACCATCTCCATCCTTGGGACAACACCATCGTGGCCATGGATGGGAGAACAGAAATCCCCCTCCGAGAATGTTCTCTGACCCTCAACCAGCGCAAAGGGCCTCGCCATTACTTAGCCAACACCACCAGCCACATCATTCGCAGAACGCGCCTTCCAGAATGTACTCCGATCCTCAGTCCTCGCAGTATGGTATGTACGGGCAAACTTTGCAATCGAACTATTCCCCGCAGAGCTTTACTCAACCAAACTATTCACTGCCTTTCAATCTGTCCCCTCAAAACACAGAAAATCCTCGAGAACCCGCTTACGGCTATAATCGCCCACCAGAGAATATACTCGCGTCAACCGGCAGACAACGTTTATCCCTTGCTGTTCCTACCGCATCACAGGCTGACTACCAGTCATATGAGTACCCTCATCAACAGCAAGTTCTTACTCCATTGAGAGGCGTTAGTGAGAGCTTGGGTGGGCTAAATGTACGGTCACCGCCACTTGGACCGGATATGGGAGGCTCCATGGGCCATTTCTCCTACAGACAACATCCGAGCTCGGCATACTACCCTCCAGATCCGGTCTCCTCACTGTATACGCCACAGGGAAATCCTTCAATACAACAACAAATGGACTCACCTCTACCACCCCAAGCATCAACAGGGTTTAGTTCATACCAACCTTATTCTGCTGTTGGAAATGTGCCGGGTACTGTCTCAGAAGGAGATACAACGCAAACACCTTCCTTTAGAACCGCCGGCTCAGGCCAGCACTTTGGACACTCTCGAGATGGGAACAATTAATCTTGTACAATTTTCCTTTGGGCAGCTGTGGCGTTGATTTTTATTTTTATTTTTATTTTTTTTTTGGTTGAAAATTACATCAGCTGGACGCAATCTGCCATTTTTGTGATATTGCATTTGGCGCCGAAACTGAACGCATCTTTCTATTTTTGCCTCTAAATTTCTATAGCATACGACTGAAGGGAGGAAAGGGAATACATTGCATATTGGGTTTTGGGGGTCCCAGTGATACCAACAACATTCGTGGGCGTTAGGGAAGCGGCATACAGTACGTTCTGAGGTGGGAACGGGCTATAGAGGCGTCCCAGCTTTAGCTATTCAGCATAAGGCTGGTAGCAGTGTATACTCGGAGGAACGACAAATATGAGATGGTTTTAAATTAATACCCGGTTGGCTACCAGGTAGTGCAGTGCCTGGAGTCCGATTCTACCTAATGATACTCTGCACGCTTTGTATCTACATAGTTAAAATACGTGAACCGTGTTCTGAATATTGTGTAACCAAGCCCCCCGGCTTCGGGAAAAGTGACGATACCTAGCGAAGCTCACCAAACGGCGAAGCGGGTGACCATCGGTAGGGCTGAACCTAAATCTTTGTTACCATTAAATCCATTGATGGGTACCATTTTCCACGTGTGCCTTCAACATCAGCTCCCGCTCCCGTTCAGGCTGTTATATTGTGTTACGCAGCCTTGTGTAGCAACTCTCCAGACTCGGCCTAATGGATAGGCGTGATCTTATAAGTTAGACGTCCTTGTCCATGTCCTAGACCTGCCGGCTGATTTTGGCACTTTCATTGACATAGTTCGTCGGATAATACCCATGAACTTAAGTTTTAGCTCCCGTAGTGGGGTTGTAGGGATCAGCATGGTGATTGCCTTTTATGGGAAGATTGGTGGGGTGCGTGGATGGAGTACGCTTTGTAAGTGAGGCTTGAATGTGGACGAGAGGATAGTTGATGCCTTGAATGTGGGAATAGATAAGTATATGTTACCGGTTTCATTGTGAGCAGCTGCGTTTACCATTCCTCTCTTCCGGAGTAGCCGTCTGATCGAGGCGTTATTGATCTTGGTTAGTTGTTTGCGTGGCCCTGTGTGCCCTTGGGCAGCGCTTGCAAAAGTTGCCTCATGAAAGTATGAAGGGGGTAGGAAATCCTTCAGTTCAATGCTTAAAGCCATCTAAAGGTAGGTACATCGTCTAGAGGGTTGTGGGAAGCAGCTTACCCTATGACAGATCTTAAATTTTTGGGTTCTGCGGGAGCGTGCCATCACTGTACCCTTGGCCGTCAGGGGTAAAAGCTGCACCCTCCCCCGTTCCACACGAGTTATCACACATCTGCAGACTAGACAAGACGCGCCTATCGATGAAGATAGTGTGGAGCTCAGATCTGGCTGCTTGCATGCAATCAAGGTTTACCACTTCGGTGGAAGGATTTGGGATGAGGTGGAAATGCGATCTTGGTTCTCGGAAAGCGGCATGTTTTCAGGGTTCCGGGTTGGTGGAATTATTGCGCAGCAAGGCGCTTGGGCCGCATGGTCGCGAGATGGAAAGCAAGGGAAATGCCTTGGATTCTGGGGTAATGGAATTAGGTTTTGCATGCATTGTTAGCTGGCGTGAGCCAATAAGTAAAGGTATATTTAGGTTCAGTTGGATGATGGGTGTGATACGTGAGGAGCATGAGTGAATCAGGTTTCAACGAGAAATCGTGCGTTTTGGCCGCAGGTGGTTATTAACGTAATAAGACGAGCTAAATTGAGCTGTGAAAATGGTCACAGAGTGACATGGAGTTTGCGATATAGCCGACTTGCTGAACCCAGCATGTGCTCAGTGTCTCATGTATTCCGACGTGTCAGAACCTTATTAGCTCAATGTTCCATCGCATCCGCTCTCTGCAGTATTAGACTCATTGTCTTCATCTTCTAGTTGCATAGTTTTAAGATGCCCCATCATGTCACCGTCTTTGATACTATCCGAGCCTTCGTTCTCAACCTTACCTTGAACGTTGTCTTTAGAGGCAGATAGGATGATGAGAAAGTATTCATACAGTCAATGACCATCTGAGATACCTCCGCGATTTCATTGTGATTAGGAAATTGAAAGACTGAAAACTTGCTTTAGCAGTAGTACCAGATTTACGCTCAGGACACTCCTTGTGCCAGATATCAGGCTGTTCTTTGATGATCTTTCAAATCTGAGATAGTTCGTACTTTCAGGGAACTCGCGGTCCGTGACCAAATTCTAAAGACCTCTCTTCCGAGCATACTTTGCTTGAACTCTCCAGAGCGTCTTAGCACTCTCATCAGTGGCTATAAACTAGCTTAGATGGTGCACATTTTATTAGTTAAGGATACTAAGTTGGCT
This sequence comes from Bisporella sp. PMI_857, assembly GCA_021307315.1. Taxonomy (NCBI): domain Eukaryota; kingdom Fungi; phylum Ascomycota; class Leotiomycetes; order Helotiales; family Helotiaceae; genus Bisporella; species Bisporella sp. PMI_857. Next base: position 1,040,746 of record JAJSPD010000008.1, read on the forward strand.
AGCATCTTCGCCGGCCCAGTGGTTTCTCCGTATTCTATGGCCTACCTAAAGTCCCAATGTTATGCAATATTGCGGAACAGTTTGAACCAAGCTTTGTCAATGATGTCTCGGTGTGCGAATTGGTGATTGAGCTGCTGTACCTTCGTCCCAACGCCGAATCCCTTTAGCAAGCTGCCTGACCTTGAGTGATATAACATATCCGAAAGAAATAACCTAATATCATTCAAAGGATTTGGGATTCTAAAATGATACTCGGCATCCTTCGTGGCAAGGCCTATTTATTGATTGATTATCTTCACGAACCCAACTAGTAGGATCTAATTGATTCATAATACGATGCGACATACTTATTGGTCATTGACTGTTCGGGAAATTGGCAGGTATTGGTGCGGCGTCTTGAGGAATTTCAAGATGTTGGTGTACTTACCTGTTCGCCTTTGGGGAGCGTGAATAATTGAAGAAAGATATGGTTCTGTTCTCATTTCCGAAGCCATTTGATGGCTTAATTTGGGTTGCTTTTTGGGAATGCGCATATTTGTACTTGAATAAGCACTTTTGTTTTTCAATTAAGCTAAAGGGCTGCTGCTCACGCAACCCGCACCCCCAACCCCGAATCGACCTATGATATAACCAAGACTGAGGCTGGGGAGCAATTTCCCATGCAGCTGATGTCACTGTAATGACTGGGAGGTATTCAATCATCTTATACTTGGTGTTGTTTATACTGTCCGGAATGGCAGTTCCGCATAACGGGATAGCCTACTGGCGAAATGCTATGGACGAGGCGCTCTCACTGTACAACAAGAGACGTGTCAAACCGCGCTATGAGACACATGTGGCATGTCCACTGGTATTTAACATTCAAAATGTCTATTAATGGGCAGGTGAAGAAAGAGATTGCGTGACACGAAGCACAAAAAACTCAGGTCGTCTAGTTTCTTTGGAGAAGTAAATTAACTCCTCCTCTAGAGTTTTGCATTTTTGATCCTTGATTTTTGGTGCACTATTTCCTTCCATATCTCTACATGGAACCCGTTTATCATTTCTTCTTACTGCTTTTTTTTTGGCAGCTGAAAATAGCTCACCCATGAAGCTGGAAAAGGGGTTAAGCGAGGAAAACGAGGTTACACGTGACCACAATGCAACTGGCAAGGCTAATCGGGGGTGTGGGAAGAAAAAGGTCCTGATGATTTTAAGAGAGCTTCAAAAGCAACACATGATTCGACATTCTAGGTTATGGAATTGTTGCATTTTGTACTGTCTAGAACTATGAACTTGGGCTGATTTGGATTTTTTTCTAATGGTGTAGATATTGAATGAGACCGGTCCGGCTTCTAGTGAAGTCTAGTACAGTCTTCTTAGATAGGAGGATATAACGAGCACATTTCTATATTATACCGAGCTTAGATGTTTAGGAAATCGCTGCTACCCTTCTGTGGTCGTTGTTGTCACCACACTACAATGTCCGCCTAACAACTTGTGAATGCCCAGCTCAATAAGGATAGCCCTATCGCTTCTGCCAACTGGCTATCCATGTAGACTTAAATTACCCGAGACATAGATGCACTATAACAGTAATGGAAAACACTGCAAAACGCAAAGTGATCATGGTAAAAGATAGAGTAATCACTCATGCTATTCGCTATCTCATACACTTAATGCGGGATGCAATGCTACGCAGACCATATTACATTCCACACATCAAAGTAAATATATATCGCCATCGTCGTCAGCACAGTCCATCCAACTCCTGCCCAATGCACGACACAACCGAAATGCTATAGCTGTCAAGTCTCGGCCGGGAAAAAATCAATAAGATTTATGATAAGACACTAGGCGAAATATGATTTCCAGTTCACGCCATCTAAATCTTCTAGTTGTTCTTGGGTGAAAGACTATTTTCATGTTAGTTAAGGGAACAAACAAGGGACATGGAGGACGGAAATTAGGACAGCGAACCTTCTGGTCCGTAATCCAAGTATCTTGTCTTGTTTTCTTGAAGTCGGCCAAGACTGTCTTGACAGTCTTACCAACAGCGCCTGCATCGTTGGATGCTCTAGAGGCTAATAAAGCTAGGACCTCAGGCATCCAGTACGGAGGTGGTGTTGCGTATGGGAATGCAGCGACTAAGGCACCTAAGCCCAATACTGCTCCATGTCTTCGGATGACGTTGATATTGCTGCTTACAGGAGTACCAGTACCGGGAGTTTTCTTTGGCATTGGATTATCTGCGAGCGCCTGGTGAATTTCTTTTGAAGAGAGGTTAAGATTTTATCACGACGCGCCACGGGGGAGCAACGAATCATGCCAGCTAATGTGGTAGACGCACCCATGCGCACCTCATGTTGAGGGTCTACAAGCATCTCCGCGACGGCATCAAACAACTGTTGTTGCTGCTCTGCCTTGATAAGGAAAATACGTCGGAAATAGATGACCTGCATGTTGATTAAGCTTCGAAGACGCTGGTGCCACGACGCAGCCTCTTTGCCGATGCGAATGAGAGCAGATATGAACGGTCCATCTTCACCGGCACGGATAGGGATGTTGGGGAGATGACGGAAGACTAGATAAGCTAGTTGTTGGAGCTCTGGGTCCTCCTTGACATCCATCATATGCAGCAATTCTTGCATAAAGACATCTGGGAAGAAGTCTAGCAATTGCGTGCACTCCTGAGATTGCAAGGTAGAGTCAAGCCATAACAAGACTGTCTTGCTTCCTGAAGTGTATGAAGAAACTGCTGCTTGGCCTGGAATACGTTGCTTTCTCCATTCTTGCAGTCTGATAAACACATCTTTGATGTTTGCAGCGAATTCTGGCGTGGCGGTATACGGCTTGATACCAAGAGACGAAGCAGCCGCATTTTCCTTTAGCAAGGTGTCAACATCCTTGAAAGCCTCGTAGTACCGAGTACGATATATCGCAGCTATGCTTCTACCAATCGCTTCTCTCACAGCCTTATATGGATGGTCAATATGCGCAAGGAAATTTTCGAGGATCGGCTTCTCTTGACGAAAATGCCAACCTGCATCTTGGATGGCAAACTCCAGCAACTGAATCTTAGAGCTCTCCTTGAACGCAGCGTGCGACGACATGTCCAGTCGGAATGAGCTCAGGCTGTCTACTATCTCTCGCACTTGTCTTGGATCCTTCCCTGAAATAATCAAATGGAGGCATGTCATCCAATAAGTGTTATTTTCTGGCGTGAGACCGTCTGCGAAGACGTTCAACATTATTGGCACTCCGTAACTCCATACTTTGTTCCGTAACTTGGTAGGCAACTGAAGACCAGATAAAAGGAGACCAGCCAAAATCTCGGATGTTGCGCGGTGTTGATGCTTGTCTGAGCCGTCACCAAACGTTTCTTGGATCAGTTCCTGGATATCTTCTAATGTGGCAGTCGCTAGACCAGTATGAACGAGATTAAACGTCCAGTTCAGTAGCATAGCGTACTGCATTCTGAAACGATCAGAAGAGCTATCCCGAGGTTCCTGCTTCATATATGAAAAATACTTCTTGTACCATTCAGGGGTGAGCAAAGACCCAATCCGCATCCGAGCTGATGTCTCTAGCTCGTCGTAGTCCGTGAAGAGAGAAGGTGATGCCTTGGTTGCTTTGAAAGACTTATCCCAAACTAGCCATCCTGGAAAGTCTCGGTCAACAAAATATTCAGGCAACCCTGGCTGTGTAAAATTAGAGAGAAAGTTGGCTGTCCAATTCGAGTCATTATTGTCGACCTTGACCTCAATCGTACTACGCGGCGTATCCTCTTCCCGAATGAACTTCTGATAGCTATGGCCATATGTCGCTCGAGTTTCAATCTGGTTTAGTATGCGACTGAACATCTCACCATAACCATTCCGGAGTCCAGGGTGCTCGTCAATAGCCCCGCGAACGGCTAACTCGATGAAAGATGGCGGCGCAAGAGTCTGAAGCCGTAAGCCAGCATTATGAATAAAAATTGTACATCTGACTGCAATCTTCCAATGCGAGTTTTTTGATATTTCAACAAGTTCGAGAGCAACTTCTGACTTCTTTGCTTCGACCTTGGCTCGTCTCTTTACTAGGAACTGGTTTCTTGCATTTATTCTAGAGGAGCAATCGTCCCGAGGCTCGAATGGTCGGAGAAGGTCTTGGTCAATAATCATATATGATTCCATTGCTCTCCCGAACTCTAGAAGGCTACCATATAGCGCATTGTTGCTGTCTTTTTGGATCGATGGCTTGTCTACAGAGGCAACTTCGATATAAAGCTTAATCAAATCTGGTGCATATCGCCAGTCCTTCGCCATGGCTTTAGTCAATGAACTACAATATAACGTATATATTGAGCCCTTTATACGATCAAAATCATTCGTATCAAGCGCTTTCCTTAGTGCCTGCAGAAGCTGTGGTACAACCAGTGAACGTCCTCCAATGAGAGCTTTAAGCGATGATTCTAGTGCTGACTGGGCATGAATACGGACTTCGGTAAAGTGAAACACACGATGAAGCCAAGTCTAGTAGAAGCTTACTGTCTAGCTCGGATCTCTTCCGAGTCGTAGAATTATGTTTCGCTCGTTGAAAATGGTATATGCCGGCCCGTCTGATCAGAAGTGGCCGAGGATATGGCTTGTGCTTTCCACTAATTTTGAAAGCCCGTACATCCCCTGATATAATTTAGTTACTCGTTCCAAGGTATGAGCAGATCTCTCAGTGCCAACGTCAGTTATCCAAGTTCTGTAGGCAGTATATAATGCAGTAAAACATGCAACATCGTCTTCTTGATATTGTGTGAGAAACTCGTGAATCTTTGATAGAAGGTGGCCGACATCCTCACGAAGCTTGTGTATATGAGCATAATTAGAACTAGACTTATCTAATAGATAACCAGCGTGGTAGTGGAACTGGGGTCTATCAGAATCATCCTCAGCAGTCTCCCCTAAGATATCATCATCCGACTCGAGAAGACCATTACCATTTGATTGATGTGCTCCATTAGTTTGTCCTGATGCATACTCTGGATCAAACAGAGAATTGATGCCGGATAGAATCAGTCGAAGCTGAGAGAGATTGCGCGAAACCTCATCTGACCATTCCTTATTCGTCCCTTTTCTGCTAACAGATGGGGTATCGCTGATCAGGTTGGTGAGGCGAGCAATAGCGGTTTCGACTTGTGAATCAAACAGCTCCACAGCAAAGGCAATCTCGTCTTCTGTCGGAAGATGCCACTTGATGGTCAAATCGTTTGGTCTGACATTCTGACCCCAATCGCTGACATCTATGCCTCTATTCAAGATATCTGGCTCGTAGAGATTGCTATCAACAGGGTAAATTAAAGTTAGGTTGAGAAGAAGATGGTGGATGTAGTTCGATATGTGTACCGTAGGGATACCCCTGCATTTCTCTTGCATGTATACCGCGATGTCGAATAGATCTTTCTTATACGGCATCAGAGTATCACCAACATGGACGATGATCATACTGAGCATACTGATATGCCAAACTAGGGCACGGTCCCGAGGAAGCACATCAGCACCGCTACTCCTATCAGACGCAGCATTATTGTCATCAATCTCGTTTCGTATACCAACAATCAACATTGGCACAAACCTCTTCAAAGTCTTTTCAGGATTTGCCTTGCACAAAGCGTTACAAATGAACGCCATCGCATCTCGTGCCTGATGAATCACATGTCCTGAAACAAAAGCAGCGATTTTTTCCATTGCCTTGTCAAATATCTCTGGAGAAAGTGACACAAAGAGTGGCATCAGCGCAGCGGGGAGAGTGTTAATAACATTCTCTTCCGGAGACCCCGATCGTACTCGTGACAACTCCGGGATATTTTCTAGTAGTGTGAATATTTTCCCTAGCAGGCTCAGAACAAAGTCTCCAAAGAAAGCTGTAGAGGAACGAGCAATATTGGCCTCTAGCTCATCATCGAGCTCTGTCTCATAGTTGATAGAGACATTTGGACCGCTTTCTTCCATCCGCGCCATCTCATTTTGAACCCATTGCTGTGCAAGGGATCCGTCATAATCGTGGAGATCTTTAGTTAGATCTACCAAGGGTACACTATAGGCAACGGCTTGTATAAAGTTGAGCGTCGTATAGGTTTTTGTTAAATCATTAGCATCGATACCTGGTAAAGCCAACTCTAGAAGTGCAGCAATATGACAGCGGAAGCCCTTTTGCTTGGACATAACATTGGCAATCATCTGCAGACCAACCAATGATGATTGTGTACGATGAACCTCGACTAATCCTTGCAATGATGGGTAGAATCGCTGTAGAGCTCCTGGTAAAATCAAATCCGGCTCTAGGTATGACAGTCCTTGAATCGCGTTGTAGAAATATGTCAAAGGCTTGCCTCTCTTTGAGAATAGCCCCATGAACATGACCTCTCTCAGGCTAAGAACAAATCTATGCTTCAGCTCATCATTAATTCGGCGCTCCGGAGGAGTGTCTAGTTCCCCGTTTAGCTCTCGGTTATATCGCATTACGAAGAAATCTTGCAGATGGAAGACTATCTGTGCAAGCATATCTGTCCAGCCACCTTGATTTGATGGATGGTAAAACGTGTCGATCGATTCCATCAAACCTTCGAGGTTCGAAAGAATAGAACCGGGCTTATCCAGACATGCAGGTGATAGAGACATGCTGATCCACCGAGCAATGGAATAACCCAATGGATTTTTTCTCTTGTCTTTCTCCAAATATATGCCAAGACCTGCACCAGTATCAACCACCGAACTGTATGCTGAAGTCGATTGCCCAACAGGAATCTCCGTCAGCCTCAATAATGCAGTGAACATGAGATCAGACTGGTCTTTAGTGAAAATGCCGTACTCTGAGAATTTGATATGAGGACTTGTCAAAGAGTCTCTTGCGATACGAGACAAAAAATCGAAGAATACGATGTCGAAGGCCTTCGACCGATTAACAAGAGACCACAGGTGGAAAAAAGTAGGAAGGTAGTCCTCCGGTTGAAGCTGCCCTGGCTCATCAGGCGAGGGCCGTGTAGGCATGAGAAAGTTCAATGCTCCCATGACAATGAACGCTCCGGTGATTTCCGAGGTACTGAAATATGGTAAGATCTCATTAAGCATCGCCTTTCGTTCTCGAGGATCAAAGTAGGTATATGCATACGAACACATATTCGCGATGTTCTTATGACTTCGTTTCCTTGACGATTGGTAAGGCGGCATTTCTGTAGGCAAGACTATCTGTTTAATCTCTTTCCACAGAGGTCTCCAATCCAGTATAAGATCTTCCCCAGGCTTAAGGTAATGTCTCCTCCTAAAGATAGTTGATTAGACAAGCTATGCACTTTACTGCAGCCATCACTTACTTTGTCAATACTCGGAACATGCTTTCAAACCTCTCTGACGCAGTTGCATCTATCCCTGGAGCCAGAGATAGCATGTAATATAGCTTTGCAAGCTTCACACGTAGTGCTCGCGGGATCTCAAATTTGAGGCTCAACCATCCTCTAAGCTCTCTTGTCCAATGGACCGCCCCTGGAGCAATATCTTCAGCCCTAATAGCAATGTACAACTGCTTCAGAATTTCCTCTAATGCAGCATTACGCTCACTTTCATCTTCCACATTGTATGGTAGTAGTTTGAAATATGGGTATGTTCGAGGTCGATACCGCTTCTCCTTCTCTAAATCAAGCCCATTGGGGCTGCTACTCAGACCTGGCGAAGTCGCACGCGAAACTCCATCGCTGTACGCGCCATTCTGAGATAACATCTGAACGGATTGGTGATAAGCCGCCTTGGAGTCTCCTTCGTACATTTTGACGCTCTGCTACTAGAAACTGATATTATGTTGGTCGCGGGTAGGGAGTCACCTTTACTAAAAGCAGTATGTAAGTATGAGCTCAGAATCCACGCGTATGATGGTAATACCTGAAAGCTAAGAGCTTCTCTAATAGATAGCCTAGGTCCGTTCTCTCAATTAAACGGCCTTTGTTGGTAAGACGCTCGTAATGGGACAGCTACCCAGGAGGGTCAGAATAACAATCTTCTTGCAGTTTCATCGACGTTGCTCCTGCTAAAAGTACAGCGAGATCTGCTGCTAATTTGATGTTGCACTGCTTGGTATTTGAGGTCGTGATCCTTATGTGTACTGAGGTTGCCAGCCTTGCCGCCTCACACGAACGTTAATGCTTATGTCGAAGCCAAGCTTTCATAGAGAGACTCCAGAATTTGTGACCAAGCAAATGTTCAGTCAGCGATAGAAATCAATAACACCGGATTTTTTGGGATATAAGTAAAAAAATCAAGTCAATGATTCAATTGTTCAGATGTGTTGGTCTAAGGTCATATATGAAGAGTCTTCGCATAATGCTTAGATTCTAGGCATGTATTCATACGCAAGCCAGCCACTGGTTCTACGTGCCTGATTGCGGACGGGAACACGCATGACAAGTGCCTTGAGGGAAGCTTCGGCGAAACCAGAGAGGAAGTCTACTGTCTCCAATTGCCACATTAACCTGATGCATTATCTACTTATGAATATTCCAAGAGGGGCCATATCATAGCTGTAGCTAAACCACAGCTCTTTGTGACCCCTAATTTTCCTTTTCTCCTAAATGCCGCCTCAAAGCTCAGCATGCATCAAACCATCGTCCTATATGCTGCAGGGTATTTTATATTATACAGAAGACAAATGAGAATACAGTAGGCAAGTTGCAGCGTGTCGCAGTGTGTCCATCTCAGCGTGTGTTGCCACTTTCAGATCTTTTTCGAATAAAGTTCGTCAACGTTTTCCATCGACTAACTTTAGGTTTTGGCCCAGAATTATAAAATGCTTGTAGTCAACAAGTTCTTCGCTGTGCCTCTCATCACTGCGAGTTTGCGCTTCTGTTGGTGCACGGGACATGATCATCGAATGAATTCGCCGCTGAGGGAGTTTAGTAGGTAGTCCGGTGTTGTAGCCGACGATCCGGGAACATGAAGTGAGAGCGGCGTTAGAAGGCTAGATCCCAGATCCCCGTTCACAATATCGATCACGGAATGCTGTGTAGGGAGCATCCTTCTCTCCCCTTCACTATCACTCAGGACAGTGCCCGGCGGATTTGAGGCACGGCGCCCAGTAGTTCGTTGCATAAAGTTGGCGCCAGCCGATATCGTTCTTTTGGGACCTGCTTTCTGCTCAAAGTGGGCAGATGTCGAGCTGGCTGGACTCGCTTTAGCACAAGCTTGTCGGAGTTTTGATGTCCGACTAACAGAGTTGGGATTAGAATCTGGCGCACTTGAGAAATAATCAGGATGCCCTGGTGAACCAGCATCCGATGGGGTTGGAAAAGAACCGGCTCTGGCGCTTGGACTAGGGCGGGGACTAAGTGGCGATTCCAGGTCACTATATCTAAAGGATGAACAGATGCCTTGCCGCAACGCGACCCAAATACCTGTAATTTGGATGAGAACCTTCAGATCGTCGTCAACAAGAAACGTGCTTCGGCTGAGCTCCTCGTCCACGTCGAAATCGTAAGTACCTGGGGTTATTGGAGCAGGCGAGACTGGTGGAAATTTTCTCGATACTGACGCCAGTGAGCTGTACTGATCTGGGATATCCAAGGTAGTTTGAGTAATTGTCGCCATGATCGGATGACGGCGGGTATGAGGATTCATCATACTGAAAGTATATTTGAACTCATTGGTATTGCTTGCCGTAGGAGCCTCCATACCTTTCAATCCAACTTTACTTTTTACCCATCGAGCCGTCTGTTTGCAACCATGTATGTCGGTTGAGACGAACTCAAAGTACCGTCCGTTCTCTGAAGGGGTGGCATGCCAAACCGAACCATCCTTCAAGACTAATTCAGCCTTTCCTTGCGAGCCACCCATATCTCGTGGCATTTGACATATTACAGCAATCAATTCCCGGCTAGACAGACCTTCTTCGTCTGAATCCAAGTCATCTAAACGATGAACACCAGGCATATCATATTCTTCACTCTTCACCACCATAACATCATTCGCGCCCAACTCCCCTTTACCTCGAAACATTCTTGGGAATTTCTTCACTAGCCTTGGTACAACCTGAGTAGAGGGAAGCACATCAATGGCTGGCATAGGCCGGGAGTGTGGTGACAACAGCTGCAGTTGAAGGAGCAGCTTAGGTCGGATCTGTAATAATCTCTGCTTCGCACTTAGTGTAGGGGCGGGTTGAGCGAGTTGAAACGTGGTCCGCGTCCGAGATGATCTTCGTTTCTTACGGATAGTTTTGGTAGCAGCACTTCCAATAGCACTTATCCCGCTGCTCTCGGACACAGATCTGCCCCCTTCACTCATTGTATCCGGCTCCAATTCTTCGAAGTGTACCATATGCTCGTTAATTCTTGACGTATATTCAGATAGCGATCTCCTAGTATTTAAAGTAGGCTCCTGGTATTTGCCCGGAGGCGTATATATTTGCGTAATAGGTGAGGAAAAGGCTGATCGTGATAATGGAGACCTCATGGCACCGGAATTATGGCGGCCTTCGACTGTGTATTCATGTCGGTGCATGCCTATTCCAGAAAGAAGCAGGGGCGGCGCCATGAGGATGGAGCGCCCCAACCTTTAGAGGCGCCAGTCCCGGAAGGAAGTTATGAAGATTGAGTGTGTTGGCTATTTCAAAGTCTTAGATGTATATCGATGGTTCCACGGGCATTTTCATGGAACAGGCGCCAAAATTTGGTGTAGCAGAATCGAGAATCCAGTATCGAGCATCAAGAACCTCACAGGTCAACTGCATACAACAGGTTATGGACTGAAGAGTTCTACCGACAATTCTAGGAGCGAAAGTATGTGGAGGAAGAATGAATCAGGCAAGTAGTGATATGATGGTTAGCCGGGCTGCAGGGTCGGCGCTCAGGTTGTGCAAGTAGCGAATAATTCACGACGAGGGATTCTGAGTGTTTCTACCCGGCTTTCTCGGCAAGGTTGTCAGCATGAGAACAAAGAGCGGCTGAGCGAAATTGTAATCTTACACTAGATAGGATGATTTCTGTTTTTGCTCTCCTATTGCTGTGGCATAAGCCAGACTTGGGAGCACAAAGAATTGAGCAATTGAATGTAATCGTCGTACTTGTATGGAGTTATTGTATAGGCAATATGGGAAAAGCCAAACGAAGGCAGAATGCAAGTCTACCACCACATTAGAGAGCGCCGGGAAGGTCGGATATTTCCTGTCCCGTGGTGATGCGTATCCCGTCTCTTTGGCGAATATTTGAAGCCCCTCATTCATGGCTACATGTGAACAAATAGGAAGGCTTCCTCGACGAGCTGGAAAAGGGGTTCATGATCATCCGGTGCGTCAGCCCACCAAGATATACTTCCAGGATGCGGCTGCGTGCTGTACCCAGGCCGACGGTACCTATATAGTACCTATAGTCTCAGTATAGAAGTACTCAGTTAGGTTTCTGGTAGGCTATAGTTGGTCAGCGATTGTCCGAATCCTCTTATTCGCATTCACGCATTCGCATTTTCTGGTCTCGCGGCCTTTCGGTGATCGGACGATATTGAATGTCCGTTAGTCTTCGGTCGAGCTCTCTCACTACAGTAAACGAAACATCCGTCGAGTTTTATGGCGTTATGATTCGCTGCTCTGTGCGGCACCGGTACTTAGATGGACAACACGAAAGACGCTTAGAGGATGGGGGCATGATGCGGTACTGCCGGCTGCCGCTGCCAAGGACAACTCAACCTGAAAACATGCAGCTTTCAAAAAGCTAGGCTGGGACTGGATAACAATTACGATACGATGGGAGGACCAGTACAGCGCCTCAGGGCAGTAAAGAGTAAAGCCTGTTTCAAATCACAGGAGAGAATGGCGTTTCCGTCCAGAAGAATCTCCTCAATTAGATACATTCCTAGTTGTAGAAATATTTAGAGAACAGCGGTTACGGGCAAACCAAAAGAAAGATACGATTAAAATAAAACAATTGTAGACCGCCAGCTGATACGTGAAATAATTAATGCATCGGTGGCTGACCTTTCCGTACTGTTCAGTACTGCAGCAGCAGAAGCTTATTTCAAAGTTCACCGCTGCTGCCACGGCGGATGCTACCGAAAATTACTATGGGAGGGATTGTCGCATGCAACACGCTAGCGAGAAGAAAGAGTTTCTCTCTTATGTTGCTGCATACTCCATTAGCTCCATCATACAACCAATGGATTTCTCTTCCAGAACCCCCATTCGAAATTTGGCGCTAGCATTCATTGCTTGGAAGTCTATTCTCCTTATTGTCGCCGTCTGCAGCCCCGGCCCAGGCTATGACACCTCAACATCACTCAGCCTTTCAAGTTACCATCAAGATAAACGGCTCCCAGCATTTTTATATTATGTTAGTGTGAAACTCACAAGGTGGGACGCGATATACTTCACAAAGACGGCTCATAGAGGTTATTTGTTCGAGCAGGAATGGGCTTTTGGATGGGGCTTCAGTAGGTTGATAAAGTTATGCACAACTGGTAAGTGGTACGAGACCCTTCATGTGACCAGGTGCTAAGTTCCAAAGCCATCCGAAAGGCTGGCGTACCTCAATATGATGGCCTGGAAAGTCTTGTAGCAATATACATTGCGCATCTGGGGCACTTCTTGTCAACATTGGTTCTATATAAATTCACCAGAGAAATCTTCCCTCGCTCAACTCACGTACCTTTACTTACCTCATATCTCCACATCATATCTCCTGCTGGACTCTTCCTCTCAGCCCCTTATGCGGAGAGTACATGTGCGTTGTTGACATTTTCCGGATGTCATTTGTTCAAGAAGAGCCTAGGTATTGGTGAAGAATCACCATATTTGAGAGACCTGTATGTTCTTCTGTCTGGTATACTATTCGGGATTGCCGCCACGTTCAGAAGCAATGCCATCCTTAGTGGGCTTCTTTTGTTGGAGGAGGCTTTCTATGTCTCATTCGATTTGCTAAAGAGCGGAGTCCATGTTCAGAATCTGCGTCGACTGATCGCAACTGGACTTGGCGGTCTGGCCGTTGGAGCGGGCTTTCTACTTCCTCAATACATTGCCTATGTTGAGTTCTGTAGAAGCTCAACAACAGTGACCTCGAAGCGAGTATGGTGTCAGCAGATGCTTCCAAGCATCTCTGGCTTTGTTCAAGACCACTACTGGTAATTGTCCCCTCACAATACGGTGTTCGGGCTAAAGAATCTCTAGGAACGTTGGCCCCTTCCGGTATTGGACAGTTTCAAATATTCCTCTATTTCTCCTGGCCACACCAATGCACGTCATTCTAATAAGGTCAAGCGTTTGGGCCTTTGAACACAACTCGCTTTCCTCCCAAAACACAAAACCCGAAAAGCTGAGTTCAGTGGAGATTGTTTACTCCCAGCAATCAAAAGCTCTAAGGTCAAGAGTCCTTCGTAACCTCGCCTTTTCACAGCTGTTGCTTGGTGCGCTTACCTTGGTTGCTGCCCATGTACAAATAATCACACGAATATCCTCGGCTTACCCAGTGTGGATGTGGTATATCGCTTCTTTATACAATTCGAATAACCCTTTGGCAACAGGCTTCGTAAGCTTCGTAGTTATGTATAGCCTCATACAGGCAGGACTATTTGCCTCATTCTTGCCTCCTGCTTAGTTAGGAGGACGAGAGCGGTACATGAATTGGGGATAATGTCAGACAGAGCATAACACTTGTGAGCTTAGACTTGGATATGTATGTAATGGATATATATATCTGCAAAATAAGCTTCCAAGCCCCAAATAGGAACAGATACGATAGGAATAGCCATTAAAGCTGTACGAGCAGTGTCTCTTATCGGACTAAAGATGCTCAAACAGCCTTTCCTACCAGGCGGTCTTCTATCATCATGGAAATGACTCACATATGTGAAAGTGATTTATAAATAGAAATAAGAGCTTTTTTGGGGGGCTCATGAAAGCATTTGGTGTTAGCAGAACAGTACTGCAATACTTTAAGTGAAGTCATTGAGAATATTGAATCATGCTGATTTGCTTTGAAGTATCTGGCGGCAGAAAATCATTGGGTTACTTATCGGCAAGAGAGAGCGGTATAGTGTTTGATACATGAATTGGGTATATGCTCGATATGTCGCCTCCTCGAGGTATAATGTACTAGAGAAGCTGCGCCGATGCAGCATTTTACTTCCACTACCTCATCCTACCTAAGACACTAAACGCAGCAGCTTCTCATATGTGGAGGCGGTTTATTTTGTCCATTTAGTCTATTTATTAGCATCTTTCTTTACAATATCACAAAGCGGATGAGTCCCTTCAAAATTCGCACGGCAGTAATCAAATTTGGAACCCTTTGCTTCTGGATCTCTTTCAGAAGCTCTTCTTTCCCTCGTTTACTATATCGCTTTACCCACGCTTCAATCAAAGCATCGGCGCCAATCAAGCTGCATGTATGTATCTGATAGTCATTTCTCCTCTGCTTTCTTCGCGCCGATGTTTGTCAACTTGAAGGACATGACTGCAAAGGCACATGCGACAGCAATATTGAAGACAATTAAGATTCTTCATAATCAAGCGTAGAGAATAGGAGAACAAACACACTGCTTGTCATACTACATATTTAAGCGTAGCCATCTTTGTGCAACTACGTGTTGGCAACACTACAAGTGGCTCATGTATCTGCCTATCTAAATTGAGGTTAGCGTAAACTACACACCAAAAGGCTAGCGGCCGTCGGCCCGCATTGATCTGATAGCTCATCAACTTTACCAGATCAACTTCAACAAGACTTTCACAAAGCACCTTTAGAAATACTACGAACCTACTCAGTGAAAGGATCTGCCTGGGCACTTGCCCTAAGGCATAATAATTTGGTCCTCTACCTAATTGCGTCAATATTTTGCCACAGCAAAGCAGATCTGAGCGAGAACCAACAAACTAGCTCATCCTCCCCGCACGATCCAAAACACAGCTGTTACGCAATAACAAAGCTGAACTTTTCATAGTCGATTCTGCAAATAAATACATCCATAATAATGTGGCAGAACGATTCGTTCGCTGGGAATGGAGTCGGAAATTTCCTAGCCTCCAACGGCAACCAAAATAATCTCTCCTCACCATTCACGGCGTCATCCCTCTCTGGATCGCAGTTTACACAACACAGCTACCAGCCTTCGGTGAATGAAAACCTACACATGACTGGTACTAAATATCAGCCTGAGCCCGGCTCCTACAGTAGCAACAACACAGATGCATTCGGTCGCAATACAAGCCAGTATCATGCGGACATCCAAGTGAGCGACCCTCCAAGGAGATAAAAGAACGAGTTCCCCCGTGTTCTTCAAGGGCATCTAGTTTTACCTTCAGAGCAATGTAGTAGCTGACTTGTAGTACCTCCAGTTTTCCCCACCCAGTATAGCGCACCTACAACTCCATCTACATCAGGACCAACCACATCACTTCCGGATTTAAATTCAAGAGCTGCAGAACTAAAAGCCAAACTCATCCAGAACAAAATACGCCAAGGCTCTACGCCTCCTATTCATATTGGTAAATCGGCGGTAAACAGCTTGAGCAATATACCATCTCCGAGTACACCAGCTGCAGATATTGGAGCGTCTGTCACCGACCTTATTAAAGAATTCTCTGGCTCTGCCGAACAGATCACACATGCCCAGTCGCAAAATAACAATGGAATACAAGCTATTTCCAAAGCTGTTGATAAGGCTGCGAAGTCGCATACAACTTCGTTAGGAAGCCCTGCGAAAGTATCCAAGCCAGAAGGTAATAATGGCATGCAAACTGGTAGGATTGTCGCTAGAAAGCGCACCAGCAATGGATCTTTGTCAGAAGCCTCGGAAGGCGAAATCATTGAGGATGATCTACCAGAGAAACAGACAAAACCCACTCTTGCTCAATCAATACGCGATCAACCTCCAAAGAATAGCAAAAATGAAGAACCAGCACAAATAGAAGTACGGACAGTCTATCCCTTAAACAATCATCCTCTCATTACAGTCGGCCAGAAAATTCATCTCAACAAGGATCTTCAGATGACATTCGATCTCTACCTCGACATGTTCGCACAGATGAACCTCAAAATAATGCTTATGATCCTCCAAATCGACGATCCAGCTTGTCAGAGATTCGTTCGAATGACATATCCCAAAATTCTTATCAAGCAGACCGTATAAGAAATGAAATCCGCAAAACAGAAATTATTAAAGACTCAAAGCGTGATGATAGCTTAAAAATCAGACAAGAACCTCGCAAATCAGTAGTCCGAGAAGCAAACCCTCCTACCCTAGATCAAGTATTACCTCACAACCCAGATTTGAGAGAATGGCTGGACATCACTGGGTATCATCACAGACTACAGAGATAAAGTTTTGTCCCGACGACGAAAGATTGCCGCTTTAGATGCACAGAAGGCACAATTATTAGCAGAAGAGATTGGTGAACGTGGAGGACATCCTGGTACTAGTGGAGCGCTAGCATTACCAGCAGCAATGCTCCCACCGCCTGTTCCCAGCCAACCGGCTCCCAAGTCTGAGATTATAGCCTCTCCATCTGAACGTGGAATCAAGCGACCACGAAGCGCAGAGTGTGTTGAAGCTAGACCCGAGAACAAAGTTCCCCGTGCTGGTATTGAAGATCAAGGATTCGGGGATCGTCGTCGTTCTGATATATATCAATCTCGTTCCCGATCCCCACAAGAACCAAGCATGAAGATGATATAGGAAATACTCGCGACTCCAGACAATATGATTCTTATCGTGCTCGTGATGTTGATCGAGACTTCGAAGGTATGTATCGCCCAAACATGCAGGCATTGAATCAGCAATACGCACCAAGAGCCTCAATAAGCACTTTTCACATATGTCGTGACGTTTGATGCTAATTATGAATAGATCGTGGACGTAGTGCTCGCTATGGCCGTGACGGCCGTGACTTCTCGCCTGATAGAATCCGCCCATTCGAAAGTCATGGTGTTTATAAGGGTCGTGCCTACGATCCTAACTATGCCACTCGTGGTCGGGCCCGTGGCGGACGAGCACGAGGAGATGTTGCAGGCCGTGGTGATATCCAAGGACCAATTGATTATGATCGTGATCGTGATGAAGGCTTTGGTTCGAGAATCGCTAATGGTCAACCGTACAGAGACCGAAAAGGCTTCAACAGAGGTGGAAAAGGCGGTCAGTAACCTTTCCTCCTCTTGTTAAGCTTCTACTCATCCTACCTTCCATCGTACATTCTCTTCCATGGTAAGATGTTAGACTCAACACTTTTCCATAGGGGTGGCTTTCGGTGAATCATGGTCGTTAGCTCGTCAAACTTTAATGCAATGTATTATACTTTGTGGTCCTCAACATTTTTGGTATTGCAAGTGTTCAAGAATATGTTGACGCACTCCTTAGTGGATGAAAGTGGCATCCAACGCTGGTCACGAACTATGGCTCAATAGCTTCCAACCATTAAACTCCATAGGCAAAGATATAATTGAAGCATGTGAATTATGTGCTGACACCTGCTAGATACTCGATATTTCATTGTGAAGTCCTTCAATGAGGAAAATGTTCTGAAATGCATCGAAGACGTGAGTTTGCATTACCCTCGGCTCTTGTCGTGCTTCGGCTCAACTTTATAGTCTATCTGGACAACACAAGTCCAAAATGGAGATATCTTCGCCGAAGCATTCAAAACATGCAAGAATGTCATCCTAGTCTTCTCGATCAACAAGAGCCGTGCTTTCCAAGGCTATGCCCGGATGGAATCGGTCCCTGGCAGCGTTACTCCACCGGACTGGCAGAAGGCAATTAACTGGGAGAGTGCTGGTGCCTTCAGAGTGCGCTGGATTGTCGTCTGCTCAACGCGTTTTCACCGTATTGGCCATTTGAAGAATGCTTTGAACGATAACCAAGCAGTATTGATTGGTAAGGATGGACAGGAAATGAGGAGAATTGTGCCATGGGCCTTACCGAACTTATTGACGAGGAAGCAGATATGGCTTTGGCGAACTGGCGACGTGGAGATAGAGCCTGGGACGATTGAGATTCTGGGACCGGTACTATATACGTTGTGCGCAACGACTGGAAGCAACTCAAGGCAACACCGGCCCCGGCTGGCATTGCGCTTGTTTGCCTGCTCTCGTTAGCCTTTGGCTGGCAAGTGCCGCCTGTATTTATCTGGCAGATATTGCCATAATTTGACATTCTTTCTCTCGAGGATAAAGAGAGCCTTCTATCGCCTAGCTCAGTTATCTAGATTACCTACGGCGGGCCGTAAGGTGACGAAGCTTATGGGCTACACGGATTCCTTTATTGCTTGTTTCTCAAGGGGACCATTAGCTGAGTTACGAAAATGCGACCGTTATAATTATTACTCCTTCTGCCTTCTAATGATATTCTCGGAGCGATCGAAACATCAGCATGAGCCTTAAACTCGCGGTAGTTGTAAATTCAGACAAATTGGGTAGATACCGTACGAGAGATAGCGTAGTGCCTACATTCTAATTCACCTTGTGCGCTCAAAAATAAGAGAATTGTATTGCATCTACGAGATATTGTACTTTGCCGCCTCATATGGAGACAGGGACAGTGATAGATCAGCACTTGAAAACATGTTTCCCCACTGGAACTTTCAACACCACCGCATTTGGAATCTCAGTGATGCATCGAATCCTTCAACTCTGCCCATAGAGACTAATTAGTGTGATGTGCTAGAATCAAAGACTTCTTTTTGCAGAAATGCTTGGTCTGTGGAAACATTTACACTAGTAATAATCTAGATTACACATTCTAAGACACATAAAGTCGGATATGTAGATACGGCTGTCGATTAACAAGCTATTAAGCATTAGAGTGTCTAGTTATTTTTGCTTTAAAAAGTCCGTAATGTACAGCAGAGATAGGGCAAATATCACACTCGTATTAACCGCCCCACTTGACACTGGTCGACCCCACCACCCCAAAATCAACGTCTTCCCATAAGTTTTTAGCTTTGTTAGGCCGGATGTAGATTTGATACTTTCCTTTGCATACATGGGTAATTATTACTTCATCATACTCGCACCCAAGCCAACCCCCGTCCAGAGAGCTGAGCTCACATCAGGCTACAGCAATTACGCAGAGATTTGGCGATGTTGGTTATATTATCAACTTTTAAAGCTCTATAGACGAACAGATATTCTCACCAATTATATGAGGTCATAGTGTGTGGCAATCTTTGTTTACTACCATCAAGATGATAGCGAAGATATGGTCCTATTGGCCATCCTACACCTTTGCTTTCGCAATTTTATATCTTTCTTTCCACATCATCCGTTCATACCGATATCCAGTCTCCAGGCTTCCAGGTCCTCTATACTCAAAGCTCACTGGGTTCTGGCTCATTATTCACGAGTTTGTTGGAAATAGGCGACTATATATTCATAATCTGCATAAAAGGCACGGCCCAGTTGTCTGTTTAGGCCCTAACGAGGTCTCGTTCACCGGACTGGATGCTATAAAAGAGATATACTTAGATGGAGGAAGTGGGTATGATAAGACGGAGCTATATACCCTGTTTATGCAGTTTGGATTTAGGACTATGTTTTCTACGCTAGTGAAAGGTGATGTAAGCAATCTTTGTTGTACTACTCCTGAGGGATATTACTGAGAGGGTGACAGCATAGCCAGAAAAAAGATATATTGCCGGTCAATATGCCAATACCAACATTATGGGATACGAAATAATGGACGGCATTCGAGAGCGTTCAGCGAAGTTTCTGGAGAAATGTACCGAGTCTGTTGGGAAGAGCGTTGATGTCTATGTACGAGATTTTGTTCTTCCTTCTCACTAATTTTCTCACAATATGTAGGTCTACTTGCATTGTTTCTCTCTGGACTGCACATCGCACTTCCTGTTCCACCCATATGGGACGCAATCTCTCGAAGGCGGGGAAGACCGCAAAATAATGGAAGAGCTCTCATACCATAACTCTCTCCAAAGTTTGCATACCCTCTGCCTTTGTAGGCTCACCTAACGCTTCGCAGTACGTCTTATCCAATATCGTTTCATGAGAATCGTAGATTTCCTCCTCAAAGTCGCAAATTCAAGACCAACACCAGTCTCTCAGGAGTATGTGTTCAGAACCTGCGCAAACCTTGACGCAAGCCCAAACAGCCTCCTTCACAAGCTACAGAACAGTAGGGCCAACTTTAGGCCCACGGAGATTGCGGCGGAGTGTATGGATCACATGGCTGCAGGACATGATACACTGGGTGACGCACTATGTTTCCTAATGTACCATATTTCTCTCCCAGGAAACCAGGATGTGCAGAATAAACTTTCCCAAGAACTCATCAAGAACAAAGATGTACCGCTTGAAGAACTTAAGTATCTGGATGCTGTGGTGAAAGAGGGACTGCGATACTTCCCACCCCATTCCAATGTCTCAACCACGGTACGTACCGAAGGGTGGCCGTATAATTAGCGGGTATTTCATCCCTGAAGATACTATAGTGAGCTGTCAAGCGTATTCTGTGCATCGCCTAAACGAGGAGATATATCCTGACGGCAACAAATTCAATCCAGACCGTTGGCTAGACCCAGAGATGAATCTAGACATGAATCGAGCTTTTTTTGCTTTTAGTATTGGAGGTCGGGGATGTACTGGCAAGCAGTAGGTTAAACAAATCAACAGCGACATGTGACTAATGATGAGTTACAGTCTGGCAATGTTAGTGATGAAGTATCTGTTGGGAGCGGTGTATTCTCAGTGCAGAACAAGGATTGCGGACGACATGAAAGGACGAATGGATATTGCCGACCAAATAGTCTCCAGCCGGCCGCTTGATCAGACTTGTAAACTGGTGTTTGAGCCTAGATAGCCTGGTAGCTTTCAAGTTTCAAGGTTCAACTACCTTGGCATCGAAAGGGTGATAGCAAGTACCAATCTGGTTGAAATTTCGATGGCATCCAATGTCAAAATCAATGTTGAGACGCAATACCTAATAAGATGAGATATGCCGAACACGTTGTTGAGCGGCAAGACTGAAGTTGACATAGGAGTCAAACAAGACAAGGCTGCTGCGAAAAGGCTTACATATGCTTAAGAGAGAATGAGGACAGCTCTGTAGCTCTCTACCTCTGCATGTCAAGGGCAACAAGTAAATCACATTCTCGCATTCAATCAATCCTGATGCATTGATGATATGTGCTGTATGTGGCTAAAAAGCAGCGTATCCAGTGATTTTAAGTGCTGTACCGAAAGAGGGCCGTCATTGCATCCAAATAAGATGTAGGATTGGCGTGTGGCACCTATATCGTGTACCTCTTCTAGTAACAGCCGCATTAGCCTGCTCACTGGGAATGATCAACTCTAGTTTCTTATTCTATTATACTCGATGCTTAACCACCCGCTAAAGTAATACCCTCAATTTTCCGGCGTGGGTTGAGCTCTCTTCGTCTTCGACACTGATCTCAATCTCTATTTTCGGCCGATTTTGTTTAGTCCGTCAAGCAGTGTGCACGCTTTACAGATCTCCTGGCTTGACATATAACCACAATTTCGGCAGGTACCCAATGTTTGCCTGGTGAGTTTCTTGCCAGGAACTTTAGGCTTCTTGATCTCAGACTTTTGCCCTTTTTTTTCGCCTTGTTGACCATTTGTACTATTTGAGACCAAATTCGACATATCGATCTCCCTCTCAGCCGCATCCTCATTTGCTCGTAATCTTCTCTCCATATCTGCCATTTCACCTCCGCCGCTTCTCCCACTCGTACCACAGCCTGTAGCGCCTTCGTCGTCGGCAGTTGACAACGAAACTTTCTGAGTCTTGCAGTGACTAATACCTGTGACCTCTTCTGGAACCAGCTTCGCCATATCCTCTCCACTTCGTACCACGTCTAAGATAGCACTGGGGCGAACCCTTTCTAGATTCTTGATTAAGCTCCTGGCGCTTCCTCTAAACGCCTCTGGGCTATACAGACATTCGTGGTAAAATAATCGAGCTCTTGTGGTGGGCATAGAGAACGATTTCTTCTCATATGCATACTTTAGCGGTTTACTTCTTCGGACTTCACTTGATTCATCCCCCGTAATTATGCTCGTACTTCGTGCCAATCGAGGCAGGTCTCCACGCAAAAGATTCATCAAGATTGTCTCTGCGACATCATCTGCATTATGCCCAGTAACAACATGATTTATTCCTAGCATTTTGCCCCTCTGTCCAGGGCTTGTCTTCGAAATACTCCACAGTATGTACAGTTGCCTTTCTTTCCAATGACCTCTACCACCTGGTCCATTGTCCATCCATAGAGCTCATCATACCCAACAATTTTAAGAGGCATATCTATTGTATAGCATTTCTCTTGACCGTTTCGGGAGTCATCTCTGTAACCCTTGATTCCTTCATCTATGCTGAGCAGTACTAGCTCTAGCCCGTAGCTGTGCCGTTCATTCAAAGTCTTAAGGACAGATGCCAACACGGTCGAGTCCTTGCCACCCGAGGCACCAATAGCTATCTTGTCTCCTGGTGAGAACAGAGAGGTAGTGGTTATCGTGTGGTGGATTTCCGCTTCGAAAATTGCAATGAAACAAGACTTGCAGAGTTTCTGGTGGTTCTTTGGTCGTATTATCAGAGCACGAGAGGCCTGACAGATTGCACATAGAGTTGGTGCCATAGTTCTTTCATTTGTAAAAAAAAAAAAAATTCGTAGCCTGAATGCTCTATGGATTAGGTCTTAGGGCGTCCAAATTAAATGCCTGAGGTCGAAACCAGGTCCAGCCTCACTGCTCACGTGTTGAATGCCAAGATTTCCCATTACCGATCACCCACAAACACAAACCCAAAATCTTTTTCCTTCGTTATCGACAACCACTTTCGACCACTTCACCGCACTAATTTTCAGCGACACATTCATCATGGTAGGTCATTAACGTTATCCT
This sequence comes from Bisporella sp. PMI_857, assembly GCA_021307315.1. Lineage (NCBI taxonomy): Eukaryota > Fungi > Ascomycota > Leotiomycetes > Helotiales > Helotiaceae > Bisporella > Bisporella sp. PMI_857. The sequence goes on from JAJSPD010000008.1 coordinate 1,063,592, forward strand.
CAATGAATTGACAGGACTCGCCATAGCTCTCGTACCGCTACGAGCAATCGCACGTCGAGATGCGCTTCCCATCAGCTACCTGAGGGTGTTGATGAAGATTTGGCTTGAGCTACATTGTGCAGAGATGCCAATGTGTTCTCTCTAGAGTTCAAAGAAGAATTAGTGAACACTCGCTGATATCTTCTTTTCTCAATGATAGCCTCCAAAGTCAGGAAAGAAGGCTGCTCCAGCCCCATTCCCACAATCCAAAGCCGGCGCGGGATCAAAGAAAGCCCCAAAGGTACGTTTTCACCCCCTCATCCATTCCATTGCTTCCGCTAATAAATACAGAACCCTCTCATCGAGAAGCGTAGCCGCAACTTTGGCATCGGTCAGGACATTCAACCCTCCCGCAACCTGTCACGCATGGTGAAGTGGCCCGAGTATGTTCGCCTTCAACGCCAAAAGAAGATCCTCAACCTCCGCTTAAAGGTCCACCTGCGATCGCCCAATTCCAAAACGTCCTTGACCGCAACACTGCTGCCCAAGCTTTCAAGCTCTTTAACAAGTATCGCCCAGAGAGTAAGACCGAAAAGAAGGAGCGTTTGTTGAAGGAGGCTACTGCTATCAAGGAGGGCAAGAAGAAGGAGGACGTCAGCAAGAAGCCATACTCCGCCAAGTATGGCCTCAACCACGTCGTCGGCCTGATCGAGAATAAGAAGGCTTCCTTGGTTCTCATTCCTAATGATGTTGATCCTATCGAGTTGGTTATCTTCCTTCCAGCGCTCTGCCGAAAGATGGGTGTTCCCTACGCCATCATCAAGGGCAAGGCTAGACTTGGTACGGTCGTATACAAGAAGACTGCCGCCGTTCTCGCCTTGACAGAGGTGCGCTCTGAGGACAAGTCAGAGTTGTCGAAATTGGTTTCTGCTATTAAGGAGGGCTACTCTGAGAAATATGAGGAAGCTAAGAGACACTGGGGAGGTGGCATCATGGGCGCGAAGGCCAACGCTCGTACCGAGAAGAAGCGCAAGGCTCTTGAGAGTGCTATCAAGATCTAAAAGTTCTTGTTGGGCTGGGTGGGGACTGGCGTTTTTTATGATATTATGGCTTGGCTGTAGCTAGGATGCGCAGAATTCATGCCGGATGATACCATACTTCTTGACTTTCAATATGACTTCTTTTAGTCATGTACAATGTCCTGCTATCTATCGTCGGTTATTCTTTCACAACCCGTTTCCGATGTCTCAAAGTCATTCTGAGGTCGAGTGCCTCAGTGAGCAACATCTCCATCGTCAGTAGATAAGCTATATTGTGCCTAGCTGCTATTCATCACGTGAAGTCACACAATTGGAAGAACTCTCCCTTAACAGCCCTTTTGTATGATCTATCAAGCCTTCATCTCAAGTGACCCGAATTTCGGCCTGTTTGCTCTGGGCCATAACCTCAATTGCGGCAACAGCACGGCATTGACATATAGGCTTAAAGCTTCATGTTAGTGTTTATGAAGCCAAGCAGGTCAAATTGTTCGAGCTTTACCCCATCGCTATCTGCCAAGCATATTCGAGATTCCGGACTAAAAAGCATCTGGGGTTCTCACACACGCAATGCTAGATCTGCAACTAGTACTCTAACTGTGGGAGACCACCTGTGAAAACATTTCTTTTTCCATGTACAGAAATTCTAGGAATCCCGATGAATTTTCGTAGTCCAGCCATGCAGTAACAACTCTCACCGGCGAAGCGAGATCATGAGGACTTTTGTTGCGTGGGCGAACGACCTTGTTCATCACCTGTTTTGCGGATGGCCAAATAAGAAGCTAGAGCCAGCCACAATACAGGAGTCTTGACGTTCAGTCCCGACGTGCACATCCATGGAGCAATGGGTGTTTGAGATGGCCCTGTCCTCACGGGCTTGGTATTGTGACGCTAAACGGGCAGCATTTTCGTTCAAATAAAAAGCCGTCACCCCTGATTCTGATGGGAAAAAGCGTAACTTACATCTGTTTCTGATTCCTCTTCCAAGCTATCCTGATTCCAAAAGGACTACGGTACAGGAACTTCTCCGGTAACCAACAGGTTCAGAAGGACCCCCGCGCTCTTATCAGCCACTCACCGCAAATACACCACCCCCGAGGAAATCATTTACCAATTGTACTTTGCCCTACTCAACAAATCGGAGAGTCCGATATATCATCCCGTCATTAAAGCTTCCTTTTGCCTCCAAAGTATACAAGTATCGGTTTCATTCTCAAGCCAACATCTTACTTCTCTCCTTCAAGCTGTGAGCCATGGCTGCTGGTACGTCCTTCCAAACCTTTCCCCACCTCGGCCCGTAGCATCCACCCATAAAAACGGTCAACCTACCTCTTGGTCCGAAACTATCACCACATCAATGGTAATCAAAACTAACAACAATTTCTCTACAACAGAAGATTCCTTTGCCTACGCCTGAGCTCAAACGCCGCCTGGGCCGGCTACAAGGCCCATCAGAACCCAACCTTCTTCTCCAAACAAACAAAGGGCCAAACACCATCAATCCGTATGTCCCCTTCTCCCTTCCTAGAAGCAAAACTAACAAACAAAAGTCTGGATCGGCTGTTCTGACTCCGCGTCCCCGAAACAACCCTCCTCGGTCTGCAGCCCGGCGATGTCTTCGTGCATAGAAACATTGCCAATGTCGTGAGTCCGACAGACATCTCTGTCTCTGCCGTTATTGAGTATGCCGTTGTGCACCTCAAAGTCTCGCATATAGTTCTCTGCGGACATACCTGCTGTGGAGGCGCAGCTGCCGCTCTAGGAGACTCACGCGTCGGAGGGTGTACTGGATGCATGGCTCACGCGCTAAAAGCAGTACGAAGGGCAAACGAGCAGGAGCTCAAGGGTATCAGCGACGATGGGAAGAGGGTGATCAAACTTGCGGAATTGAACGTGAGGCAGGGAGTGGAAGTGTTATTGAGTAATTATGTGGTGGAGGAGGCGATTAGAGACCGCGGCCTGAGTGTTCACGGGGTAGTGTATGATATCGGGGTGGGCAGACTTAGGGATCTCGGATGTGGCACTAAGGGCGGGAAGGGGGTTGATACCGGGGAGGGGGAAGTAGTAAAGGGGAATCATGGGGTTAGTTTTCAGGGACAGTGGTGCGAGCATGACCGTGCGATAGTGGTCATGGTGCGCAATGTCTGCTGCACCGGGTATATATGGAACAGGATTCCGAAATAAGGGTTAATTATGTCAGATGGCTGGCGTTGCGGTGGCGTCGATATTGAGAAATCTAGATTCTGGAGTACAAGGCGATTGATGATGTGAAAGATAGCTCAAAACATATGCTCAGAGTCTTATATTACGAATCAGAAATATTTCCATCATGAAAACAGGCCTTCATGATTACTCACATGTCTGCTTTGGTAAGTAAACTGCACTTGTAGGCTTATTTTCTCCATCTATTCTACTGCGGGATAGCAAGTATTGCAGGAGTCTGGAGCTGTACAACATAACTCTTCTCATCGGGGGGCGCCTTCACCTCTTCAATGTCTTCTGCTTCTCAGCATCCTTCACCAACTTCTGTCCAGCAATAACCAATCCCTTCCTTTTTCTCACCGCATCCATATACCTTTTTGCTACATTCTCCTTATCAGCCAGCTCTCCAAGATCCTCCAAATCATCTTCCGTAAATGGAACCCAGAAAGGATCTTCATCCAAGATCTCATAACCTTGAAAAATGAGTTAGGTGCCGCTGCTCCGGAGGTTCTTTTGCGAATCTCTTCAGCGAAACCGAATGATTCAGCGACGGGAAGGAGAGAGAGAATGGTGTAGAATGGTGTCCCTTCTTTCATGGATTCTGAGAGGACGCGGCTCGGCGTTCGGGTTAATACGTCGTAGACTCGACCTAAGGCCTCGGCTGTATAGCTATTAGCACTACATGATAGGGTGGGGTGAAGGTACATACTGCTTGATTGGACTTCGCAAGAATACATAGCGAGTAATAAACGTGGACTCCAGTCTAGGAAGCCGTCTTTAATGCCCTGTTGGACTGACTTGATGACCTCGCCTGTAAGACGTCCAAGCCTATCTCTTGCGGACGGCTCCTCGTCAGCTGAGAGGCTGACTGTAACTTCTTCAATGAGTACAGCAAGTCCCTGGACAGGCTCATTACATAACGGTCCTTGAGCAGTAGCGATCTGAAATGCGTAGCCAATCTTATCTGCAAAATCGCGAGCTTGGAGCGTGTCACTGACTGCTTGCTGCGTTTCTTCCGATGCATTTTCTTGAAGACTGTATGCCTGTTAGGGAACTAAACGAATCGCGGCGGTAGACTCACAATCGGCCAAATATTCCATCCTGAGTGGCATCGACTAGCAGATTCGGACCGGTTCTTCGTGGACCAAAGGCTGCGATCTGGTCAACTGTATTTATCCAAATATCTTTTGGTCCCTTGACGTTCTTGAACGTTTCTTGAAGTTGTATTTTGAATTCCTCTAATGATAAAACTCCAGACCCAGTAACGGCTTCTACATCATCCTCTTCATTCTGGTCCGAAGTATCATCTGAAGACTGAGTCTTCTGTCCTTTTGCCTCGGCTTGGCGGTCTGAATAAAGACGCTTGATAGCACCAGAGTTCTTTCCCAGAAACTCGGTAACTTCGGCCGGTAAGGGCAAAACTCGTAGTTTGACAACAACCTGTTTCGAGGTTGTGACTGCTATCAATGTTCCTCTGCCAAGCTCTTTGTTCACTGGAGGTTTCATTTCATCTGCTCGAATTGTTGTCTCACGATATGGTACAATAGGTTCTCCTGCCTGTATTTCACATCGTGCAAATCGGTCACGAAGATCTGTCAGACAGCGCTCGAGATGCAACTCTCCGGCTGTCAGCAGAACGTGTTCCCCACTTTCAAATTGCTCATACTCTGCACATGGATCACTCTGCACCAGCAGCCTGAGTCCCTGAATCATTTTTTCGAGATCTGCTGGGTTGACGGGCTCAAGGGCGACTCGAACAATAGGCTTTGACCCCATACTGACACCAGCAAGATTAACACTGCCTTCAAGCTGACTGCAGAGTGTACCTGACTTCAAGATATGGCCTTCTAGCCCACCAATTCCGAATATGACACCAGCATGAACAGACTCAAGAGGCTCTAAGCTCCTTCCCATGAGCAAATATAGTGCGGTAATTTTTATCTTTACTGGCTCTGGCTCGTTATGCGGGTGCGCTGGTGTGAACTTTGGAGGAATGACGTATATTGAGTCCCCAATACTTAATGTTCCCGAAAATATTCGAGCAAACCCAATGAGATGTTCTGGATCAGGAGGTACCTCTCCCGTGTTTTCCTTCAACGCTCGTCGCTCCGAGAGCATTCATGACACTATGCACAGATGTGTCTACGCCAGCATCTTCCAAAGTGCGTGCTTTCGCAATCTCCTCTCTCTTGCGACGGCCCATTTCTCTGGCTTCTTCACCCGTCATCGCTCCGCCACGCCTCTTATTCTCTGGGAGCTCACTCTCGGGAACAGATACCATCTTACTGACATACACGATAACCGGATCATCTTTAGTGCTTTTGGACTTGATCATGGCATCACGAAGAGTAGGATCCACATGGGTGCACCAGGAGATGAACTAATCAATGTGGGCAATCGATTTTCTTGAGCAGCTGGCGGAGATGGTAAAGACTCGATGACGATACCAATAAAGCCGTGGAGAGAGGTAGCCATTCAGAGAATATGGTGGTCAGGAGAACTCTCGTATCTTTGGATCTGAGGATATAAGGTTGTAATTTGATGTTTAGGGACTTTGTAATTTTATCTCTTAGAGTAGGATCGCTGAAAGAAAGGTCAGAAAAGGTTCAGAGAACAATCTTTGATTAAAATTATCAACAAAAGCAAAGGAGAAGATTCGTCCACGCACCCCAGCCCTTTATCACCACCTGTTGTTGCTTCGTACACATTCCAAATTTGTTCGAGCACCAGTTGTACAAACATAGGTTTCAAGTTTCGACCTTTAAGATGTTTGGGCCCGAGGACCTTCTTGGTTTTGGGGTCCAGGTAGAAATCTCCCCAGAGAACCTTCTCCATAGCCGTACGTTTAATCCCGAGCTTCTTTTCATACAGACTGGCGAATTGCCGAACCGTAAATGCCCAGCCATCTATAGCACTACTGAATATGACATTGTTCTTTTCTGGTGCAAAGTATATATCCTCATCATCTTTTTCTTCAAACTCATGGCTTCCAGAGGCCATACTCTCGGTATCCACAGACACACTAGTTGTTCCATAGGTAGTGTCTCTATCCGCTCGCTCTTGTTCTTTGGCTGCAGCCGCCGCGACTCTTTCATCAACTCTTTCCCGCCAGTTGAGATCCTCCTCCATACGCTCACCTTGAAAAAAACTTCCCAGTATAGCGTTAACTTGCTCTAGTAGTGTTCTCAAGTGTATATATGCTTCGTGTGGTGTAAACTTTAGCTCGTTAATTAGTCGATCGAGTTTGTTTATAACCAATATAGGTTTCATGTGCTCGACCCATGCCTGCCGAAGCACAGTCACAGTTTGACTGCATACACCTTCAACTGCGTCTACTAATACTACTGCACCATCGCAGAGTCGTGAAGCCGTGGAGACTTCGCTACTGAAATCGATATGTCCGGGTGAATCTATCAGATTGATAAGATAGTCTTTCTTCTCCAGCTCGGCTCCTGGAACTGGCCTCCGTAGCATTGAGAAGTATAATGATATGGCAGACGATTCCATGGTGATTCCGCGCAGCTGCTCATCCGGTCTAGAGTCAAGATATCTGATCTTTCCTGCAAGCTTTGGTGATATGATGCCATTTGTGGCAATGAGAGCATCTGTAAGGGAAGTCTTACCATGATCCTTTATCTGGTTATCATAGTCGTTGATTACTGAGCGGAGAACACTTACAACGTGGGCCAATATGCAAATCTGCGGCCTGTGTTAGTGATACCTGTACAAGAAATGATACCCACCACGCCAACTTACATTTCTGATACCTTCTGGATTCCGTTGCAAAGCAACCAGCTGTTCTGGGTTGACGTAGGGCATTATGAGCGTAGATCTTCATATTATACTCAGCAGAGAGCGGGGAGATATGGCATTTATTGTTCTCGCATGAGATATAATTCGAGTCAAAATCGTCACAGCCCCTCCACTCGCTTAAAGGCCATTTGTGGGTACCTTCTAGCTGTAAGACCAATCATAGAGAAAGGGGTATTTCGCTGTGTACCATTCGAATGGTATGAGTAATAATGATGCAGGTGGAGAGATGAGGCTGAGGAGGCTTCTGGGAAGTTCTTTGCTTAGGAGTTCTGAGTGATAGTTTGTTGATTATTACTCGACATCTGATTTTACTCGACAAAATGGATAGCTTAGATTAGCTAGCTAGGCTGTGCAACAGAAGCATCCTGTAACTGAAATGCACATCTGGTGATCTTAGTTTGTTTCCCAGGATCGTCAACGTTTCTAGCTGACCGAACTGGCTTGAATGAACTGCACACAGCTTATGGATCCGCTCGATGGTAGGTGAACCGCTGCTATCGACATAGCTATGGTGTGTTAGCCTTGGAGTCTAGTACCATCGTCCTGTAATATCTCGCTTTGTGATTCAAAACATCTCAACTTGACTGACTACCTACTCGGCTGTTACTATATAGGACATCCCCAGAACCTCGCCAATAATCTGATCTCTCCAGCGCATAACATGCAAGAACTTGAAACGTCGAATATCCCCCTCGCCTAAGTTAGCGCTTCTTGAGATCTACTTACCGAGGCGGCCCCGCCTAGATTCAGTGGTGAACGGAGCTACCAGAATTATCCTTACCAGTCCAAGTTTCACCAACGGCCCATACCCAAAGGCCAGACGCCTTATTCAATAAGTTTTCAAACTCCCTTCACAGGACGAGCTTTAATGACAATCCCGTCGGTCGTCGCTATTCGAGTTTTATAGTCATCGTGTGGATTGAGTATCGAAATGAGCAAATAGCGGTGGCTGACGAGGAAGAATCCGATCCAGACTCCTTTCCAACCTTCGCCCAAACACCAAGCAGCTCTCTTTAAAATACACCAAGCACTACTCATTACCGTGATAGATCTACAGGTGTCGCCATGGCAGATGTACAGCGTCGTGCGCCGTTGCAGGAAGCATCGCAGCCTCGACCAATCCCTAAACCAACAAATGCGCTCCATATCCCCCTCCGTCTACAGTAGCACCACCAGCACCACCGTCATCTGCAACACGGATTCGCAATTCACATTTGAACTTGGATACGTTCTCGCCAGTCAATCAGAACGGTAGCTTCGAATTTGACCGTGTTCTGAAGGCTGGATATGTTCAGAAGCGGACGCGAAAGACCAAGGTAAGGATAATTTGATTTGGGCAGAGCTATCTCCTAACTCTTCACATAGGCGTGGAAACAAATATATCTTGTCCTCCGACCAAACTACCTTTCCATATATAAGGATAATAAGGAAGACAAACTGCGACACAAAATCAACCTTGCAGACCTGACAGCCGTGGCTTCCTGAAGGACCCTAAGCAGAAGCGACAGAATGTATTCGGACTATTTTCACCATCGCGAAATTACCATCTTGAGGCGAGTTCAGGAAAGGACGCGGACGAATGGGTAGAGCTCATTAGACAGGAGGCGCGTATAGAGGAGGAGGAGGAAGAGATGATGCTAGCCAGCCCAGGAGGCACGGCAACTGCGAACCACAATGGCTTTGAACGATCCATGCATCCTACAAAGGAGCAAAGATTATTACACGAGGAACGGTTGGGATCTAGCTCTCCCGAACCATCAGATACGGTACCATGGTCCCCGCAGACCAGGGCTATGGAATTGGTGCTCCTAGGCGAGCATCACATACAATTGATTATTCTGGGAATGAAATGGCATCGCACTCTGATATGTCAGATATGGAGGCCTCGAGAAGAGTTATCTCGAAATCAACTGTGCCGGAAGAGTCTATGGCTGTCCAGCCACCTGATGGACGGCCAATGATGGAGACACGCAACATAAGTCAAATGAGTGGGTTCAATGCTGAGGACCCAGAGCGAGTTATCTGGCACGGCCACCTTCTCTTACTCAAATCCACAGGCGGAGTAAAGCAATGGAAAGAACTCTGGGTTGTTCTTCGCCTGCGGAACCTCTCCCTCTACAAAATGACTCCGAATACTCTCCCTTCCTCATAATACCACTACCATCTATCATTAACGCGGTAGAGATTGACCCGCTATCCAAGACGAAACGACACTGCTTACAAGTTATTACCGAAGAGAAGAGTTACAAATTCTGTGCAAAAATGAAGATACATTGGACAAGTCGCTTGGCGCGCTCAAGAGCTTGTTGGCGAAGCGGAAGGACTATGAACTGCAAAGCAAGGGAGCCAGATGACTCGTATGAGCTTTCATGGCAGGAATACATGAAATGATGAGAAAAGCACACGTATATATGAAGAGCATCGATTTTTATGTCTAATGAGTTTATGACACTGTAAATTTAATGTTGCGATGACTTAATACAAATCGTTCCGAAAAGCTTAGGCGTTACCATCTTTTGAGATTATGGAAGCCTTAAAAGGATTGCGCAGATCTTCCATTATAATCGATCTATCCTGCGTAAGCTAAACCGCCACTTGTACTTGAAAAGCGATGCCTGGCATACACAGAGCCCCCGATTCATGATACACCTGGATTGCAACCTAGGACATCATACCCAAAAAGCAAATGGGTATCTTACAAACTCCTCACCAACAAGCAGTCATAACGCATCAAATCTCACCCCTTCCATCGCTCGTCTGATCACGCCACTCAAAATTGCATAATAAGGTCAGGTTCATGCAACTCAACCACCACGTCCGTAATTGTGACCCCATCCTTCACCTTTAACGGCTCATTTCCTAAAACCCGTTCGTTCCCTTCCTCCCCCGTCTCTCTGTCGCCGCCATCGTAGATATCGATGAGCTCAGCGAGAGATTGCGGCGGAAGGGGTGTTTGGGCCGCTAGCTCCAGAGCCTCCATATCACTATCTGTTGAGTCGAGAACGAATGGATGGCTCGCGAGGCTGAGAGTTGGATCTATGGTGGTGGTGACGCGCAGAAGTGGAGAGCCATGACGAGCATCGTGGATTGAAGAGACAAGCGTACCAAAGGCAGCCTTGAAAGGGATTACAGGGAGGGATGTGCGGTAGAAGTCGGCTGGAATGCGGCTGGGGTCGATAGTAGTTGTTGGAGGGGCGCGGGAGAGATTCGGGGAGGGTGGGAGAAATGAAACATTTGCGCTAGAAGTCCGGGTGGGTGTTGAAGGTGGCGCTGACGGTGGTGTAAGTTCTGGGTACGAGAAAGTGGAAAATAAACCAGCGTCTACGATATCAATGTTGGATATTCCATTCTCTCTTGCCCATGCATCAAGGTTGTCGTCGTCAGTGGGTAGATCAACAGTGGAGGGTCCACCATTCTCTCCGATCCACGTATTGAAGTTGTCGTTTGAAGATTGTTCAACAGTACAAGAAAGATCCGAAGACAAAGTAACAGAGGCGTGGCCTTCCATCAAGATACCAGCAGCTATGATGCCAACTTGAGGGACACCGATGAGAGTGCTGCCAACGACGGCGAGATCAGCGGAGGCAGTATTGAGCGAGGTGAGATCATTCCGCTTAGCCAACGCGTCAAAATCTCCATCGGTAGGTAGGTCGATGGTCGGCGTATGTCGTCCGGGATATTGGGTTCCCTCCATCCAAGCAATAACCTCTTTCCGCGGGCCAGGAGTCTTTGGGAATGGACGTGGAGACTCTCCATCAGTATCATTATCTTTATGAATAACAATTCCCATCCCCTTCAATTTCCGTTGTAGCTCCCGTTGGAATACTCTTGTAGCTGGAGCTGCAGGAGGGTTGGGACGGAGACCCAGATTCTTGACATGTTTGACGAGGTTACTGGACGGTGGTGTTGCAGATTGAAGCCGAACCCTGTTATGGCCGTAGCTGGTATATCGCCATCTACGATCCCGTTCAGCGAGAGGTAGCTGCGCTCCACGATAGAGGGCCGACAACCGGGGCAACATTTGAATTGGCATTCGGCACCGTTGGGGAGGCTCCAAGAATGCTTTGTAGTTTCTGGCTTGGGTTGTGACGAGATGTATGAGGAGTGATGGCCTGAGCTAGTGAAGGTTGGATACCAGTTGTTGGCATCCAAGTTCAAATTTACATCTTGTTGTGCAGTTTCAAGCACCTTACAATCATGTCAGCTATATTCTACGCCATGCGTTTCGATTAACGTCTGTTGGCATAGGCTGAGAGCGCAAGTTTTCCTGAGTGAACCTTTAAGAATAGAAAAATACTTACGACTGCTCTTTGCATGAGAATCCGTTGAATCTGGTCTGATGTGTAGTTCTTGATGTCATCATCACCAATCCCATTGAGAAAGGGCAGCTGCCAAGCACGAGCAGCTGGACCTCGCGGTCTCATGAACGTTGCTGGGAAGAGATCACAAATAGCGTCCATCTTGAACTGGACCTGCTTTGTTAGAATGTCTCCTATGCTTACTCGAGAGATTACTACTGTTACTTACTGCAAATCCCCGTTCCATATCATTTTCAATCATGAGCTCGCGATCCTGGGTGCATCGAAAGAGCCATCCCAAAGCTGGTGCCTTACCACAAAGGCTGCAACGAAACTCCTTAGTATAGAGTCGCGTTACGGTAAGATGCGTGCATTGGCCGCATTGAGGAATGATAGGGCGTAGACGCTGGCTAGAAGTGATCGCATTCAGATGAGAAGCTGGTGAAATAATTGATGATCCAATAAGATTGTGCGCCATGGCTGTTATGCTCGATTGTTGTGTCGACGATAGCCTTACGGAAGAAATATTGATAAATCTGGGATTGCAATGTTTGAATACACTTCCCTGATGACTTGTATGTTTGTCGCCATTGTTTGAGCGATCCAAGGGAAAGAGAATTCTCCATGCAGATGCCAGTCGAACCTTTAAAACTCGATATTGCTCCCTCAAACACAGCAAAGATGAAAAGTTTGACTAATCCAGACACAATGAAACCAGTTCATATGCCTCGCAGTACACAGATAAAGAGTGATAAAGCACTACATTTAATAACTACAATGGATTCCTTCCAAGAGTATCTTTTATGAAGATATTCTGTCCATATTCTCTGCCAGATGAAGTATGGAAGAGCACGCAGGAGCCAAAACAAGGCTGAGATATCCTAGTCTTGAAGGTCTGAGATTATCCAAATTGAAATTATGACGACTGACAAGATGACTATCTGACAGTCGTTGAATACGGGGTGTCAATGACAGACATGGAAATGCAGCCAGAGTATGAGAGAACAAGCAGCTGTAACACATTGCAACTTTCAGAAAACTCGATTTACAGTTATTGATCTAACATCAAGTTAACCTTGCAGAACAGAGTTTTGGTCACGCCAGAATGAAACTACATAATTCATCCTACTAGAAGTCTTTCACAGAACCGCGACACCCGTCTGCTACTTACTTAAAAACTTTGATTCTGTCTAATGCCATAGGCTTTGCTTAAAGGAGCACAGATCAGAAACCTAAAGGACAGTTTCTAATCGACGTGATATCCCTTCGTTTATGCCGATATCTATTGTACCCTTATAGACAAGTGGCGCAGGCTTTCTTTGAATGGCGGTATCATAAAGGTGGATGACCATATAGTGTCTCCAAGGATGAAGGGGCTGAGTTATTGCACGCTGAATAGAAGTTTGGGCTTAATTATTGAATCCACTCGTGTTGTGAGTGGATTGGAGACTATCAGCGCCTCATTGACGTGGTCATTATCATCCATTCGAGTTGAACCTACCAAAACTTTGAGCTTTGTGACTAGGACGAGAGTCACTTGGTTGTAGTTTGGACCTTGGCAGGCTTGGCTTACTTTGCGCGCTAAGCCATGGCGATGGAAAGCCGTCCGAGCCAGCATCTAGATCAATCTTTAATCAAGATAAACATCTTGCTCAATATAGCACAACGGTACCGCAATTGGGACCCATCACGAAGTTACAGGTGATATCTCTCAAGTCTGGCACTAATACTTGTCTCGTGACCCGCCATTGGCAGGAAGAACTTCGCGAAGCGACAGCCGCGGCTCCGGCTTGTTTACAAACAGTGGCTCGTCCGGCTTGACCATCATCCAACACCATCGTTGCCGTTCCACTTTCACCATCAAACTGCAATTTAATTTGCCAAAATGTCGGTCAAATTCGAGGAGACTATCAAGCAAACTGGTGAAGCTGCCGCGACTACTGGTATACTGAAGGGAGGCAAACATGATTTGGCGGAGGAGATTGGCACCGCTTTGACTGGAGGAAAGGGAAACATTGGCAAGCCGGGCTATCTAGCTGTAAGCATGCGTCGTCAAGTTGAAATTCAATGTGCTAATACCATCAAGGCCTATCTAGAACAGCTACGGACAAATCCCCTGAGAACTAAGATGTTGACCTCTGGCGCATTATCCGGTGCTCAAGAATTCCTTGCCTCTTGGATCGCAAAGGATCGCAATAAGAATGGTCACTACTTTACATCTCGTGTGCCCAAGATGGCAGCGTATGGAGCTTTCATCAGTGCGCCGATGGGACATATCTTGATTAGCATACTCCAAAAGCTGTTTGCTGGTCGCACGAGCTTGAAGGCGAAGATCCTTCAGATCCTCGTCAGCAATTTAATTGTATGCTCGGGTCTTGCAGGTTCAAGTAAGAAATGCTGACATGATAAAGGTTGCTCCCATTCAGAACACTGTGTATTTGTGTTCGATGGCTTTCATTGCTGGGGCAAGAACGTTCCATCAAGTCCATGCGACCTGGAAAGCTGGGTTCTTGCCCGTTATGAAGGTCAGCTGGGTCACATCACCACTGGCTCTTGCTTTTGCCCAAAAGTTCTTGCCAGAGCACACATGGGTCCCATTTTTCAACATTATTGCTTTCACAATCGGTACATATATCAATGCTACAACAAAGAAGAAGCGCCTCGCTGCTCTTCGCAAGAAGCACTATGATGAGACTAGGGGTGGAAGAAATGACTATCCTGGAGGTAAGTACATCTAACATCAATGTAGCCATATTACAAATGCTTGGTTGTGTCCCTGTGTCAGTTACTCTCGGACTAACTTTTCTTACAGAGCCGAAGAGAGACTACTAAAACCGTATAGAAACTTGACGTGGGTGGTCACACTCAATTCTTTCACATTTCATGGTCTTTATTCGGGCGGCAATCTGGTAAAGCAATCTTCTATTGTTAAAGGATTGAGGAAAATTACTGGAAGCAAAGCCTGGATAGCTGCATATACATTAATGGGCTCATGCACTAAATTTTTGCTTGCACGAACAGTGATCATGACACAAAATTCCACAGATTATCCAGGTGAGTTTGTTCCCGCTTGTCAGCTCGGGAATACAATGCGCTTGATGGCTGCTTTTTTGATACATGCCTGATTCCATCCACGTGATTTCCTTCTTCCCGTTTGTAAGACATCGGGTTGTCTTGTGTAATACTCAGGTCCAGTCTCTCTGCAACACGTTGATCTAGTTAAGCTGGTGCTCGGGACATTGGTCACTATTCGGTCATCCGCCAGCAGCATCGTAGATTGTAAGCAAATGGCGCAGTGTGTCATAATTGGCTCTTTGATAAATTTTCCGCCTAAACACTGCTTTCCCTTGATTCGATTCTCCCTTTATTACAGTCCAGCTTCGCACCTGCGTCCAGACACCAGCTTCGTGTCCCATCATCGAAGATGCAGGCCACTAACCCTCTCCATCGGCGGCCATATATCCGCCCGTACAGACCTATGCTCAACGTCCCAGACGATCCAGACACAATTTTGTATGGAAGTCCGTTTCGGATATCGCCTTCCCTCAAACGCACATATTCCAAACCTCTTTCACCGATCCCACTAGGACGACCACTTCTGAGCCCTGGTTATACTCCCTTTCTTTCTCCTTCGCTGGGAAGAGCCATGTATCATAGTCACAACGACATTTTTCTTCAACGACCCTGGATGATAGATTCACTAGATCAAGAACCAGAAATTTTACAGCAGCAGCGAGGCCGAGAGCGCGAGATTGAGGACAGAAACGCTCTTGTACCTCGATATCGTGATAGATACGGCTATCTAAACAATGACGATAGACTCCGCAACCACGACCTCTATCGATATAGTACATCTAGGAAGGTTGTCTCGTTCGATACTAAGGATGTCACCATTCGAAACAAGGTATACCCAATTCGACAGGCATTCTTGGACGATAATATCAAATTTGAGAAAGATGCTGTTGCTTATATCAACCTCAAGAAAGAGGATGTTCTCCCGGACTTAGTCATTGGCGATCTGATCGATCTGATCAACGAAATTCCTCTTTCTTATCGCAGCTTGCATGATCTCGTCACATTGAACATACTCGCATTCAACGTTAGTGCAAAATCTGCCGTCAATGCTTCGCAGCGGTTGCTAGATAAAGAGCTCAGCAGGACTCTTCCCTCGATCAGCGAATCGATTCAGATAATTGCATCTATCTTTCTATCTATGAGGGTCGATGAGCGATTGAAGGAATGGGTCAAAAAATGGCTTAAGGGCGGTGCATATGAGAGAGTCTATCGCACCCCTGAATGTATGATATTGTACACAAATCATCCTGAAATCATGGTTGAGATAGAGACACTCATGGGGATCAGAGAGGCGCCAGAAGACGAAGGACATAGGGTTTTTTGAAAATGATTCTACAGATTACGTAGGTAAGGACCAGAGAAAATTAGCATGGCTAATGATGACAAGGATGTGTATTCTTTTTTGTCTGTTCGACTTAATGGCGCGAGTGTAACTGGGCTTGCCTCCATTAGAATTAATGCTTGAGCCACTCACTATTGGGTAGTACAATGAGGGTCAGACATAAGAGTTAACAAAGCATCACATAATATTACTGTTGTTTGTTGTTGCAAAAAGCAAATGTTTCTTGCCGAAGTACTATTGTGCTTTGTATTGTGGAATTTATAATGTTAAATGCACCTTTATAATCTACTGAGGAGTATGAGTATATCTACAAATGTTGCTCTATTCTCAAGGTTGTATGAAGTCATGAAATTGTATCTCATTTGCTGGACATCACGCAGCGATGCTACCATATTTTATTGCACAAAGAGGCACATATGCTCTTGCATAAGTTGATCTCCTTTGAGCCAGGCATAATCATACAGTCATTATGTACTATACATTCTCTGTGTCTCAATACATCTAATTTACCTTCTTTAACAACTCCTTTAGCCCCGAGAGCCCCGCTATACTTCCAAATACACCCACACCAAAATCAGTCAACAACCCTTTTTCCAAACTCCAATGTACTGTCAGCGGTAACCACGCCCCATTGACAATAGCTTCCCTCTTCCACCTACTCAGCCATTCACTATACTCTTTCCCCACCGGCTCTCCACTCCCTTTTCCTTTTCCTTTTACCTCTCGCGTCGCATATTCCCTCCCCAACCGCATAAAGTCTAGCACGACATGGGCAATCCAGAACCTGCAACTCCACAACCAGGCTTTATTCTGCTTCTCCGCACTCCAGCCTAAGACCCCTTTCGAGCTCAAATATGCCCCATTCTCCAGTGTCTGAAAAGCCGCGTTAACGGCTACCTGCGCATAGCTAATCCCCCTCAACACCCCATCCTTTCCTCACTCTCATGTACCGCCCTCCCCCATTTATATATGCCCAGTAAACCCCACAGTCTTGCGAAAATGCGGAAATCGCTGACCAAGGATGATAGGCTTTTAACCTCGTGGCTGTGATCAATAGCCTCGAAGGTGGGATCTCGGAGGTGGAGATAAGGATTGTGGTGTTGGGTGGGAGGGTTGATGCAGATTTTATGATGCGCTGTGCGGCGGCGTGGATGCGTGCGATGGAGATTCTGCTTAGGACGCTGGAAGTGAGAAGGGATGTATAGCAGAGGACCATGAGGACGGTGTCAGTGCCTGAGGGGGTGCGAAGAGTTGTGCTAGCACTTCAAGACTTCGATCCGCCTTTTTCAGGTATAGAGGAAGCCATGATTGCAGGGTGAAGGGATGGGAGGGCTTTTTCTGTAGATGTATCTGGGGCTGCGAACCTTGAATATCGGACATATTGTGAGATTAAATATACTTGCCGTTTACTGACGACCTTAGAGAGGATGGTGGCTTGGAAGGAATAGATATTGGAGCTTTGGTGTTGAAAGATATCGAGCTCGGCCAACTAATAAAAGATGCCGAGGCGTCGGATCTATGCTTGGCTGTGGCTAAAGCTTCTGACAATCCATCCGCAATGGGAAGAGATGGAAAAAACTCCACAACAACACCAGTATTGCAATATTTATCTTAAGAGCTTTATGCTTGTTCTAGTGCCATCTTAAGTTAACTGCCAGTTAGCCCCGGAAATGCATTTCGATGTGTCTGTATCCCAAAGGTTTTTGTCGCAAGCCGGACAAGCAAATCATTGTGTAAATCGTGTTAGTCCCTGATGGTACACACAAGACAGCTACTATCTAAGTAGGATCTCGCGGAAGTTCAATGAGCCTTTCTATGACCAACTCTCTGCTTTCTATCATATGGAGCATGACTAGTACATTCCCGATATGATCTCACGGCGGGATTACCCGGCATAGCTTAAACTGGCACAATACATATACCATATTACCAGTTGCGGCATTTTCGAGCAACAGAAACTGTCAAAATGCGTAATGACCCCTGGACCCTTGAGTTTGTTAAGTAAAATTTCCTGCTTTACGCTGGTTTCAGAGTTTTTTTGGGGGGGACCAGAGTCACCTTGTATCTCCAGCAGAACTTACAACTACTACGCGCCAGTTCCACAAACCGCGAAATTGATATCCACGGGTCTAGCTATATATACAGGATGCAGTAGAGAAGTACGTTCTCCTTTGCCTGCCCACCAAAGAGCGAATTTGTCTTGATGTACAGATTTCCATCAAATAATGTGGTGTGCTACGTGGGTGTGAGACTTTGCCAACAAGACCCTAGGGCAGATGAAGCTTGGGACATATGGACATAAGGATATAAGCAAGCCCTCCAAATTATATCTCGATTTTTAATACTGGTGTCACGGCACTAAGTAGTCCAATGTTCCCACGACACGTCTTTTCCAGTATGCTCTAGAGAAACGAGTTCATGTGTGCTAAAACCCGGTATTCCATATTTCGTGTACAAGATGTAGTCGTTTAGCTTCACCTTCTAGATAACTGTTAGCTTTGTATCTCATGGCCACTAATCGCCTCGTGGTCTCGGAAGTGGTGAGAGGTTCTCTACGCTGTTAGCACGCCCACTGATTCGACAAAATGGGGTGCTTGTTGGGAAAAAATACGGGAAGTCCATATGAGATACATGTTTAAGCTTCTCAAGCTTCAGTTGCAATGCTTAACGACTACAAGTATTCCAATAGATTACAAAAACAGATACCAGGGTCTATAGCAATTCTCAATGGTCTGCGATTAATTGAAGTTTAGCGATATTATCATTTGCACAAAGATCGATTTAAATTGAATGAAGACCGCAGAAAGGTTGATCCATATCAAGTTTTGTTTTGATCGAAGTCATTGTGGGCCCAGTGGATATCTCGTAGTTGGCCAATGATTATTTTCTGTTAGTTTTTGTTGCATATCTGCCTTCAGGCACAGGCACAGGAACAGGAACATCGTGATTTGTTAGCTCAGGGGTAGCGAGGTCTGGAGACCTAATCGAGTTAGCGGCTTAGCAAGTCGACCACATCCATTACCTCCGGTCCAGCTTAAAGTCAGAATGACACATTGGTGGTAGAATGGTCTCTTTGTGGTGAGAAGATGATTTAGGTAAATCCAAATACTTATGGAACTAATCTCAGCTTCCTTTGTACCTCATCTTGAAGTGAACTAAGTTATTTTTTATCCATAGGGGCTTGGTATTAATCTGAGACGGATTAGAGGCTTTTGGCGTATTGTAGATTTATCTGCTGATAGAGTCTCAATAAGCCAGACATAGGAAACTAGGGCGTGTGATCTAGAAGGAAGAAGGAAGCTTCAAGCAGGCATATCGAGGTCAGGAGGCTTAATATTCGTTGTTCAGTAAACAAGCCTACAAAATTATTTCCGAAACGTTTCTCGAGATGAACTCCTTTCCTCTATAATCATAGTGGCAAAAGACTTCAGGAACGAATTCAATAGTATGTAACGCAACGAAGCTTCATTTCAAATTATATAGTATAAATCAACGAAAACAAAAAAGAGCACAGAAGAATGGAGCTCCCCTCTCCTATAATTTCAGGCGACCCTTCACAACCTAAAGTATAGCCCATCAAATATACAAATAATCAAGGAAATAGACTATCCAAAAATATTACTTTCTCAAAGATAAGTTGGGCCTTAAGTTCAGCCTAAATAATGATTCAAGTCAGTCAGCATCGTATGTGCGGGATAACCAGTCATCGCTGGTAGTGTCTCATACCGATAGAATACTGAATGCGTTGGACACTTGAAGTCCCACTTCTCTGCCGTCATATCAAACGTAGGTTTGCCTGCAGCCCACCAATGCAATTTCGATGCCTCCTCCCATTTATCCTGTGACTCCTCTGGCTCAACCCAGTGCTGCCCCCCCATCGCCGCATCCAATCCCCCTCCACCTGCCGGACAGGCAAAATATCGATGTGAGAACGCCAGGTTCCCATCCAGCCGAGCCGTGAGATAGAGCACATAAGGCGTCTCGCCAAACTCAATAGGATTATTCTCCCAGTTCTCCTCCCGCGACATATCAATCAGCTCCGGCTTTCCGTCTACTGTGAAGAATGGCTGGAAAATATCTTCCATAATATAAGGAACTTCATGTGAGAATGATGATGGCTCGAGCCCCTGGCCGGTGATGAGTGCCACTAAGACTGCTGTCCTTCGTGCCTGCTCGATAGTGTCTTGTACGCTGCTTGCATACTTCATGAATGAGTCGTGAACTGCGAGGTGGTCTGCACGGTGCGGGTCGTGGTGCGGCTTGTTGTTGTAGGAGGAGTTGACTGGCATGGGTGGGAAGCAGCAGAAGAGAGGTGGACTGACATTTTGTCAGTAATATTGTTTGCACGATTCACGTGCTCGATTTCTTGTTTCGACGGTGACGGAGTTTTGTGCGTATGGTACTTGAGTGAGAGCTTCTGCAGATGCCTGTTGGGGAGTTGAGTGTATTCTTAAGTATATTGTAAATGTCATGAATAATCTGTACTCACACGGAGTCATCACAACTATCGCAATGAATAGGCGAATGTACAGTAATAGAGGTACGGCCCCCAGGATGTTAAACATCAAGGCATACGGCAAAAATGATGAAACAGTTTATACGCAGGCATTCCAGAGTAACTATTCACAATAACATTAAATAACGTTCTGGCATAAATTCAGTGTTGAGGATGTTGCGGTGCTGTTGAGAGTTTGACATATTCCAGGGAATAGCCTAGCTATATCATGGGTTTTAGTGGTCAGCAGTTTGCTCGTTTAACCCTCTTGACTATCGAATTTGGAAAAGAGATGGAATGATGTAGGCCATTGTTTGTCTGAAGTGCATTATATTTTTCATTCCAATCTCGCCCGTCAAAATCCCTTACCACAGAGTCAGAACACCAAACTATATCCCATACTTAATGCTAAGAGCGCCAGATACATTCCACTTGGCGAGTTTCATTCGTCAATCCTTTGTATTATTATTATTCTGCCTCGTTCATTTTTATATTGAAGAAAACTTTACTAATGAAGGCTGGTTTTAAAGCCAGTTCCAAGACAACACGTATTGATAAAACACTTGATACCAGTCACGGAGTAGTCGTAACGCCCTTTGCATCAAATATATTTGTTCTTGTTAATTTCCTTGATCGGTTTATCTCGGGTTTGACAGCTACCCTGCTCTATTTTTCTATTGACCCATAGTTTAGTGCACAGTGCTACTTACAAGCTCAACTCGCTCCCAATCGAGGCGGGGTGTAGCGCGAAATGGGATGGAATAGGAAGTATTGACTAGTTGAACATGTAGGTATTTTGATGATAGTAACGCGTATTGGTAGACTACTCCAAAGAAAACGACAGTCAAGGAAATACCACGAAGTATTGAAGATGTCTAGACAAGTAAAGTATATCCTGGTAATCGAATTTGGGAGGCCACATAATATGTAGGAAGTGCTTATTGGCCTTGACCAAAATTCCCTATTCCTTACATGCGCCTGCATGCTCTTGTTTTTGAGGTATTGTTGAGTATGTTATTATGCGCAAGCCCAATAGGGCTATAGGCGAAGGATCTCCATGTGATTCCCCACATAACCTTGCTTTCCTAAAACCCTTGACTCTCCTTAGGCGCATATCCTTCCTCAAGATACGCAATATCTTCAGGAGTAAGCTTACCTGAGCTTGCGAACTTTACACTTTCGACAGCTTGATTGATTCTCTCGGGGCTGCTCAAGCCAACAATTGGATTGACTAGGCTCTTGCTCAAGCACCAAGCAGTTGCGATATTGGCCATAGATACACTTTTCTTCTTTGCGATTTCCTCAACTCTGCTGATAACCTGCTTGTCAATTTCGGTCTCTTTTCCACGAATCATGGCATTTAGCATCCTATCGCTCTTTTCCCTGGCTGTGCTGCGGTCATCAAATGGCCGCGTGAGTGCTCCTCGGGCAACTGGGGACCATGGGATCAGACCAACCCCTGTGTCCTGGCAGTAAGGAATCATTTCCCGCTCTGTTGCAAAGTCAGATCTATTTTTAATATAAGAAGAGTAATGATATTAACCTTCTTCACGATAGAGCAGGTTGTAATAGTTCTGCATGGAGACGAATTTGTGCCATCCATGTTTGTCTGCTATATTCTGAAGAGTCTGAAACTCCCATGCAGCCATCTATTCCCAATTAGTCTTACTTCTCTTACGCTGCCTCAGAACACTGACACTACTAGCACCAATATACCGGACCTTGCCACTTTCCACAACATCATTCAGGGCTCTCATAATCTCCTCTCGTGGTGTATCTCTATCCAGGCGATGAATTTGCAAAACATCAATGTACGTACCCAGCCTATTCACACTCGCATCAACAGCATCGAAGATATGCTTCCTACTCAACCCAACTTGGTTGACCAGCTTTCCATCATTGACCATACTTGCACCGATGGGTGGTTGAGAACCATCGTCCGCGACGCCGAAGTAGCATTTGCTTAGAATGACAACCTTGTTGCGTGGAATCTCATACTGCTTCAATGCCTTCCCAATAATCTCCTCAGACCTTCCATTCGAGTAGACATCTGCAGTGTCCCAGGTGTTCAGGCCTACATCATAAGCATGCTTGAGAAGTGGAAGAGCTTTATCCTCGTCTATGACCCAATCTTGCCATTGAGAGGAACCAAATGACATTGCACCAAGAATGACCTTGGAGATCTTGAGGCCAGAAGTTCCAAGCCGTGTGTATTCCATCTTAAGACTAAAAGTTTTTGGAAATAGTAAAGCTGATTTTAGACTGTGGGGAGGTTTCTCTTCCGATGTCTTTGACAGTAAAATAAGTGTAGATAGTCCCAAATCAAGGACGAGGTTGTTATATATATCCTAAAATCTGCTTAATTCCGGTATCTCCTCCTCCCGCTTTTGATGTTGAAGCCAAGCCCATGCTTTATTAGAGGCACAGGATACGCCGTGGATTCTTAAGCCCTAAAGCCGATCCGACGAAACCCCCAAAAAGGGAACCTATCCTAAGACGCTAAGATAAGAACTGCAATGCGGTTAGATTGGCGTTTTCAACCACTCACCCCTCCATCCTTCACTTATTCCTCATTATCTTGCCATTGCTTCCGGTCAAGTCTGCCTACATTACTCATCCGCTTTATGCAAGGTAATACATACTTCATAGAGGCTTCTCATTTGCAAGCCCCCAAAGTCCGGCCAGGAAGTCCACTATCCTTTTTGTCGTGGTTGATATAAGAAAGCTGTACATCACCAGCCGGCGAATACTTTGATATTTCGCATTTCGCTTCATTGAAACTAGGAAAGATAATATTTTAAGCAGTTGGCTCTGTATATATTGTTAGTTGACCACATATAAGGACCTTTCTTAGAATCGGACTCGATGGCGAATACAACACCTCTCACCGTCCTCACGAGCTCTGATATTCAGGACCTCCTTGGCGACCTGAATAGAGATGAGATCGAACATATGCAACAATCCCTGAGAAATGCCCTTCATGAATACTCAACCGGAAACCAGGATAACCCGGAATGTTTCCAAAATCAACAAGATCGAATGGTGACTGAGAATGATAATGGCACCACAACTCTTGTCATGCCCGCTCGGAGTTCTTCCGGCGTTAGTATGAAAGGTATACTCCTTCATGTTTCCAATCCCAAGATATAAAATATTAGTAATTTGAAGCTTGAGATTGGTGATCGCTCAGATCTCAAATACTAATGCTGTGTAGTTGTTACCCTTGCACCGCCCGAGTTTCTATCAGTGCATAGAAATGCATTTGAACAACAAAGCATAAACTCATCACCTCAAGGTAAGCGAGAATCTTCCTTTGCATACTTCTTAACATTAGTAGCTATTTCCTGACATCTTTCTCAGGTTCCCTTACCCTTATGGACAATGGAGGAAATGCGTACGCATTCATGAATGCTGGTGAACTCACTGCTTTCAGAACTGCTCTTGCTTCATCGCTGCTGATAGTGAGGAGAAGGAAAGTGAAAGCAATAACAGTGTTTGGATCAGGAAAACAAGCGTATGTGGCGATCACCTATAACGCAAGTCGGATACTAAGCTAACTTTTGAAGATTCTGGCATCTCCGACTTGCACTTCTTTTTCATGTGAGTAATCCCAGATTAGTTCATGGTACATCCTCTGATATTTTAAAAGGGTAAAACCATAGAACACGTCTACATACACAATCATAGTTTGTCTAAGACGTCTAAGACGTTCTTCAAGGCCTTTGTCGGCTACGACAATGTGGTAAAGAAGGAAGAAGGATGGTAGGTCAAATCGTCCTAGAGATGAAAGTCTATACGTACTTAGGTTGAAATTTTGCGACGAGCCTATTCTGATACTAAATCCTAGGCATAATACCAGATTCTCTGTACTCTCCCCTAGTTACGCGGAGTACCATCGGCTATTAAAGGGTCAATTAAGAGCGTCAGATATTATCATATGTGCAACACCTGCGGAGGCTCCTCTTTTCGAAGAGACAATCCTAACAAATCCAAGCGGCCGAATCAAGGGTAGATTGATAATTGCTGTGGGAAGTT
The DNA here is from genome assembly GCA_021307315.1 of Bisporella sp. PMI_857. Lineage (NCBI taxonomy): Eukaryota > Fungi > Ascomycota > Leotiomycetes > Helotiales > Helotiaceae > Bisporella > Bisporella sp. PMI_857. The sequence continues at coordinate 1,087,868 of JAJSPD010000008.1, forward strand.
ATAAACCTGGGATGATCGAACTTCCACCTGCAATACTGTAGGTATAATTTCTCTTCTCTTCCGCATCTGCCAATGCATATCCAAGAACTTTAGCTGACTTGATACAAAGAAAACAAGCTGTGAAACACCATGGAAGCGGTCTGCATTTTCGGAAACGCGCTGCTGAGGGAGGGTGTATCCTAGTCGATACCACCAGGTCATTGCGGCAAACAGGGGAGCTTATACAATCCGAACTTCAAATGAATCACATCGTCGAAATCGGAGAAATCGTCATGCTGGTTGAACAATTTGCACATGAGATGGACGAAGAAAATGATGAGAGTGTAATAGATGGTATGGAGCTAACAAATCAATCCCCTTCTGCATTATTGGGCTTCAGGAACAGTACTAATGGCTTGGGATACAGATAACGAGTCCATTGATTTTCCGAGCGGCCTGGGCCATAGTGGTATGAGTAGTATGGCATCCGCATTGAGCGAAATCACGAACTCAAGTCGTAGGAGCTCTCGCCGTAGTTCCAAGGCATCGTTGAGAAGTGGTACGTATCACGTATTTGATTTCATTTGCTGAAATCTCGTAACGCGGGCATCCTAGCGTACGGGCACAAACATACTAAGTTCAATAGAATCCGAATCCACAAACTCATCTTGGATATCTCACCTCTCATTCCAGAAGCGACGCCATGACTTAAATGATCACCACAAGAAAAAACATTCCAAAGATGAAGAAGAGATGACAGAGTGGCTTGCTAGAGGCAATGTCATATACAAGTCTGTAGGTCTAGGATTGGTGGATCTGGTGGTTGGTGACGAATTAGTTCGTTTTGCAAGGGAGAAAGGATACGGTATAACTGTAGACGATTTTTGACAAGATAGGTTCAATGCCCTGGGACTATAAAGATGGCGGTGAGGTATGTAACTAGCTAGGCAGCATGCTCCAGGGAAACTGATTTGTAGCAATAATGGATACCCAAGGTATGCTTTGGCGGGATTTAGATAAACCCTATGTGTTCAAGGGCTATCTTCCTCTTCTCCCAATTCCTGAAATTTAATTATCAGGTGTGATATAGTACTCAAGCTGTGGAGCTGAATATGACCATGTGAAATCTGATGGGAATATTTAGGCCTAACGGTGTACCTTATAGTGATAATATGGTAACGTATAGCAGGAATACAGGCATAGAACATCTCTCTGTGTTCTTCTCTTGACATGGTATCTGCCTTCTGATGTGACAGTGGCCCATTAGTTTCACAAGAGAGATGTGTTTGACAACAAGATGTCGTGTTATCTTTCATACTTTCTACAATTCGGCGGGACTCCAGGAACACCGAAATATTAATGCATATACTATACCAGTCACTAAATCTTTGACGGGCTTTTCTACCATTCCTTACATAGAAAAGGGGCTTCTAATTCTTCTGCGTGCGAATTCAGCAATATGCTTTTACATTTGGCTATGTAGTTGATGGATGTAACCCATCTTGAATACACAAGGCCCGCACAGTCAATGCTCAAAAGCCATAGTCAATGTAAACTCTCTGGATTCAAATCGTTCTCTGAATTCATTGCCGGCCAGCGTTCAAAGACCAGAGGCCATGGAGGGTTCAAGGTGTGTGAGGGAGAGACCATATGATATAGCCGTGACAATAGGTACATGGGGTAGGGTTTGAGGATTGGGTTGGCTGATTTGAGCTTTGCAATTTTAGAAGAGCAGGGTCGTGATCGAGATGTAATGGTGATAGGAGACTGGAGTAATCTTGGAGGGGAAGAGGGTGAGGTACACATTGGGCTAGGAGTTGGCCTTGTGGCTGTAGTTGGTGATAGTAGAATGAAAGTGTGTACATAGTGCCTGCTTGTTGATATGGGAAATGGGCAAGAGGTGAGCGCCCAAGGGAGAAGTCAATTATCATGGTCATAAAGAACTAAAAGAAGAAGCTTCTTACAGAGTCAGTCTTTAGGCCATATCAGCTTCGTAGTTGGGAAGGGATTGAAAACTTCAACATTCCTGTTCAGTTCGGGACGCCGATGCCCTCTCATTAAGGATGCCGTCCCTACTGAATGGGAGTGCAATAACCTGTGAGCTAATGGAAAGGATTCTTGACACCTGTCGGTGGGGTTACGCATAGGAGATACAAGAAGAGCTTTTATCTAACGCTGGAGAATATCCGACAAGTTCTAAGTTCCCAGTTTGGAAGTGTACGGTTCAGGACGATCCTTGGATCTGCACGATAAAAGCATACTGCCCCACGACTGCAGCTCCGGTACCTCTATATGGAACCTTGCCTCTTGTTGCGCTCATTTGTGTACTGGCTGGCTGGTAGGTAAGGTCTAGCGATGATGAGTTAGCTCTTATTGTTGGGAAACGGAAACGGGGTCTCTGTTCTCGATTTATTGCCTTGTTTTGTTGATATATTCGGGGCGGTGAGAGTGGGTTGGGGATCTTGATGTCTCATTACGTCCGCTTGATGGAAATTGGAGGAATATGGCGGAGCCTTGCAGGTATGATGCTTTTCAATCATCCTCACTTGAGCTGGATGGCTGACTAGAAAATCATAATCAGCGGGAATTAATTCTAATCCTGGGAAGTAGAGCGCCTTCTCAATTCTATCAAATTATATTTCATACTTGATCACGCATACCTCGATTATGTTACCTTACAATACTGAGAGAAAGCCAAATTGCAATTCCATGTGGGAGCCTTTTTCTGAAACGGGAAATCGAAATCGTTTTGTCACTTCGATCTCAACATGTAGACAACCCATACTCAGTAGAGACTTCTATTGAAGTGTGGGCAGCATAAACCGACATCGATGATGGCTTCCAGACTTGAGAGAGCAATAGATTCATGCTTAATAGACAATTATAGATTGTTGATCAACACTTAACTTCCTTGAATCCCTGGTAACTATTGAATTATTGCGCTAATCCGAGCTCCTCTGCTTCCTAGTGTACACAATATGTTCGTCCTGATTAGTCCTCCTGGCACACTAATCAATGCCAACAGGGTGGATGGGACCGGCTGTCTAGGCCGTTGATTCTTTATTCCACGAACGATTAAATTTTTTTAGTGACGCTCAAGCCCATGGAACGGCGCAAGAGGTAGGCAATATGTGGTTTTATGCGACAACAGAGGAAATGAAAAGTGCAATAGGGTTGACACTAGTGCAAGGAAAGAATTTGTGACATTCCGGAAAGTGGTATATTCTGCAACTTTTCAACACCGTTCATGAATACCTTGATGATCCACCCCAACCAGTATGCTAGCCATCCGGAAAATTGCGCCGCGCTGAAAACCTAACTGAGAAGAACAAGGATAACAGAATCCCCTCTCAAGAACCTAGTGTCATACATTAGAATTTTGGGTAAAAAAGGTGCCAATTGAATCTTGGGATTCACCTACATTTTGCTTATGAACCGATCCTTGTTTTACTGGTCGTCCCTTCTTTCCAGCACTGTTCTTCGGTGTCTCTGTCCACATTTCCTTCACATTCTCTAGCACCATATTACAATGCCTATCGAAAGCTTTCACACGCGCAAGTAGCTTTCTTGTTATTTCGGCATGATATGAGGACCTGGGTATGTGATCTGACAGCGGTTTGGAGATGGACAGAGGACCAGTGCTGAAACTCGTGTTCCTCGACTTGCGCAATCTCGTACTCGCTGAGACAGGGTCAGTATTAAAAACTTGTATAGATTAGATACGATCAGCTACGTGAGCTCATTCCGTGGTTTCGCCAACAGTTCCCTGTCAAAAAAGTCAGCGCTTTTTTGTTTGGAGTATAAAGGAAATACGCATACTGAATCTTTGCGTCTGCCATATTGTTGTTGTTTGTGGAAGGTAAAACGCTGCCTGCCTGGATAGCCCATTTGAGCTTCAGTATTGAGGTTACATTAAAACCGAGTCTTGTCGGGGCAACTTTTTTCCTTGCCGGCCCACTTTTCCAGTCGACCTTCCAGCCTTACCGAACCCGAAAAACCCTCCCGAGGTTTATCTTCGAAAGGTGTATAAGACATCAATGGCCTGTGAATACTACGCATTAATCTAAATATTTTCCTTTCTCTGTGTCATACCTCCCTTGATGTTTGTGAAACACTTTTCTGCGAGAGCCGGAACGGCGGGACGGTATATTTCAACACAACGAGCAATGCCATTAAGGGCAAAAATAATGAGTCCTGCGTTTGCAGGTAAGGCACACGTAAGTATTATTTAGCACAATTAATTGGACATTGCTAATAGAATATCAGATAACTACAGCTACGGACTCAAAGAGCGACCCAGAGGTAATCCGAGAATTACCAGATGACCCAAAAGAAGACGTACTTTTTGATACACTGTTTGGCGTTCGGACGATCGAGCTCAATGTTCCCCAAAAGCTACACTCGCTCAATGGCTCTATGGTGCGGAAGATTGTACCAAGATTACAAGAATGGGCGAAGTCGGATATAGCCAACGTTGTGGTGATAAAGGGATCTGGCCCAAAGGCATTCTGTGCAGGCGGCGATGTCACAGCTCTTGCTAAAGACAACACATTAGGCGAAGAGGGCCAACAGCGTTCGACGGATTACTTTGGTCTTGAATATAAGCTAGATCATCTTATTGCGACATATACAAAGCCATTTGTTGCTTTCTTGGATGGCATAACAATGGGTGGAGGAGTTGGATTAAGCATCCACGCTCCATTCCGGATAGCAACGGAAAAGACGCTGTTCGCCATGCCGGAAACCACCATTGGGTTCTTCCCAGACGTTGGAGCTTCATTCTTCTTACCACGGATGCCTGGCGCAGTCGGAACTTATTTGGCTCTCACCAGTGAAAGACTTAAAGGCGCCAATGTCTTCTACTCCGGTATCGCTACCCACTATATCCACTCAACTTCTCTTCCTGCTCTAGAACGCCGACTGGCTGAGCTCAGATTCAAGGATTATGACTCATTAGAAGAACGACTACAACTCATTAATTCAACCATCGAGGAATACTGCACGGGATTACCACACGATGAACCAATCCTTTTGGGTGGTGAGGTCAGAAATGCTATCGATCGTTGTTTTAGCAAGAATAGCGTGCCCGAGATACTTGCAGCTCTTCAAGCAGAGGAAAGATACTAAAGAATGGGCTCAAAAGACTATTGAAACACTTCATAAGCGATCTCCCACGGCTGTATATGTAACGCTTAAACAGATGCGTCTTGGCGGGAATTGGTCTATTTCCGAGACTTTCCAGCGGGAACATCAAATTGCAGGCAAATTCATGCGCCATCCGGATTTTACGGAGGGCGTGCATGCATTGCTAATCCGTAAGGATGGGGCACCGAAGTGGCAACCCGGTTCGCTAGAGGAGATCAAGCCTGAGGACAAGATCGAGGATTCCTTCTTCGAAGTAGAGGGCTCACAACGTCTGCGTCTATTAAGTGATGGAGATTATAATGAATATCCATGGCAACGATTCGGTATCCCTAGGGAGAGTGATGTGGCCAAAGTCTGGTTGAAGGGTGGCCAGAGTACGAAGCGAGTGGCAGACATTTTCGTGGAACACTCACACGGCAAGCAGGGCGTTAAGGAGGTAGTCCGAGAGATTTTGAAGAGAAGAGCGAGGAGATCCGAGAATGGCGATTATATATGGCTCGACCACTCTCGCACGGAAGAGAACCTGCAGGAGAAAGAGGAGAAGAGGCACTCGGAGGTGTGAACGGTGTAAGTTGTGTTAGGGTAACTTGTACGAATATCTGTGTGGGTCTGGATGGAATTTCTGGATAACATCATGCTCCCGGTCGGTTGAGCGATTTGCCGGGCGCAATATCTTGCGACATGTCTTGGGATGGATTTGACTTTTTTCAATGCTAAACCACGGCCAAAGATATCACTTAGATGAGCGAAGCATGGAATTATAATCTGAAGACTGCAATACGTATGCAGTGTGTCTGGGGCCACTGTAAGTGTCAATGATAATACAGATTTTCACCGTATCAATATTTTGGCAACAACGGGAATATCAGGGTAAAATTGGTAGACTAGGTATAGTATGGATGACTGAAGATGAAATCATGTGATTAGAGAAGGTGGTGTGGTTGCCTGCTAAGTACTGGTGGCGTTGAGTCATTTGGTTTTTAAGCGCGATATTCGGAAAAGCGAATGCTTTAGGAAACATATAAAAGCACTTCCCCGCTCTCCAAAAGTCATTTTTATCTCTCGACTTGTTGTTCTTTTCTGACAACTTGTACGGTGGCCGGTCAACAAAACCATAAACGCAGATATCAAAAGAAATGTTAACCTGAGGCATGAAATATATGTAGAGCGGCCCTGCAAGTTAAGCCAAGCCAAGCTATGCTAATCCCCTTTGGACTAGTGCTGTGAACCCCTTGCTCATCCCGTCGGCTAGTTATTCGCAAGTTTGATTGGCGGTTGTTACATCGTCAACATACGCCTGCGGTGCTAGTAGACTTCATATCTTTTGCAAGTCTGCACCAAAGGGTTCATCATACCCAGATCAGTTCGAAACTGTTGTGCAGAAACTCTTTTGGTGTTTGGTATAGGATTTTGCATTCTCTGTTTTGCCTTTTGTTATTCGTTTTTAGCAGGATCAGGATATAAGTCGCCTGCCTCAAAAAAAGCGTACTTGACGCGCTTGCTCTAATTTCAACGCGGCACCAAACCTCCTACCTACGACGTCTCTACACAACTCCACTTCTGGTCGATGCCTGAACGAATAATTTGACAACCTCGAGGCCTTCACATTTTACAGAACCCCTTCTATTATTGACTTCGGACGCAGTCAGCAGACTCCAGATGTCGTTCCAAACTGGAGGGGTTCCGGTCCCCAACCAGTGGCCGAATGCAAGCACAACAAGGCCCCCAAATGGACAATGATGGAGCAGACTCAAAATGGGGGTGTCTATGAGACCCATGAGACGTAGGTGCTACACTAATAGAGGAATGAAACAGCTTCATTAACAGTACCTGATTCAATAGTCAAAGTCCTTTACACGTTCGACGATCAAAACAAGACCAATTGTCTAGCTCGTGGCCAGGATGTGCTCCGAATCCAGACCGTAGCCATGGATGAGACAGCCTCAATCGGAATCATTGATCTGAAGACTTGCATTGAAGCTGTCATACAGTGCAGTCCTGAGCTAGTCAATCGTATGGGTCAAGACTAACACAATTTACGCACACGATTATCTGAATACGATACCCCCTTGTCGGACAAGGTATGCTGTCTAAAGCAATTGCAGCAGCCGCCCCAGGCCAATTTCACCAGCTCAGCAACCAGAAAAGCTTATTACTACGTGTGTGCAAAAACATTTTGGGAATTTTCAACAATGGAGTCAAGGAAACATTAGAGTTAAGCTGCGGCTAGTACGTACTGTGCCCCACAACAATGCAAGGGGACTACATTTACATTAATTCCATGAACAACTTAACGTATGAATCATAATGAATGGCAAAGCTTTCTCCAGTCCAATCCAAATATGGGACAAATGACAAATCGATATGGAACTCCCACTTCAACTATTTCAAATCATCGAGGAAGCATGAATATGGAAGTGGTTAATCAGCTGCTCAGTCCAAATTTGCAGCAGCAACAAGTCGCGCAGGCTCCACCAGTCCAACATGCAAACGCAAACATAAACTCAGGCGAGGATGGAACAGTTGATTCGGCAGCTGAAAGTCGAGGGGGATTAAAAGCTACAAAATCAAAAAAATACATCTCGGCCATCGTCTCGAACATCTTCAAAGAGAACAAGAGCGAAGCGTCAACCGAAAACACAATAATAACCTAGGGGGCCATACTTCTGGATACGAAGAAGGTACTGACGGAGATGATGAACCTGCTCCTAAGAAAAGAGCCAAAACGACTCAGGCGGATTGGAATAGCAAATCCTCTTTCGGACCAGCGACGAGCTCGCTATTTGGTAACAGCAAGCACTGCTGGATCATTGCGCAACTTTGGCCTGTTGCATCAAATCCAGCAATAACTCCTGGTGTCCAGCCCGAAGCTATTCCTCGCGCCCCGACACCGCTGCCAGAAATGCCAAATCAAAAAGCGCCTCGATCACAAAGTGGTCTCCGCCATAACTCTTTTGCTTCTCAAGTCAGCGTTCCTAGAAACAGCATTTCACAGTATCCACTCCTTGCTCCCCTATTAGGCCAGAGGACCAGATCAGATACTCAATCGAATCAGCGCAGAATTCCCCTGAGCGGAGCTACAGCCCTGCATTGACTGCTCCGGAGATCGCCTCATCTCCTCCGGTGATTAGGAGTGCTTCGCCAACACGCATGCGCTCAAGCCCACCATGCCCTTCAAGTCCAGTATTGCCGCAGATGCCTAGAACAGATTCTGGTTTCATGAGTGGATCTATGGAAGAGCTATTTGGCGAAGATGACGAGGCATTATTCCCAGCCGACGATGAAGAGATGCAGTTACCACTACCAAAGCCGAAAAAGCGACGTTCTCCGTTGCCGAAGCCCCCGACAGCCGAAGAAGCTGCAAAGGCTTTTGTTATTGAAGAAGAAATACCTGGCCATATGGAGCTTCTACCTGCGGAAATGCCAATATTTGAACCCCCAAACGCGAAAGCACCATCTCGAGCCCCTGTAAAGTCAAGAACTGGTAGCGTAGTGCCTGTAGACAGACAACAAGCAGTCCCTCTGCCGAGACCTGAAAATCTGCCGCAATCTGGTGTTCCTACTACAGGCGGGAGAGTTCCCGAGTCCCAACCTGTCCATCCACAGGTGTTTTTGTCTCGACCTCATGACTTCCAATCTCAATCACCATATGCTTCGCCATACCCTCAATTGCCAGCTCAAGTCTCCACAGCCCAGCCACCTAACCGGCAAGCACCTGCTACTCAAGAGCCGTCTACTAAACCTATTTCAACCAATGTACAGCCAAGATCTGGTTCAAGAATGGTTAGAACTGCATCTATGGGCTCCTTAACTCTACCTACTCTGCCAGCTAGCGACCCTGTTTTGCCACCTTCAAGCCTTCAACGATCGCAGACATGGTCAAAAACCCCTCACCCTGTGACAGAAGCTCCAATGCCGATACAAGAGCAAGTTGTAGGAACGGATACACACATACCCATACCAGCGGGCCAAGTACTCAACACAACTTCTAAGAAGCAGAACCGTGAATCCACATATGATCCATTCAAAACCAAAAAGGATACAATCCAGCAGAGACTAGAGATGGCCATTGCGAACGGGGAAATGCCCATTTTGCAGCAATTGCGGTGCTATCAAGACACCGACATGGCGCAAGGCGTGGTCACAGGAACACCAAGGAGCACCCGGATATTATGATTATTCTGATGAACCTGGGCGAGTCACAGCAGTTGTTATTCTGGCTCGTGATAGTGCAGGTCAACCTACGTCTTATCAGATTGTAAAGAAGTTTTTGGGAGAAGACGAAGATCAGTCGCAGTATAAAGAGTTCATGCTCTGTAATCGTAAGTTGGATTAATGCTCAGATGTGCGTCAGAAGACTAATTTGCATAGCCTGCGGCCTCTGGATGTCGAAATATAAAGCTCATAGGCCAGAAGATAAGTGGGAAGGTAAAGCAACGCGCAAGGATGGGCAGCCACGGAAGCGGCCAACGCAACGTGCGAGCAAGACATCGAAGACCCCTGCACACATGAACCTGACCTCAGAAGCAAATTATCCACAGTCGGAGGCATACTATCCGCGAGGCGAGACAGCGGAGCCTCTTAATTGTCCGTCTCCATCTGAAAGTACTGAAATTCAGATCCAAAGAATGGAGCTTCCATTGGAAAGCCTTGCGGCAGCCAATGCTCGACCTGGGAAGCGCCTGAAGGCAATGACATCTGATGCTGCATCCGCCGCGCTAAGACGAGCCATCCAATCAAGCCCTGCTCGATGGATGGAGCACAAGAGAGTCCAATAGAAGCAGATGATGTAGATCTGACAAGGCGTGTACTCTTCCCTTCGCCGCCGAGGAAGGATGGATCCCCAAAAGTGTTAGGGGAAATGGCGGGTAATAGTGTTCAGATATCCCAGGGCCTATCGACAAAGCAACATATAATCCATGCGTCTAATAAAGAGAACTGTTTACCTGCAATAAATGATGGAGATTTGGATGCGGAACTCCTCGCATTATTCGAATCAGAATTGGCTCGACCTTCAACTCCAACTCGGGATAATTCAGCGCCAAACGTTTTCAAGACGCCTACTCGACCGACACCGAACCACAGACCTATTACTCGCAGCGTTTCCAGATCCATTCGATCCGGGAAATCGCCTGGCGCACTCCTTAGGTTTTCGCAGCGAACTCCCTCGAAAACACCTACACGCCGATCACCAAGACATCATGATTTCAGCCTCGATTCTCCGTTCACTGCTACAATCCATCAATGATGTCTGAAGCTAATAATAATAATTCCCCATCACGTAATGGAAGCGGGACGGACTTCGACTTCGGAAACCTTCCAGATCTACCTATCGACGGCACCATGCATGGTGGCCATACTACTACGGAGTTCAATCTCGAGGATTTCTTCTCTACGGACATGCCGATGCCCAGCTCTCCTCCCAAGACCTTCCAGCTTTACGAAGATACCAGTGCGATGGCAAATGTCAATTGGAGTGAGTTCAATAAGCTAAACGATGAGCAATCTAAAGACGTAGAGAAGGATGTGGCTGTTAAGCAGGAGCCTGAAGAGGACGCAGAGGGCTTAGAAGAAGTCGATATGGTACGCAGTCCATCGTAATATTTTTGTTTCCTTTTCCTATCTGTAGAGCATAGCGAGACGGTGTTGGGGCTACATGTTGGAGTATTATGAGGCATCAGCGTATGGCGTTAGAAATTAGCATTTACGAAGACATCCACGATTTGCTGCTGCATGGATATCACATCACAGGATCACCTTTCTTGTTGAATGAAAGATGACAAGATTACTAAAGACTATTCTCCTTTCTCTATCCATACTGCAAGTGAGCTATTAAATGGAATATGTGTATGGGGAGCTGAATGCCAAGGTTTATTAAGATAAATACAGGCAATTGGTGGCGCCTAGAGCCCATTATGATACATCTGATTTAAGGAGATCTTTCAATTTTTAGATTGACGCCTAGTACAATGATGATTTTCTTTTTAAATGGTACAGATATGATACAACACAGGCCATTTCATACAGTTTAATGCCTCCTCTTGGACACCTTATTCTGCTTCTGGATAGTTCTAAACAGCTGTCCCCTGCCCTTGAACAAAGGAGCGTACTTAGCACTTGAGTGCTTAGCCTCCCAGCCTCTGGGCTTCTGCTTCCTCTTCAGAGGTTCGACCTTCTTCCGCTTGAACTCGATATCGCTGCCCTCAATACCGGCCCTTCTCTCACGCCCGCAGTTCCATCGTCCCAAATGCTTCTGAAGAGGCTCACACCAATTGGTTTCAACTTGTTATTTTGTACCAGTGCCTTAAGCTTGAAATGATCGCGCTTTAATGTCTTCCCAATTCTTCGGTATCGATGATATGACCGGGGCGCTGTTCCAAAACGAAAACTATGTAGCGGTGGTAAGGCGATCCCTTCTGTGCGAATGGCGGTAGCCATGGATGCCGAGCTGGTCTTTTGTGGCATGCGATAAAGGCAGAGATGTGTCTGTCGGTGAAATTGGGATGTTGGCTGCAAGGTAATGACACCGGGCTGAGAAGTCGTCGTGCTTAACGTCTGGAACATCACCATCCATGACAATAACACTAATTAGCCGCTCTCCTTTATCAAAGACTTTGTACTTTCAACCGTACAGGAATTTCGCTGACTCGGGAATCGACATACTCGCCCGGCTGGACGTTGCGTCTGCCAAAAGCGAGACGGACATCGGCTGTTGGCTCAAAGTGAGGCAGGAAATCTGGCACGACGCCCAATTGATGTATGCGCTGGTTAACAATCTTCCATTGGTAAGAGCGCCATTTCTGATGTGCTAGGTATCGGTATATTGGCTTGTTCATATCACCTACAAATGTTATTAGTACATGATCGAGCGTGAAACTTTATGATGGTACAAGCCTTCGCCATCCTCAAAGCGCTTCTTGATCAGGGGATCATTGATGTCTGCTTGGATCTTCAGGTATTCGAGGTACTTCCGCATGCTTGCCAGCCTAGTCTCCTTTGTTTGTTCTCCATTCTTGAATGATGAAGAATCCTGAGCCAACAGATTTGATATCCTCAACTTCTCCTTCTTGATAGCCTTCAATTTTTCTTCCCTATCCTCCGATAGGACCTTTCGAGCTTCTTGAAAGCATTGGTATGGTAGCAGCTCGAAAGGTATATTCTCCGAGCTCTTCATCGCAGCACGGCGACGCCTAGAGCCGATTGGCAGAATGCCGCTCTTTATCAGTGTCCGCTCGCCTTTCTTCGATGTGACGGTTGTCGGATCGAACAATGATGCGAAGGACGCGGATGGGCTGGTGGTCTCAACCGCCTCATGACCCTGGCAGAAATCGAAAATGGCCGAATCGCTCTTGAAGAGAGCTCTGTAGATATTGTGTTTCTCAGACATTGGGTCAATGGCCGCGAGGCCATATGCCGTGTTGTCATTATTGAGTTGTTGTTGCTGACGTTGATCAGCCGTAAATTTTATTGTTCTGGGGTTTGACCTTTGGCACGGAACATCCCGTTAATTTTTTCAAGCTCTGTTTTGGACACGACGAGCAGTCAAAATTCCAACCAAACCGTCAATAATGGCTGCGAAGGGTTTGCAGGGCTTCATGAGAGGACTCAATGCTCTTCGAACTTCTATTATAAATTCTAAAGACCCTTTAACGGTAAGTCGCACACTGATTTAGTACCTTCTTAGACTGACCGGGAACGTAGCAATGCCTATCACCACGCCTCTCGCGGTTAATGGCAACAGAGACAACTCTGCCAGGAAGCTTAGATCATAGTACGGATATCTTCCAAAAGTTCGCTGCGCAGAAACTCGACCCCTCCCGTAGGTTGACGCTCATTCAATCATTATTTAATGTCTAATATTCTTGCAGCCTCTACCGTTCAGACGACAATCTACGCCTTTCCATCGATGGAACCCCTCCAATTTGAAAATTACAGCGCCAAACATCTCCATATGCCCTTACGTCGCGACCTGCTTCATCGTGCCGTCATTTTTGAAGGCGACATGACCCGTCAAGGAACAGCAAACACAAAAACCCGCTGGGAAATTCACGGCTCACACCGAAAAATACGACCCCAAAAGGGAACCGGAAAGGCACGTCTAGGCACGCGGCAATCCCCAATGTTGAAGGGAGGAGCTAAAGTATTTGGTCCGCGTCCGCGAAATTTTGCGACGGGACTACCAAAGAAGATCTACGACATTGCGTGGCGGACAGCCCTCAGCTATCGTTACAGGAAGGGCGAGCTCATAATTTGTGAAAAGTTCGATGTTGGGCATATGGAGCAGAATAGGGATTACAAGAGTGATTTTCTGAACGCGATTTTTGTGCACAATCATTGGGTTAAGGAGAATGGTCGGACCTTGATGGTTTCGTTAGAAGAGAACAAATATATCTCCGAAGCATTGGAGCAGGAGGGATCAGAGGGCAGAATCTTGACATACGAGCAGGTGGATGTGAAGGACTTGCTGGAGGGCACTGAACGGATAGTGATTGAGAAAGCCGCATTGAATCGAATTTTGGAGGAGCATCAGAGCGACCTGGCTCCGAAGCTCAAGCATGTAGTATAGACATAGACATTGCGTTCCATGCCGTCGTACAACCGATAGTTTGTATAAAATGTAACTTTTACCGACGCCGTCGACCTAGTGGTATGAGTATGATAATGCCCCTATGCTCCACGCCTGCTAGTCTTTAGTTGCTCCGCGCTCCATCTGACCTTTTTACGGCCAGCTGATGCCTACAAGGCATTATTTATTCATTTATAAATGCTCCAGAAATTGAAAGCAATATGTATACAACCCGTCTCAATCTCCCAAACTAAAATTCAAGTTAGGCACGTGAGCGTCAGAGGACCTATCTCCATTAAGCTCTAAAAAACGACGACATAATAAAAGACGATGGTTACTGTCGCCCTAAAAGCTTACGCGAAAGCATGTCTACATTATCCAGTTCCTGAGACGTCCCCAAATAAACCGAATGACTTCATAGACTATATCGCAAAAACATATAGGCTGAACAGCATCCGTCATCCTGCTCCTTAATAATGTAGTGCGCCACTGCACTCTCTTTCCCATGGGATTTCACCCCACCAATCCAAAGCTCACACTTTTTGCCCCCTCCGCCGATTCTTTCTCTCCTTGCTCATTATAAGGATGTACCCATCCCATTTTCCCATTATGGACATGCAGCTCTCTTGGTTCACTTTCCTCAAAAAAGTGCCTGGTCTGTGTGGCCTCTATTGCACCGGATTTTGCAACCGCTGATGCCCATGATTTCATTTCCAAAAAAGACATCATCGCAGGTTTGGCATTACGCCCGAAATTGCGAGCCGTTCACTTCTCTTAAGGAGATTCTTCAAAGCACCTACTTTCAAGATTTGATTGCACCGGAGCTCTCAACCGTGACCCCTTTACTCTCGCTTACTGGCCCAGTCCGCCAATCACATTGTGGCATCTCGATCCCTTTTGCCAAAAAAACAAAAAACAAAAAACATGAAGTCACCGGTAAAATACGTCTCTTTATATCCACATCCTATCCCCATTTCACCTGTCTGTTTCTCATCATTTTTTACTTTCATCTATCTTGCTTTATCTCTATCGCCTCCCTGGTTTGAAAGTTCCTTGATTGTCCATCCATGCCTTGCCATTTCCATGCTCGGGAGTCTTGTGGGATGGGGTGCTTCGAAACTGCGTTCAGAATATCGTGACTTGGGGATAATGGAATGCTACGAGGCAACCTCCTCCTCTTAATGAAAGAGGCGGGGCTGTGATTGCTCATTTACTCTTAAACATTGGATGGAGATGCGAGGATGGAACTAGTACGAAGAATGATGATGCGCATGCGGTAGTCACGGGCTATCCTGCAATACCTCGAGAGAACGTTCGAAGTATTAGGACCGCTTGCGACCATGAAACGGGGGAAAGAGCGTCAAATAAGGACAAGACACTCAAAGTGTAGACTGCCGTCATACGGATACATGTTAACTTCTTAACAGAATGCTTTTATATTTCATTAACGGATATGAGTGGGCTCTCTAGGCAGAACAAAATACCGCTACTATTCACCAGGTCATTACAAATGAGCTTTAAGAAGACTAGCAATACTTCTTGTTGAAGCCCTTGCTACAAACTCAACTATTCGCTAAAAAAACGAGCAAGTGGCAACTCGAAAATCAAGCCACGGATATCCTGTGCGCCAGCCACAAAAGTGCCCTGGCTAGCGATCTTTATAACCCTCAAGGAAGGGCAAGGCACCTCCAGCCTAAGTGCTCTTGCTCAACCGAGCCAACACCGTGTTACGTTAAGAATCTCATACCTAACACACTGCAGCCGTATTGAAGCCGGTGCCCCGTAAGTACATTGATGGTTCAACACCATCAGCAGGGACACCTCGCGACACCGTAGGGCAGATGAGTGGATTAAAAGGTTGAGCTTGGATCACAATCCTTACTTGCTGGCTCCTTGCTCGAGAGTTGGACATCACCAGCATCTTACCACTATCCATATATCCTTCATCTTTAGCAACCTTCTCGGTCCGCCAGACAGGCGATTCCATACTGGTAATCGCTGAGCCCTTCATGTCACTACCTTGTGAGCACCCGCGTGACATCTCGCCTGGCTTGCGTGTCGTCGATGAGCTCTGGACTGACTCTTGGCCCGTGCTCGACGATGAGGAGTTGGAAAACCTACGCACCAGTGATCCCGAGACTTTGGAGCTAGCAAGCCCTAGAATCGATTCTGATCTTAAGAATGCCTGAAGTTGATCCTTGTTGCATCCACTTTCGGCATGTTGGTGGAGTATTTGTAAGAGATTGTGGACCTCCTGGTTAAGAATATCGCATTCTGCCTTTAGTTCCGCGTTCTTTGCCTGCTCTTGTTTCATTCTCTCGTCCTGCTTGGATATCCAATTTTTCCTCCGCTCTCGACACTTGCTAGCAGCCTGGCGGTTACGCTCCAAAAATCTTTGGCGCTTCTCATGCTCCTGCTGGGGAAAGCTGCTTCTTAGCCCTGCTTTTCCGTGGCCGGCCTCTCTTTGGCTTCATCAATATTTCCGATGCCTCAGAGGCCGCCGAAGGCGTAGCATGGTCGATACTTTCTGGAGACTCAACAACACTAGGAGCAATGCTCTTTTGGTCTTCTGGTCGCGGAACCTCTGGGAAGTAGCCGTACGGCTCGTTCAGGGATCCTAAATTGCTCCATGAGGTATATTGCGGCGCTGTATTTGGAATTCCATTTGGAAAGCCTAGTGGCGTCAGACCAGTCTTGAACATGTTGTTCAGGGCGGCATTCGGATCCTGGAAGGTTGTGTTCTGATCAAAGCTGATGGACGCCATTCCAGAGAGAGTCCCTACTCCAGTGTTCATGCTCGCATCGTCATCAAAGTTGAGGAAGTCCAACTCCATGTTTGGTACAGGTCGATATTCCATCAAACGAGTGGTTGGGTGTTTTGCAACGCGTAATTATTCTGTGGAGGGAAAATAGGAAGAGTATTTGTTGTAATTATCAAGGCCAGAGGGATCACGCCGTTCGCTGTTTGAAACAATGTTATAGTTGGATCTGGGTTCTAGGCGCTCTGGGCCAGGCAAGTGCGGGCTACAGATACGATTGAAAGATATTTGAGACCTAACCTAACAGCAGGAAGTTAGCATAATACTCTCCTCTTATAAAGAATCATAAGAAAGCCTGACATACACTTTCTGCCACGATTGCTCTGAGAAGAAAGCACCAGTCGAGGGGACTTCCGATTTCGATGCGTTGAAGACGTTTAGCAAGTGTTGTGTCTTGGTATATGAAGTACCGTCCTTCGATTGCTCCAAATAGGAGTTGGGATTATGTTTGTTGCTGTACCAGGGGGGTTGCCCTACTCCTGCTAGGCAATTGTGTTATGACGTTGAGGCGCAAGTAAATTCCGTTTAAATAGCACCCCGTTGAACCTCGTAGTGGGTGGTCTGCGGAGTTGTTGTGACCAATGACTGGTATGGAAGACAGGTAGTACTTTGCATCGAACGGTAAAGAGATACTCAGAGAAGAAGCATGTTCTGGCAATCAACAACATACATGTTGCTTTATTCGGATGAGTACTTTCGAGCAGGAAAGATATCTGACGGAGGGGAGCGACCTGTGGTGTGATAAATAATGAGGTACGAACGGCTATAGCCCTGCCTGGTATGACAACAGAGTTATCAATTCTAGTATGGCCACAGCGTCGTTGAAGCCGCACGCCACCGGGAAGTAATAATAAGAAGAGTAATGATAAGGAGGTGCAGGCCGCTGGAGAGATCGCTAGGGCCTCTAGCCGCGAATCGGCAACAACAAAGGTAAAAAGTGCAGAAACAATAAGAGGATCCTGGCCGGCTTCCCTGCCTGTGATTTTGGACGGTGGCCGCTAGAGAAGCTAGGCATGCGTCAAGGATCGTGTGGAATGATTTGAATCGCGTGGTCGGTTATTGTTATGAGCAGGCGATACCCTTCCGCGGCTACTGGAGGTGTTTGCGATCTGTACTGGTACGTACCGTGTGGAACAAACAAGCCGACGAGGGGAAGAGGAGGGGAGGAAGAAAAGCTACAGAATCATAGGCGATGATACGGTAATTTACAGTAAAGAGTGAGTAAGTGAGTTGGGGCAGTTGGTGGTAACTAGGTTCGGCAGAGAAGGAGTGTAATTACGGTCAGGGTAAGTAAAGTAATTTAAGTGAGGCATTAAATGCTAATCATGGCCTGGCTAGCGTCTGGATCTGGATCTGGATCTGATCAGATCTGATTTGGTCGGTTTTGTTTTGTGTTAAAGCTTTCTTTGGGATCAATTGCGAAAGCCATGTAACAAAGAATGTTGAGGAAACTTTAAAAAAAAAAAAAAAAGGTTAAATTTGGAGGGAGGGGGAAATGGAAAGGAAGGGAAGGAATGAGATGGGAATGGGAATGGGACACCAAGGGAGGGGGGGTTGTCCCACTGACAGTAATACAGAAACAGAAACAGTGCTGTGTAAAGGTTAAGTGGTCCCCCTCTTCCCCGCCCAACGGCTGCCGATCCCATGTCCATGGACCATTTTCATTACCTGGCCGGAACCTTTACACCACCCTGACAGGGACATGGACACGACTTACAGTTACAGGAAAACGGTAAATTTCCCTTGGCCTTGCATGGGTTCCAAAGTGTGGCGTAAACGCTAAGTAACCTCAATCAGCCATATAACGCAATGCCCCCCCTCTCCCCCCCCGGTCCAGGGATGGAAAGCGAACAGACAAAGATATAGAGCACATCTTGATAGAAGGGAAAAGACACATACTCACCGTGCCCTCCTTTTTGGGGGAGGGGGGAGGGGGAGGGCACGGTCAGTTTAGCGAGGCGTGCCTCACGGCTGGGCTACTACGGTTGCGCGCTTGCGGCCGCTGTTGGGCATAGGATTCTTTATTTGCCGTCCTCGAGACATAAGATTGTTGAATCTACGAAGCGGAAATCCACGAGAGATATTACTGCAGCAGTAGTATTGTAAGTAGCTCATGTATCGTATCGTCTGCTTGCCCTCCACATTGGGAGTAATGTGTACAATCCACACTAGTATTGATCCCCATGATGCTGATTCTGGTATAGATCGAATTTTCAAAAGCATCTACACCTTCGTTGGAACCAGGCAGAAATAATCAAACCCGACCGCTGATGCTGTTTGGTTGTTCTGTTTGTTGCTGTCGCTCTTTAAGCACGCGGGTGCCAGGCAGCTTTGGGGTTTCGATCTAGACCGCCAGGGGGTATTTGAACGACTGACCTGGAACCGCTTTTGCTTTTCCTTTTTGCTTTTGCTCTGATTCGGCCTGGACCGCTCTGGCATGTTTGCCTGGTCCATCTCCTCATTTCCTGCTGTCCAATTAGCAACTTGCTGAGCCGTTCATAAAATCCGGCTTTTTTGTCTCCTTGGGTGCATGACGCTAGCCGGGGGATCTATGGCATTACAATACATTACGGAGACCCATCCTCTAGGAAGATGGGATTTTGAAATCCCATCTTGCGTGCACCGCCACACTCTCTGCCAAGAGGTGGCCAAGATGATCATGATCCTCTCTGGGCCGGGAAGTGTGGTCTGCCAAAGCTCGCTAGGAGCAGACGCTCCTGCTCTGCGCACCGGGCTAACCGTACTCTACTCGGCATAACTCGGCTAGTTTTACGGAAGGAAACCGCGGCCCCCCCCAAAAACCTACGAAAACGGAGAGTACGAAACACGAACCACTTGGTGCCCATATAGGACCGTTGTCAATCTTCTCCACACCCAGGCCGCTCACTTGTTACCGTAGGCACCGTACTGTAAGTCTACATGTCCCTGCTTCACTCGCTCTGGGCCCCCTCTATTCATTCATTCATTCATTCATCGGCAATCTGCCTCCACCACCCACCACCCCAATCACCCAGCCAATGAATGGACTCCATTCCTTGCTTCTTTTTCTTTTTCTTTTTCTTTTTATCTATTGCTCCTACGTAATTTCCCATCGCATCTACTCTTTCATCTTTCCCATGTGTAAAATAGAGTTTTGGGAAAAAAGAGGCCCAGGCTCCATATTGTATTAAACTTCCACTTGCGGGCGACGACAGCCGCTTCCGAGCACGGCTCACCGACTCCTACTCTGCTGCCGACCGCTAAAAGCCTGCCGAAGGAACCCGGAAGTACTAGATGGACTTGGAAGGTGGACATGCTCCTTTGCCTTTCATCCTTCACCACTTCGAACAGCCAATATGCCCGATTATGGCCGCACCAGTCAGACAGCCAGTTATCCTCTATTTTGTGATCCTTTTTCATTAGGTGAATGCGTGGCCCACGCCTTGCCGTAACTTCGCGTACCCTACCTTACAGTACTGTACAGTCAGTATTAAAATAGATCACCCTTCGGTCATGCTACATAGAGCGACCTTGAATTGCTTACTCGTCCATCCAATGAATGAAACTCTACGATCGAAGCATGGAACAGCCAAAAGCCTCAATAGCAAACGGGTAAGGCTGCACTGGAGAACTACAGTACCTGAAAGTTGAAGGCTTTCTCTCCGGGACTAACTCCAATCACCATTCTACTACAATAAAGTATGCATCGATTATTGGCTACTGTAGCTTTCTACGATAATTTGGGCCTTTTGTCTTTGCCACCTCACAGATTGGGCCACGGATACCTTGTCCAAGCAAAGATTTATACAGTACCTTTGGCTGAACCTTTGTGGTGGTTTCTCCGTGGAAAAGGCTCGGCAAAGAATGCCAGAGCTTTGACACATGCCAACCTATCCCGGGCCCATGATCAACATGAAATGACACCTGCGGAACCTTGACTTGACCCGCAGTTGACGTTTGGCCCCTCCCCCCCCCCCCCCCCCCAAAAAAAAATTAAAAATATATATATATATATTAGTGCTATGAATGAGCGAGCCAGTGCTGCAACTTATTTGACATTTCTTTGTTTATCGTGGAACGCTAAGTACGTTAGGTAGGAAGCAGCAGCAGCATTTACCAGACACCCACCTACATGGCTGGTGGAGTCTACGGAGAATACTCCGGCTTACGTATCAAGCTAACATCACTGTGTAGGATCTCAACTATGTTCAGCATGTTGACATCATTACGCGTCTTGAACTGCAAGCAGTGCAGCAACTTGAGAGCGGTGAAACGGACAACGGTTGCCTGCGTGTCTCAATTTGATATCGACATTGCGATGACAATCTCTTGGCTGTTACATAGAACAACCTACGGAAGGCCTAGCCAGGTAAGAGGAATATTGGGGATGATCGGCTACTAGTTCATTCTTATGCAGCTGGAGGAGCCAAAGTCGCGAGCTAATTACAAAGCAAACATATGATAATAACAAATCATGAGGGACGTCACTCCAAAGGTATGTATATTCATCTGCGAAAAATTATACAAAGTAAATTTGAGACATCAACTTAAGCATTAGTTTTTTCCAAGGCTATATCATGTGTGCGTTTGATGTCTTCAGATTGATTTGCACGCATGCCTTTGCGGAAGACACATAAATAAAGCATCGAACTCAGATCATGATTATGCACCGGCACTTTTGAGCTCGGTAGATACCATTGGACATAAAGTTGGCCGTTTGTTACTAGATCTGTGTGGACATGAAACCTTCTTAACATTTACCACCCTGCGCCTTTCCGAGCCTCTATTCGAGTCGCACTATTCTGCGCCGTGAAAGTTAAACAAGGGATCCTTAGAGATACAAGCGATGGGATTTGAGATTACTGTCACGACATCCCTTTTGCCTCCCCGAGGATCCTGTCCCAGTCTCGCTGGTTCCATAAGCCAGCTGGACTTATGCCGTCTGAAAGCATATTCCTGTAGTTAGACTTGCTTACAAGACTAGTTCTGGTGTTCAGATTCTGGGATTCTTGAGGATGGCAACTCAAGAAAGAGCACAATTAATACTGTAGGACTGGACTTTCATCGTGGAGACTCCATCTAAGAGTAGAGTATACAGCTATACTTCTGCTAGGTTGGACTCAATTCAGATTAGGTTCAGGGAATTAATCACGTGTCCGGTATGTTTCTCAGGATTTAGAGCTCAAAAAGCAATTTGAACATGCTAGGAGTTTAGCCGCCTTATTGAAATGGTAACAATAGATAACCTAGATTGATCTGTGCAGTAATTGTAAGAACTACTCATCCTGAACAGCTGACATTCATGGCAACTGTCCCGCCTCTTTCAGCCTATCGGTCCCTAGTGGTGGTCGGCTCGGGTATTGAAACCCCACCTAAAAATCAATCAACACCAAAATTCGCGTCTGCCCAAACGCGACTTCGCTGCCCCGTCATCCCAAGCTTCCAAACACTGTCACCATCCCAGCATACACTTCGTCGTCCCCAAAATTCGCACAAGTACACAACCACTCTCTCATCCCCCAGACTTTGGATTGGAAAAGAGCGGGAAATGGACTCCACTCCCCGTATCACGTCGCAATACCTCGATTCCTTCACTGGCAAGGTCATCCGCATCCTAGGCAAGGTAACACAGATCCGGGGTACGCAGGCGGTCGTCGAATGCGAGGGCAGCGTCACTGTACACTTATCACAGGTTCATCTTTCCTAGCTAAGCCCTTGCTCTCATTCCAGGAAGACAAGAGGAGGCTGACGATAAACAGGACAGCCATTTGACGCCCGGAAATGCGGTTGAGATCGTGGGCAAGGTGAATCAGGATTTGACGGTCAAGGTGCTGAAGGCGACGGATATGGGGACAAATATTGGTATGTGACTCCATGTATGAGTGGGCAAAGACTTGACGGCAAGGGCTTACGGAAATAGATTATGGTGCGTATCATAGCTTGGTGGAGGCTACGCATTTGGTGAAGGAGATCTTTTATTCGCCTTCGTAGGACGGCTGTGATTACGGATACAAGGGGAGCTAGATGATACTACCTGGTGTTGGTGGAATTGAGGAGGATCGAGATAAGTGATATTAGACTACCGATATCGAAGGAGGACCGGAACATGATATGAATAATGCATGAAAGCACAATGACTGGGGATGTTTTCCGTATCCGCAAGAATTGTAGGTCCGTACGGAGCTGTAAGAAAATTCGCTTATATATAAATTGTTTCATGTAAGAAATCTAGTCTACGACAGTGTGTTCAATGGGCTTTTGAACCATTGGTATCATGGTGCAATGGAGGTGGAACATTAACGAGAGCATCTGTTTACTCCCACGCAAGGATGACCAGCAGGGAAGTGCCTTCGGCTTTCTTGCCATTACCATGGTATCCTTATGTAAAGCTTCTTGGTGCTGTATTATTCTATTCTTGAACTTTCACATCTCTCAGGTCTTGTCTCACAGAGTGTTTCTTTCTTTTGCTACTAGTATTGACTAAAATACCAATGCTTACAACTTGACCTACATTTCTTAAGCACCTCTTTACTTATCGTGGGCGTGTTCGACCAACCAAATCACTCAGTCTATTGCTTGCCCCAACGCTTCTCTTGGGAGATCTTTGATGTGGTCCCCATATACAATGCATTGTAAGCTCAATTCCTCATGCGTTACACACTCTCTGCAGGGTACTATTACTCATATAGCGATGGGCTTAATTCACAACAGGGAGTGCATCTTTAGCACTCACCAGATGCTTTCTATGTTGTTAAAATTACAATCTTGTCGTTTTTATCCGGGTCAAAAGCATGCAACACTGCACGCATGTAAGAGAAGCAGCACTCCTGCTCTTTCCCATTCACCATTCTTTACGATTTATATTACGGTAAGTAGCAAGGACAGGATTGTGCTCCTCACATCCTCTACATGGCGGGTTTTAAGTGTGGCAAGATCAAAGCCACATTTGCAAAAAAGAGAAATAGTGATGAATCACGCTCCTCACCAACACATACTGGAACAATTCGCAAAGACAGATATACAGCGATTAGTTCCGTGTGGCGATTTCGTATTAGAAGCATGTCTTTGTTTATCGGTGAGAGTACAGTTGCAGAGGTCGTTTATTCCTTATGAGTATTAGAAGGAGCGGAGCATGTGGAACACTGAGCAATGCGTCCTCCGACCTATAACATTTAATTGAGCGAGAGCCTGAGCTGAGCTTACCTCCTTCACCTCCTTGACATAGAAAAGGCTCTTTTCAACATCCATGAGCGCACCACAAGACTCCGGACTGCAAGCTCAAGTTATACGATATGGTTGGTGGTAATGCGAGCATGCTGACAGCTACCTCGGATTAACAACAGAGCTCGAATCATCGATTGGTCTAGATAGGAAACAAGGAAGGGAGGCGAAGTGTCTTTGAGTAGGAGATTCCGAGAACGTAGTGTAGTTCTTGGCTGAGAGGTCTTATGTACGATGAAATTGATGTCGCCCCTCCAGACCGTGTAGGTGTAATTATTTCTACATGTTACAGGAGGCAGTTGAAAGATGTGTTTAATTTACTTTAGTAAGGGAGGTCAGGCAGGGATTACAGCATACTCAACTTGATTACTTCGTAGCAAATTACCTTCACGTTGTACTTCCTATAGCGATGGGCTCTGAATTTCAATCTATTCCCCATGTCCCCGTCACTTCTGGAATTTCTTAGCTGCAAAACCGAACGGCTGCTTTCAGTAAACTAAAGATGCATTATACAGTAAATGGTTATTCCATATGACATGGAACCAAAACCTATAGTGCAAAGGATATAGTTCACAATAGGTCGAACAGTAAAATGGAAACAGAAAGCAACGAATCAAGAGATGGGAGACTGTAGTTCATTGTCCTGTTCTGAAAACTTTACGTATCCAAACTGCGTAGAGAAAGCCGTGCTCTGTATGAACAAATATCTACGAAACCTGCCGTCTCCGCAACAGGTATACACTTTCTTGTTGCCATGCCTCTACTCCCTGATGGTTGTGATTGGGAGAGAACAGGGGCAAGGGAGAGGTAAAGGCCAATCCCAAGGAACAATGTTATAACAACCCGAAGCATAAGATTGAGTAAGATAATGAGGCAAGTCATTGGTCAGAAAGTGGCGACCCATATGGCCGAATCTTCTGGGGATGTTTACAGTGGAAGCGGCATATCAAGATTTTCATTTATACATATAATTTTTTGCCTTGAAAGAAATGCATAGGCTCCAACACCGTGTGAAAGCACGAGAGTGGCACTATACTTCAAAAAGCGTGCAAAATTGCAAGCGTTAGTGTGCACAATGGCATATTGACCGTAGTGGTGCTCAAAACAGAAGCATGCCATGTGAAACAATAGTAGCCTCTCTATGGAATCAAATATGTGCTGATGATTTTCTCATTGTATATCTTATAATATATCTTGAACACTGATATTATCCTATTTGTCGCTCAAGATGTTGCTGCTCCTAGTGCTAGTTTCTGTGATTGTATCTTGCTAGCTTGGGTTCCCTTCTCTGAAGGCCCCTTTACCGGCTTTTGCAGCTTCCCTTCGAACGAAAGCACAGCCACTCCAAGTAGCTTTCCCTGCATTGGCTGGATCTGCTTAGAACCCTCTACCTCCTCGACCGCCTTCTGTATCTTCTTGATCAACTCCTGCGCTTCTTCCACCGTAGCCTGCTTCCCCCTTCGTTTCGGCGCCAACCCTACCTCCAACTTATATCCCTTCGCCAAGAACTCCTTCATTCTTAATATCCTATGATTCAAATCATTCTTCTCCAGCGCCCAATTTAGCTCAATCGTCTTCTTTGTGGCTGCAGGGTTAGAATTGAATTTGCTGGATTTCTTCTTCGCCTTTTCTCGCTGGTACATCTCCTTCTTATCCAATATTTTGCATATTGGAGGATCTCTAAGGTCTTCTCCTGGTTGTACGATGACCAACATGTGGGTTTTGAGATCAATGTCTGACAAGACTCGACGGGTATTCAGCACGTTGCTGAGCTTTCCATCTTCCTGGACCAATATGATATTTCGGTCCCTAATCTCCTCATTGCGAGGCAAACGGCTCTTCTCAGCTTTGATCGTAGCGTCCAGTGCATAGCTTCTTTGCTGTATGATGAGAGGTCTTGGAGCTAGCTTGCCACAGAGAATCGTCCATGAGGCTGGGCGTCGCGCAGATTGAAACTGTGACTTCTCAGTCGGAGCGATGAAAACGTGATGTAGAGCTCTAGCATCCCGGGAACGCAGTTTGAACTTCGCATGATGAGACATGGGTTAGCAAACTGGAATTGCACTCCTACCCAAAAGAAAAGCGACAACCATAAGGCGACGAAATCAGGGGTGTCCCAATGCCAAGCGTGGCCGGCAAGGCTACCAAAAACGTGACAGCATAGTATCCCTCACACAAACAATGATGATCTTTTAATCTCAATAAATAATGCCATGCCAATCTCATTCGCCTCACGTCCATTCAGTTGGCTAAAGTCTCGCTTCATAGGCCATCCTTTTCGCGTTGCTACGGCCACTCTGCAAGCATGCTTCTTCTATCACCTCTTCCACGAGTTCGGCTATACAACGGTCCCAGTCTGGGGCGCATCCATGCTACCGACCTTCGAGGTAATGGGAGATTGGCTCATTATCTCCAAAAGGTATCGGCGAGGCCGTGGGATTGAAGTCGGTGATGTGGTTCAGTTCGATCCTGTTGCTGCGCCTGGCGCTGGAGTCATCAAAAGGGTTCTTGGTTTGGAAGGTGATTACGTTTTAAGAAACTCACCAGGAGCGAAGTACAATGATATGATCCAGGTGATTCTTCGGCCAGCATTGGCTCCGCTTGCGCTAATAATGAGTAGGTACCCAAGGTCACTGTTGGGTCGTTGGAGACAATGTGGACGCTTCGAGAGATTCTAGGCATTTTGGACCAATCCCAATGGCGCTTATCAGGGGAAAAGTTATCGGAAAAGCTTTCCCCTGGAAAGAACGCAGATGGATAGTTAATGAGTTGGCATCGGACAGAACCTAATTACAGAACTTTTTATGCGGTGACATTGGACTAGCAGGTCATCATCTTACTATTGAGTAACAAGTCCAGTTATGTCTAAATTCATCACAAGATCCAGAGCTGTGAATAAGTAATTCTGGTATCATAAGGTTCTGTCTAATTACATGGGATAGTTACTGAAAGTCCGATATCAATTGCAAACGGTTCGGAACGAACTTTGAAAGGAGATGTAGGTATGTAGGATAGCGAGAGGACACCAAACTGTCCATCTACCAGAAAGAAATTGCCGGGCTGAGGCCTCTGCTCCACCAATGCTCGCTACCAAATGATGATGCCTCCTTACGCCTCAACACCGTGCCACGCACTCCTACATGCAGAACAAATAAAATAGGCAGCAATCATTACTTAACCTTCAATATGGGGTTTTCCACCTTGACCAAGGAGTTGAAGAGAGCGTTGGGCAAGTTGAACAACTTCTCCTTCGCCGTCCTCTTCACCTTCATCGTCAGATTCAATTTGCTTATCCGCAATCGTTTTGATCATTTGTACAATCTCCTCGGATTTACCTATAAGATTGATGAGCTTTTTGTCCTCGGACTCTAGTAATTGGAGCAATGTCCATGCGATGTGCTGAAAGGTGGCGTCGCCACTAGCAAGGAAGCGTTTGAGGTAACCATGAATCCCGCCGTTTGGCTCCGTCCAGTCCTGTATAAAGATAGAATAATCACCAACTGGATAATATTAGTCAGAGGTCTCTTATGTGGTGATGTTTTCCTTACCTTTCGACGAGAGATTGCCAAGAGCAGCAGCACTGTTTCCTTGTACTTCAATGCTTTGTGAATCTGTCAACGGGATGAGCACATCGAACACGCCGAGATTCAGCAAGTGAGACTTGAGTTCATCACTCAGCGCCAATACCGCAATGGCAGCGGTCATTTCTGATTGAACACTCAAAGGGACATCAAGGACAAGTTGCTTGCACTTCTGAACAGCGCCGGCTTCTAATACAAGCGCCTTATTTCGATCAGAGCTCGCCGCGAGATTCCGGAGAGTGGATATGGCATGGCATTGTATTTCCTCATTCTCAGTTGACCCTAATAGATCCACTAGAGGCTTTAAGAAACCAGCATCAATGATTGGGGATTCGTTTAAAGGGTGGATTGAGATGTTACGTATGCAAGCCACGGCCGAAAGTATCAGAGGTAGATATGAAGATTGAAGGAGTTGTAACAAAGGACCTAACCCTCTGGCTCGCACGATTTCGAGTTGATATTTCTCATCTGATGCGAGATTTCGTAAGGCTAACGCTGCTTGGCATTGAACTTTTGGTGATTGGGATTTCATAAGCTCCACAAGAGACGTAATCAGTTTACTCTCGTTCTGGGCGAGTTTTCTTCCGATTATTTGCGTCCACCGCGATATTGCTCAAAGCAGTAGTACAGTAGTATTGAACATCAACGTCCGTAGAAGAAAGGAGCTGGACAAGGACAGGTATTGCGCCCGCGTTCACTAGTTGTTGACGGTTTTCATCTGTTTCCAGATCAGCTCATAACCTGTGGCATAGATATAGCGCGAGTTTTTACCAGAATGCGTCATGTTCAGCAATGCTCCAGTTGCATTCCTTTGCACCCTCATATCCTTAGATTTTGCCAATCGAGTCAATGGGCCCAGTGCTCCAGATCTCGCTATCTTTGCTTTATTATCTTCGTGTGTTGCTAGGTTAGTGATGCAACCGACCGCATTACATTGCACTTCAACATTGGGCGACATCATTTGACGTATCAAAGGCGTGAGGCCACCTAACAAGACTATAGCAACCTTGTTTTCAGCTATGTTTCATTAGCAGATTGTTGTGACTCCTCTACAGATGAGCTTGTCTTACTATTGACTGCTAAATTTCCAAGCGCTGCACTTGCTGCCCGCTGAACCTCAATATCTGGGCTCTGTAACAGGAAGAGGATAGGTTCAAGGGTATCGCGGTCGACCTCACGGACATCTATCATGGAAAATCAGCACCGAGCTCCAGAATGCTCCGTTTCAGCTTGCTCCTCCAGAGCCTCTTCCAATGCTTATATATTGCGGAGCCTTATGCCAATAATTTTCCGCTCCTCCATTGAGACTTACCTCTTTCAGTTATTTCCGCAAATGTCAAGCTGGCGCTACGTTGTAGATCGACATTGTCTGAGAAGACAAGGGTGCTTAAAGCTCGAAGAGGTTCCCCAGAAAAAAAGTCCGTCTCGCCGCGCTACTATCGGATAAGCAAAAGGTAAGAACACCCCGGGATGGTAACATCCATACGTTTTCTAGATATTGAAGAAGATCCGCAACAGCCTCCCTCTCGCTTTCGGCTAAAACAGGTTCGTACAATCCGTCGCGGGATCTTCCTGTACAGGACGTTAGAAAGGGCAGGGCTAAAGGTCTTTGCATCGGTAGACTCACCACTGCAGCACGATGAGCTACAAATACCCATCTCTGGACAGAGTCCCGTAGGACGGGAACACCCAAAGGACTGTTCGATTCAGGAGCCAAATTTTCGATGGAGTGGGAGTGAGTCCTGAAAAGTAAAGCAGGGAACTGAAGTGGCCAATAAAGGGTGACGGGTGACCAGGGCACCTTGAAGTGTGCAAGAAGGTGACCGGTTAGGTGGAATGATGGTTCTTGCAGTTTCAATAGGTGAATGTTGATGTTAGGTCGTGAAAGGGCGGGAAACGAGTTGAGCTTGCCTTGCCTTGTTGGACACGGGAGGAGCTTGAGGGTTCCGTACGTACTAATGAAGTACAGTGGGTTAAGGTTAAGGTAAGGTAATTTAGTGACGCTGCAGGGGCTTGGCGGTTCAAAGCAAAACTGGTACCACAACTCAACTTTTTCCGCTCTTAAGTTAATATCAACATGAATACCAACATTCACATTAGCATGGGCATAAAGCCCATATACCTCTCAATGGTCCCTCCGGGTTCTGGTAATCATAATGTTGAGTCACATGCAAGGATGATATATCAGGCGACTATCCTCGATGTCTCTGGCTCAGGTCAACAGACAGGGTATACTTTGCGGCCTGAATTATATCATATATCCTCATCAATCGTAGGTTTAATTCAAAGCACCTGTGACCACCCGAGTGAGACGGGATGCGGTTTTAAAAAAAGAAGTTACCAAACTAGCTTTCTATTGTTTTGACTCCTCGGTTTGGCTGTCTCACAGGGCTCGCTCTGCACAGAGGACAGAGGTATGACAAGTCATACCAAAATCCGCCAGGCAAGCTCTATTCTGGTTGTATCTTTGGGTGGAACAGAAAATATACAGGTCGGAAGTTGGCACAGGCTTGGCTATCGTACGTCCGAAGGAAAAGCAGCTTAAAGCAGATTGAATAGTGGCTAGGGAAAATAACACTTCAATGCCAATACATATCAACAACTGTTCAACACAACGCAAGTCCTATCAGGAAGGTTCTTTGTTTTTCATAAATCCCATCTCTCTCCGCCCATACTTACTAATAGATTTCAAAGAGATTTTATTTTATTGAATAACAGCGTGGAAAAGTCCTCGTACCTCCAAACAGAATTGATCCTTAGCTAGCACATAACTGTTTGTTACGCATCTCTGCAAATCAGATTGTGGAGGAACATACCTCGCCCATAGATAAGGCAGTCGTTCGAATAGTACAGCAGTGTATTCAGAAAAGGAGGCGAAGATTAAATTAGAATACGGCCAAAGCAATGATTATGAGTCGATTTTCGAGCATTCAATTTCAGTATACATATTGTGTATGAGTTTAGTGCAGGTGCAGAACATGAACATCCTGTCCACCTTGAAAGCCAGAGTATACTCTATGAATTAGGCTCTATCTATAGGTTATCCTTGTTCCTACCAGTTTCACCTTCCTGAGAAAATAGGTCACGGCAATATATTTCCAGGGCTTGCCGCCAGCCTCTACTCTGGAATTGTTCTGTGCATCGCTCATCGTGTACAATTCTGCAAAATTAGACTCCCTAGACCCTTTAGCCTAGACTTGCATTCTTATTTTTTTTTAAATAAAAAAATAGCTTTGTGATCATCTTAACTACCAGCTAATTTTGTACGCGCGGTTTGTCTGAGAGTGTTTGTATTGCGCTCCGCCAGTTTCCGCGCAGTTTCCGCACTTATCTTGTTGTGGACCAGGGAGCCTAAATCGAACTGCCAGATATTTATTTCCCATCCTGTTACTTCGTATATCCTTAAGCCAAGAGCCAGGTAATGCAGTTCCCTGAGCCCGCTCGCCTGCTTTCCTGCTTCCTGCGATGTTCTTTTAGAACCTTCCGCCAGCTTCCGCTCAGGGCATCATGATTGTGGACTTTTGAAAGCCACGCCAACCAAGACCCGCAAATCCCCAAGCTGCCGAGCCACCAATTCGACAAGGCTCTGAGTTGGTTTGCTGCGTGAGCTACACTCGCTCACTTAATCTTCCTATCCTGCCTTTAGTTCTCATCCTTCCACTTCTTGTTGGCATTTGCCGATTATCCAACTTTCACATAGGCGCATACTTGCATATTTGCATACTCCTCCTTCCCCTCTTCCCTCCCCCCCCCCCCCCCCACACCAACTTTGCTCCATCAGATGTACACACGTTAAAGCCACACTGCCCAAGAAACGAGCAGCCACAGCTGAAAGAACATTTAAAAGCCATGGCGGCTGAAGAGAAAGCCAATCCCGCCGAAGGCATGGCCTCAACCATCCCCACGAGATCGGGCATCGAGCCCGTATTTGCTCAACCATCGACCTTTCTTCTTCCTCGGGGACAAGACCGTGCAATGGCGGCAGAAAGACCACTTTCGCAACTCGACAAGGACCAACAACAAGGGCTGGTGAGTGGACCTCATTTCCTGGCATGGCAGATACCCCACGAAAGCTGTAACATGACATACACACCACTGCGGGTGACAGAACTACGGGATCTCTGCAAGGCTGACATACAATCCAATTCAGAAAGCTGTTCGTGAGTTTCTAAGGAAGCGAAAAGTTATGATGTCCTACCTCTTTCCTTCCGCCTAATCATTCTCAATACCGATCTCCTCGTCAAGAAGAGCCTCAATATCCTCATCCAAAATGGTAGGCCCCCAGATGTCTAGACTAGTACGATCCTAAGCTAATATCGGCGGCTTTCTCTAGTAATTGTCTCTGCGCCTCTTTGGGACTCTCATACTTCGACATTTGCCGGCCTTCTTACAACCTCTGACTATATCAATGTTATCCAGTACTACTGGCAGAACCCGGGGGCCCTTGCCGACATTGATCAATTTCGACTGAGCAGCTTGAGAGGTAGGCATCATCGCATCACTTGAAGCAGAACATGAGCTGACACATGGTAGAAATTGAGAAGGCTATTGGTGTATCCCCGCTTGAGACCATTTCCATTCATCCCATGCGGCCACTTTACGAAGCCTGCACCCGAATGCTGAAGACAAAAGCTCGACGTATCCCGCTGGTAGATATCGACGATGAAACTGGCCGGGAAATGGTAGTGAGCGTAATTACACAGTATCGAATCCTCAAATTCATTGCAGTCAACGTTGACGACACCTCTTTACTGAGAAAGAGTGTCTCGGAAATTGGTCTTGGAACATACGGTAACTTGCACACTGCGAGTATGGATACATCAGTTCTTGATGTCATTCATCTCATGGTTAAATACAGTATATCGAGTGTACCAATTGTTGATGAAGAGAAGCGAGTTTCTGAATGTTTTCGAGGCTGTGGACGTGATCGCATGTATTAAGGGCGGCGCATATGATGAGCTCGATACAAGTGTTGGCGAAGCGTTAAGTAAGCGGTCAGATGATTTTGCTGGTATTTACACATGCAGTCCAGACGATAGACTGGACTCCATCTTCCTCACGATCCGTCAATCGAGGGTCCATCGTTTGGTAGTTATTGACGATGAGAATCATTTGAAGGGTAAGTCGTTATCGGATTCAAATATTTCAAACGCATTACAAATCCTTGAGAGTCACCACAAGCTCTTTGCCTTTTTTTTGTTTTGTTTTTGAACAAAGCATTCTCCATGATAGCTAATATTGGCTTTTGCAGGTATGATATCTCTCTCTGATATCCTCCACTACGTACTTGTACATGGTGAAGAGGATTAAGACCATGTGAGCTTCTGGCGTTGGACGGTATTGCGAGAACATGACTAGGAAGGCGTTGCATAGCGTGGCGTAAATGGAAGCGACATTAGAAGCAACTTGATGAACGCAAACTCTTTTATAGATCTATCTTAATTTGCGACTATGTCTTTCTTTCCTTCAGGCCTGCCGTCATTAAGCAAGTGAGCGCAAAAGCGCCACCTATAGGACTGCTAACAAATAACCCCCAAATATAACAAGAAGAGTATAATCGACCATATAGGAAAGGGCGAACGGCCACGAATGTGTTAATGCTATCGCATTTAGCAAGTAGGATCCATATTCGCTCCAGCGTTGCTCCTGAATATACTCCGTCGGCCACAATGTATCGGCTTTGCGCAACGCGGAACACAAGTTTGTTTGTTATACATCCATCTCATTTAAGTCGCTCAATTACATTATAATGGCACATCATTCACAAGCAGGTGACCATCAAGCATCCAGTCACGACATGAGGGTTGCCCGTGATCTTCTTAGTCCAGCCATCCCAAAACGAAAATACTTCATTCCACCCGCTTCAATCACTAGCCGTACTAGCAGAGAGACGATGGCATTGACGATGGTAATGTAAGCTCAGATATCGGACAACATGCCCATGAGTCAGTTGTAAAAACTAGTAATACATGGACATCATCTAGTGGAGACATGCTGTCCGACCGTGATGACATTGATGATCGGTCAGAATACATCCAAGAGTATAACCGTTTGGCAGCAAAAGTCCGTGTCTCCCTTCCTCTGAATGTACTTACTGACTTTTTGAAGCTTGTGTACGGGGCGCTGGTTCTATATGATTATGATACGGATAATGTAGTATCAAACAGTCTCCCCCCATTAAATATAAGATGCTAATCTTGTACAAGGCTGAAATAGTTGAAAAGTCGAATTGGTTCAAGCGGAACATATTGAAGAACCTCCTCAACACAAAGTGCGAGGAAAGGAGCAGAGCCACAGTTGAATCATCGGCGAAGCTTCAGCGACCTTTCCATGCGCTTGAAAGCAAGGAAAGATATACTCAAGGACAAGAATCTGCAGGATCTGGTGCGGCTATGCGGCTCAAGCCTCTTGTACTTGCCAGTGGAATATGCGACGCACAGCTTGTCTCTGCCAACATGTTTCAGAGCAACGGCCCAGTTTCTTGTGCAATATGGTATCTAAGCCCAGAGAACTCCGCCTTCCCCATAATACTTACCATGTTCCAATTAGGTGTTAATGCTAAGGCGTCTTTCGCATTCCGGGCTCCAGAGCATAATATCTGCCCTTTACAACCATTACTGTACGTTAGATGAGGATGGAGGCATCATTGCAGGCACAGTCCATTGTCCAACTTTGCCGTCCTACATAAAATGTGATGTACACGATGTAGCTTCTGCTTTCAAGCGATTCTTATCAGGTCTGCGGAATGGCTTTTCTTGGGTCTCTATCTGTGTTTTATGCTCTTGTTTCAATACACAGCCAATTTAATAGTAGCCCAGAGCTAAC
The DNA here is from genome assembly GCA_021307315.1 of Bisporella sp. PMI_857. Taxonomy (NCBI): domain Eukaryota; kingdom Fungi; phylum Ascomycota; class Leotiomycetes; order Helotiales; family Helotiaceae; genus Bisporella; species Bisporella sp. PMI_857. The sequence goes on from JAJSPD010000008.1 coordinate 1,121,983, forward strand.
GAGAACGAAAGAGAGTAAACTTCGTGCACGCCTGGTTGCGCTTGCAATCATGACGTTGAAATCACATTATAGAAGGGACCTAGTATGTGCAGTATTTGGCCTCCTATCAATGATTGGGAGAGCTGCAGAGATTGCCCCAAGAGAAGACGGCCGAGGGAGACCCCTTCCTACATCGGATCTTATGGGTTACGCTGCATTGGGTATCATTTTTGGCCCTTTACTTATGGGAGACTTGCTGGACAGTTATACTATGCGGGTCGCGGACACACATGGGCCGTTGGTGCTCTTCCCAGTAAGCCCTCCAAAGAATCACAAAGAAAAGCATTCGCACGCTCGCGCACGTTCACGGAGTAAAGTCTATTTGCGTACGAACATGAGCATCCACAAGAAAAGCAACTCTTTCGTTTCCCAGGTCGATAAAATGAAGGTTGCAAATGAAATCACGGAAATGTATGTCATAGAACACTCCATACATAGTGCTAATATAAAGTGACGGAGGGGTCAGCGGCATATTGTATCCGGGTGATTGCTTACTGGTGTCAAAGGTTGATAACACATTGGCGCGATGTTGTCTGTCACATGAGAGCGTTACAATCACAATACACGCCATACGGTAAGTTTGTCCTATAGCATATCATAACAGAGAATGGGAAAGCCGCGGTCGCAAATTACTTACCGGATCATTTCTGTAGATGGTCAGGGGGGATGGACCAACCCGCCGCTACGTTCTTCGGCATCCGAATCATTTGTTTTGCATCGACAACAGGACTGGGAATTTTCAAAGGACAACCACAAAGGCAATGCTTTCACGTCAAGACTGAGTGAGCTGGACAAATTCCCCATCTTCGCTCTTTCGAGTAGACCTAACATCAAGGTAGACCGAACTGTTTCACAGGAGTCTAGTGAAGGTTACCAGCGAGCACAACAACAGCATGAGAATCTTTCGGTTAGAAAACAACGGTCGAGGTTGAGCTTCGGCCCTGGACAAGCTCTCAAAATCTCAAGATCACTGGATATGCTATTCCCAAGCAAGGAAGAACTTTCTGCTCCTGATTGGGTGAGTATCTTCATTTCGTAAGTGTATCAAAGTCACTACTAACGACCCAACCCCGAAGGAAATATCGCCGCGAGACCTCAAGCCTCCTCCCAAAGCCTTCAAGCCCAAGTCAAGCACAATAACTCAAAACCCGAATGTTGCGAATTCAAGACCCGCAGAAGGACAGCCTAGCCGTCATTCCATGAAAACGAGAAATGAAAATAGACCTCTGGCAAATCTGGCAAACCTGGCATTGAGAATCTCCATGAGCCGAGCATCTGCAAATGCAACGGGGAGACGTCAACTTGCAGCGACTGACCCAGGAGCGCCACCTCGCAAATTACACGAGATATCTCGGATGCATTCCGATTCTACGCCTAGAGTTTTCCGAGCTCCGGAGGCATTCGAAAGCCTTATTAGTAGGCAACCTCTGCAAAGATTGTTCACTGACGATAAGGCTTGTCTTAACCCACAGGCTAGATTTTTGCCTAGCGACGGCCCAATTAATACCGATTTGAGATCTAGGCCTTCTGGGGGTATTGAGACCACAGGCCAAAGATCCATAACCTTGATGAGGAAATGCCTAAGGAAGGTTCCTACACATGAAGCCCAGGAAATCAACGTGCCCAAAGTCCCGGATATTCTGAAAAAGACAGACAGCTCTACGCCTAGCCCATTGTCAAATCTAAAGTATTTTGGGTCACAGAAGAGACATTCAAACAGGATGTCCTCTACAGAGGGTTACTCCATTAGCTCTAAACCAGCGTCAGTCGAAAACTCAAAGACTATTATTCACACGAGCAATTATACCAGGGCCACCGTGATGAGGTCAGCAACGCCAAATGCGAGGAAGCTATATCAAAAGCCGCAAGTCCTTATAAGCAGGGAGAATAGTCCACATAGAACGGTTAGAGCTCTTGCAGCAAAATTCAACTTTGCAGATTCTACATCTCACTTTGCACGATCTCCAGAAAAATCACCAAGCAGAGGTCCTCTTAAGGATAATCATACTCCATCAGGTTCGCCTAGGAACGCCGTGGCTGCAGCTTACACAGTGAATCCTCTATCACCACTTAAGTCTCAGAGATCTACGAGATCAAGAAAATCAAATAAGACCGTCCTGCAGGAAGTGGGTATATCGTTACCCCCGAAAGACTTGCACCTGAAGAAAGAGTTAGTGCAGCCGGCAAAGAGACTTTCGGGCAACCTATCCCATAGCTCATCTCCACGAGCTCATCATATTGTACAATCACGCAGCATGCCTAAACTGAACGATAATCCTCGCTCCAGAGACACCCTACTATATCCACCTATAAGCTCTCAAAAATGTCCATCACATCCCGCTCCTACAATCGTGTCACCGTTGCACTTTAAGGCGACCGCAGAAATTGCAAAAGCCTCACCTGGCAGATTTCTGCGGGATGATCCATTCCTCGTTGATTCTATTCCTGCTAGGTCAGCTCCCTTGTATGACACACCCAGGAAAGTCAATAGGGGCGCCATCATAGCCCCTTTTGGAGTTCTTGCAGCATCTTCGCAAAGTATTCCATCGGCAGATAATGTACATTCAAGGTCTAAAATCGATGCTCAGAACAACCCTGACTTTGCGAAAGCAGTAGAAGTGGGGGAAGAAGATGTTCCAAAGAATTCTAAAAGCCCGAAACATCACCGAAACAACCTACAAGATCCATATTCGGCAATGGTACGAAATTTCTCTACTCCTCGCCGAATGAGGATCTCCGAGATTGGCATCGCTGTGATCGGTAATCCTAGGTTCCAGATTGCTGTCGATGATCCTGCTCCAAGTATTTCCCAGGCTATCCAGCCAATTTCATCCTCTGGCATATCAGGGGCCACGATGAAGCAATTTGCACCACCCATTACACCCTCGTGCCCGAGACCCATGCAACCAAGTCCAGCTGCATACCCGCACCCATCGCGAAGCAACTCTGTCTTGAGTGCTCAGGTACATGCGTACCGTAAAGAGGTCGAGGAAAACGCAATTGAAATCCATCGATTGAGACAGAAGCTTGATACTAGAGCTATGTTAACGGAGGCTGGAACTTTATGTGAAAAATTAAGAGCGGCCAAAGAGGAAGCCAGAATGTGGCGATCTAGAGCTCAAATTGCTGAGAAACAGATCGAAGTCTTGACAAAGATTTCAAGTAGGTCTAGCTCCACTCGTCACTCGAATGTCGGGACTTTGTTGAAACAACATAGCCAGCCTGACCTTTCGAATCTGAAGCAAGGGCAGAACAGCGCAGAAATAAATGACAACGTAAGAAAGCCATTACATAGAAGTTTGGATGGAGCCAGTAGCTCCTATCGGCATGCTTCGGAGGGGAGCAGATCATCTGAGAATAGTAGTGATACAATCATTCGAAGTCTTGTTATCACAGGCGTTAGGTATAGTGCGTTGGCTAAATCGCCGACCCCATGAGATTAAGGCTGGGAGTAAGATCAGGCTTTCTTAATATTGCTATTGATTTTATACCATAGAGTTGACAAGGGAAAGGACAGGGAAGAGATAAAAACGCCAATGATTATGTTTATCATATGGCAATCACTACCCCTAGTTTGTTTGTTGAGGAAAGCATTACTCCCTAGAGTATGCGTCATGCTGAAGGATTCTTTCTCGCATGGTAACTCGTTGTGTGCTTGTAGACCTGTAAGCTATGACTTAGGCTTGTTTACCATTGATAACTATAGCAGCCTTGAGAGATCGTTCTTAGAATCGCCCGCTCCTCCTCTATTTCTGCCTCCATTTGGTTTCCGAAAGGAAGAATATAGTGAATAACGCATCTATTAGAGCGAAGGTGGCCAGAAGGCTTGGTATTCACTTTTGAACCAAGAGAACTTCTTCCCACTATTGCTTGTTCGCGATTTTTTTTCAACCTCATCTTGAGGCGGTCCAACCACTAGTGCCCATTAACGAACCGTACGATGCATCTACTCGTAAAATGACGACTATAGAGGCAGGACCTACCACAGGCCCTGTTCGCCAGGGCTGATGTACAAGCTCTTCGATTTGCTAATATTGCCGTGATCCTTGGTTCGTCTACTATGCGCACCTCTACCCTGGTTCAATTGCTCACTTAGTATTGCCCTCTTGTTCATCAAATCACCTATCAATGATCAGATACTCCGAAAGCTTGCCTCGAATTTACCTACCTCTCTGGAATGGGCAAGGTATTAGGGTATGTAGTGCACGCTGCATCAGTGTATCGTTCAACTTTGAATACTTGTTCATAAAGGAAGTTCGTCACTATGAACCTTTCGCTCATATCTTTAAGCTATGACCCATGGGGTGAGACAACAGATACTGATTGTTTACTCGGTGAATTCTTGAATGAGTATAGGGATGAAAAGCTGGTGTTCAAGTCGAAGAACCAACAAAATTGCAAATGCAACCCTCGGCATTAGTATTTGACTTTCAACCCCTTTCATTAGGCGAAGATAATAGCTCTGGCTTACTAATGCCATTATACCACGCACCAGGCGGGATTTTTGTGAGGTTTACTGACTAAAGTGATCATTCAATTATGACTACCACTGGTGACGGTCTCTTTACAATAATTATTTTTAAGGATTACAATCCCTTGGAGACGAGGTGTAATGTCGTTTTCTTCGCATAGACCAATCTGGGAATATGTAAGTAGTTTATGTCAAGGACTTTTAGCAACCAATTTATCTCCCCACTTGGCATCCATGTTTTCCATACTGGGTCAACTATCTCCGTGTAGAAAGACTGCCTGAAATATACATGCTGGAGCCACCAAAGACAGGCCGTATGCTGATACTAAAGCAGAGAAAGGTATTTGCATTTCTTTGCACTCCAGCACCGACCATAACACTATTGCATCTTAGTGCTAGACTTGGTATATCCCAAAACGCCCGACTCCAAATGCTATGCGCTAACTGTATTTCTCTTTCGCTTAGCCTGCTCAAAATGGCTTTGCCACTTTCCTGCTCTCGCTGGTGCCCGTTTCTGGATCCCTATACTCCTTCCAGCTAACTGGATACATTGTATTTCCAGCTTCGCTTGTGGCCATGATGACACCGAGGTTGTTGCTGGCAGTAGAGGTAGTAGTTCGATTGATCACCCAAAGAGATCTGAATGTTTTAATAACATAGTTCTGAGCCGAGCCTTGTATTCACATACCACAATCGCCCGCACTATATCACCAGGCCGGAAACTCTCGAAAATCTTGACCTTATCTTTCTCGGTAGCTCTGACATCCTGAACGCGTATCAAACCCTGCCACTCCCCATCAAGTACCGTTTCGCCAACGACGAGAATTGCTACTGAGGCTTGTCTTGGTGCGATCCGTGTCACTTTGCAGAGTACCGTGCTATTGACCTCGGGCAGGACTTCTGCCTTCTTGTAGCCGTCTTTCACATTTGACATAGTCAGGTCTCTCTCTATGAAGACTGTTGATAGGGGTATTGGCTCGGCAGGTGTGATTTTGGTGAGTCGCTTTTGAGGCCCGGCGGGCTTTGGAGGAGTAGTTTTCCTGATGGGTCCAAGGATGGAAGAGTAAAGTTTTGCGTTGTGGATGTGGGTTCCTGGACCGGGCAGATACTCGTCTACTGACCCAAGCAATTGCCCTGGCACAGCAATTGATAAAGTTTGGGCCATCTCGGAGAATTGGATTGGAATTGGTGGTTGTGAGTGTTGTTCTGTGGATCTGACAAGGCTCTTATTTGGGAGGGGGGAACAAAGATCAGCCGTACCGGTCGGTTGTGAAGAAGAGAATTCCCGGCACCGCCTGGGCCACCAACCAGGCCATGACCAGGCCTACGACCCCGCCTGTCACGGATCCCCTTCCCCTCATCCATTCTCTCTGCCAGAGAGGGGTAAGTACAGTTAGGGCTACTGTAAGGAGAAACTACGGTACTGATTACTGCTGTACAGTAAGTAATGTTAACGCAAAAGGCAAGCTTAAGCCCTAACAAGCCCTAACCACCCCACTGTAGATCATCAACACCACCCCCATACTTTCCTGTAACCGCCCCCCCCGCCCAACACCTTCCCATCTACCCCTCCACCATCTTGATTGATAGATATAAGATGGAATGATTGACACGTCAGTGTACACATAGTGCTACAGTACTTCCCTCTTTCCCTCTATCTCCCCAAGGTCAACTCTTACGGAACCATCATATTCAAATTTACGGCAACCATGTCTGCAAAACACTTCATCAACGACCCTACCTTCCTTGTAAACTCGGCGCTCCATGCGCTCACAATCACCAATCCATCCGTAGCTCTCGACCCGGAGAACAAGATAGTTTATCGTAGGCCGGGCCATAAACCACAAGTCTCAATCATTTCTGGTGGAGGAAGCGGGCATGAGCCTAGCTTCGGAGGTTTTGTTGGTGATGGATTACTTTCAGCAGCTGTGGCTGGGTCCATATTCGCGTCCCCAAGCGCCGAGCAGATTCGACGGGCCATCATGGCAAGAGTTGATACCGAGCAAGGAATTCTTGTCACAGTGATGAATTACACTGGTGATGTGTTAAACTTCGGATGGGAGTCGAAAAGGCAAAGGCTTCGGGCTTGAAGGTCGAAATGCTTGTGGTTGTGATGATGTTGGTGTGGGAAGAGCACAGGCTGGAAAGGTGGGGAGGAGAGGAATCGCTGGCACAGTGCTCGTTCACAAAATCACAGGAGCACTAGCAGCTTCTGGTGCGAGCCTGGAGGATGTATTCAAAGTCGGGAAGTTGACGGCCAATAATATCGTTAGTGTTGGAGCGTCGTTAGACCATGTTCACGTTCCGGGCCGCAAATTCTCGGATATAAACCCAGATGACAAACTTGCGCATGGAGAGGTCGAAATAGGCATGGGAATACATAATGAAAAGGGTAGTGGGCGAGAAAAGGTTGACCTGCCAGGATTGGTGAAGAAGCTGCTTGGCCAGCTCTTGGATCAAGAAGACAAAGATCGAGCATTTCTCAAAGTGAACTCCAATGAGGTCGTCCTTCTGATCAATAACTTGGGTGGTGTTAGTGTAATTGAGCTAGGAGGGATTACTGCCGAAGTTGTCAAGCAATTGGAAAACTACAACATCAAGCCTGTCCGGATATTGGCAGGAACCTACATGACAAGTCTTGACGGGAAGGGCTTTAGCATCTCGCTCCTAAACGTAGTCAACACCGACATTGGAGGACCAAGCATGGTAGAGTTACTGGATGCCTCGTGCGAGGCAGTTGGGTGGACAGCACCCATCAAAGCAGACATGGGAAGGCAGATCCACGGATGTAAGGGAAGATACACTTGTTTCAACAGCAGAACCAGAGGCTAGCGGACTAAAGTACAACACAGCAACCTTTAAATCTGCGCTATCAGCTGGACTCAAACGGTCATCGCTGCGGAGCCAGATATCACAAGATTTGACGAGGCAGTTGGTGATGGAGATTGTGGTGTTGGGCTGAAAAAGGAGCGGATGGTAAACATTTCCCCGCAATACAAATTCTACAAATAGACTAATATGCTCTAGCCGTCCTGGGCTTAGTTATGAATTCCCAACTATCTGGTGACACCGTGCTGGATCTGAGCAAAATTGTGCATATTGTCGAGACTACAATGGTTCGTCTTATTTCCTTTCAAAGAAGTCAAATTTCCTGCGGGAGCTTGAGAGCCGTCTGAGGCGCTGAGATACTTCGATTGAATTATGGCCTTGGCTTGTAAGACATGCTCCGAATCTCCTAGTTCTTACCTGCAACAAACAAGAAACATTGGTGCTGATTCGGTGGACAGGACGGGACCTCGGGTGCCCTTTATGCTATATTTCTCAACTCCTTGGTGCATGCCTTACGCAACCAAGCGTCAGGAGTAGGAGAAGCAACGCCTAAGGTTTGGAGCATAGCATTGAAGCAAGCTTCAGAAGCGCTCTCAAAGTATACCCAGCACAACCAGGTGATCGCACGCTCATCGACGCACTCCAACCTTTTGTCGCGACATTAGACGAGACTGGGGACTTGAAAAAGGCAGCCGAGAGCGCAAGAAACGGCGCAGTGGGAACAAAAGGCATGAAGGCTAGCCTAGGCCGGTCGGTCTATGTTGGAGGTTCTGGATATGAAGAGGTGCCTGATCCTGGAGCGTGGGGGTTGAGCGAGTTTTTGCTAGGACTCGCATTGATATCTGAAGACACGGATTATGAAATTGTATAATTGCTGGACACACTGCCGAGGACTTAAGAGTTGCTGCGGTCGATTGTGCTAGTAGTCTCACCTCCTAAGTCTACCACTTAAGATCGCGATGAATACCCATATAATTTAGTGCTCTACTCTAGTGAGCGAACAGAAATACCAACATGTTGATAAGGTTAAACGTCGTACGATGCTTTTAAATCGCCTCCAAAACCATTTCTATGCCATGTGACTTGATCGACACCAATTCCAATGCCATTGCGCAACATAAATACAGCCTCTCGCGATATGCCCTCCTGATCCAACTAAACTCCATTATCGAAAGCTCCTTGAAATACCTGACCCTTCTAGAACTCCTCGCTATGCTTACAAAATTATAACAATCCTCACTCAATTTTAAGCCCATCTCAAACTGTCACGAGGTGCCTGGAGATAAAGCCCGCTCGACCGATTCCTCCTCGCCGTCCTTCTTGAACTGTGGAACTATAATTGTTTCGGTAGATTTGTAATCCATGGTGGCGTTTGGATTGTGGTTATCGTCGTGATTATCATCATCATAATCGGAGACGCTGCTGGCAATGCTTATTTCGGGTGCAGTAATCACTGAATCCTGATACTCGCTTTCAGTAAGCTCTGAATCTGTGCCATCAGGAAGAGGTATCGATGCTGCGATAAACAAAAAACTCTCTTGTGGCTTAAGATACTGGCGTGAGGAACCCTGCTGTAGTACATCAGCGCCGCCTACGTTGGGAAGCAGAGTCGCCGTTTCGAAGTCCACTAAACCATTTTGGACTTGGGGAAGGTGTTCGGGGTCTGCAATATTAGAGAGTGTATTCTCCGCAACATCATTGGAGAGTGAGTCTTTCAGTCTCGTTACGATCGAAGGAGTTACTTGCTGCGATGAAATTAAGGTACTTGGATGAGAATATATGCTAAATTCCCCGTTGCCATCATTAGGTGGAGTCTTGGTCGAAGTAGACTCAGGAGGGTTTGATCTGTGCCTTGGTACTACAGCGTCGTTTATTTCTGATGCAATTGTGGATTTTGCTTTTATAGCGACGTCTGAGCTTAATAAAACAGATGGTTGGCGTACTCGAGCCGCGGATCCAATGAGATCATAAAACAACATGAAAACACCCCTTGAGCCAGAACATCTTCTTCGCTGACTTTCGAAACGTCCTCGTCACTAAGCCTCCACCATTGATGCATCACAGAAGTATGCTTAGTCCTAAAGAATCGGCCAACGGCACCGGCTGTTTCCGATAACAAATATAATGTCCATTTTCATGTCTTCCAAAGTGTGTAACCACAGCTCGAAGTTCATATAATGGCCCCCGTAACCTGGAAATTCTGCTGGTACTTGCTATCATAGGCACGCTTGGGTCTAGTTGCCACTGTTCAACAGTCCTCTCCTGCGTTGATCCAGAGCTTCCTAGACACCACGGTCCAATATCGAGTATCTTCGGGAATCTGACATTCGCAGGATTTTTGACCAACTCTCCTGTCATTTCGTTGAAGACACTTCGGTTGAAATGTACAACTAGTGATTTTGGGGCTCGTGCAATGACAGCTTGGCGAGTTTTTGTAGAGGTAACCCAGCTCTTGGGACCCACCATGCACCTCTGTGACAACGTTTCCTCTGCGTAATCATCCTCCTCCAATGCTTCGTTAATATTATCCAATCTTTCTGATATATTCTTATATACCACATTTTGAGGCGAGCCTTGATTCCGTTCTTTCAGTTTTGCCAACAAAACCTTGGTATTAAGAAGTGTACACTTTCCGCATTCAACGCCTTCAATTTCTTCTAGGATGGAATATTCATCCAAGCACTCGGAGATATCGACTTCCCATCCTTTTCGAAGAGGAACAGTAAGGCAGTTGAACGGAATCATCGATAATCCCTCCGAGAAGCCACATTTTGTACAGCCAACACGTTGAGCTATAAGGCCATCTAGGGGATTTTGAAACTGCATAGGGTGGGAGCCCATGGTACTGGACGAAGGAGAGGCTTCTGACTCGAAGCCTTGGAATTGCTGAGCACTATAGGCTACCGCAGCTACCTCCTTGTCAATTTCGTCAAGAACCTTAGAATAATATTCTTGTGCATCCTGCTGCTGCCAACTGCTCATATTCTTCAAGATAACCGGTGTCCATATCTTCTTTCCATTATTCTTAGGGTCATTCAAGTGGAGATCAGTTCTCGCAATGATTCCGCCATCTTCATATCTGGTCTCGCGGCCACCCTGGAAGATCTATTTTCAATATTAGGACTTGTAAGATATTCTGAAAGCGAGTCTAATGACGCCAGTCCTTGGAGAACACTATTCTGATAACAAGAGTTGTCCCAATTTCCCATCCTGGTGGACGATCTGAGAGAGCTCCAGAGCTGACATTAATTCTAGGAATAGTAGACAGCCGTCTTCGTCCAGCTTGTGCGACAGAATTCATAATACCTCCTGACACATCCAGTCCCAATATACTACGCATAGCCTCGCTCTTCGCAGCATGCGTTCGTGGAATATGCCTAAGGGCTGGATCTGCCATTCGCAGGGGACTTCGGTGGGTTTCTATGCAGTCAATAAGTCGTGTAGGCGTCATGTATACTAGGTAATTCCACAGGAGCTCTGGGATTGATAAACCATGGTCCACGGCAAACCAAAGATGGTAGAGAATTGCAGCAATGGTCAGTAAAAGCGGGAATACAATTCCTAATTGTGCGTAAGGCGACGATGAGTCCAGGTCTCTATAGCTTTGATGGTGGTTTTCGAGATAATTCTCAGGCTCAAGGTCTGGATGATGGTCGAAGACATCTTTCAAGTCCAAAGACATCTTGTCGGATTTCGTACTGAACAGATGGAGCTTGCATGTTCTGAAAGTGCCTTTCCCCCAGACACTGATCTCAGAAATTCATGAATAGTACAGTAGTTTGGGCTGAATGTTTCTCAGAAAGCGTACTTTCGTCAGTACGAAAGAGGTTGCATGCCTTAGGCTTAATTTAGTGACGGATCTCGGGGTAATTTCTTCCGACAACCCCCCGCCTCCCAAAAAAGTCCCAACCCCACACTGCCTGCCTGCAGAAACTGCCATAAACAATCATCTCCAAATAATGGCTAAGACAGGACCTCGGAGAAAGGGCAAGCATCGTAAGACTATCGTATTACCTTGCAAGCATGGCAGGTACTGATTCTATAATAGCCATCTCAATCCACTCTCGGGCGTCGAAGCGCGCTTCTTCACCTAGCATCGATACTGACATATCCTCAAGGAAGTCAAACCACCCAAGAAAATAATAATTATCGGCCGTCTATATTAGCAGTATATCAAGGTGCTGGAGTCTCCAAGAAGTCCAAGAATGGCAGAAAAGCTATGCTGAGCGCCAAGGCAAAAAGACAAGAAAAGGGCATGGACCGTGCTGAAGTGGTGGTGGACAAACAAGAAAAAAGTATTGAGAGGAGTAAGGAAAGAGCAAGGATAGTACAGGGTAGAGCGAAGGCTTGGGATGAGCTAAATAAGAAGATGCTGGCACAGAACGCGAATGAGGAGGCACAAGTGATGCTAGCACTGGGGGAAAACTGGGCGGACAAAGAAAATGATGCGGATGCGGATAGAGGAAATCGACGTTGAGGAGTTGGTGGTTCCGTTCATTGAAGCTTGGAACATTTTGGATGCTACTAAACCCACTCCTATACCTGCGACTCCAGCAGCAGGCGATAGGGAGGAAGAGCTATGATCGACGTCTGCCTATCAAGAACCTACATTGCAGGACTTGCGGTATTTGGGTTGGGATGGGAACGGACACAAATGAGCGGTTTTATATACCATGGCATCACTTATTTATATTGTTGAGTGATATACAAATGATTTCGGGGGTTTCTCTACCCAGGCGTTCCATCGCGCTCTCCTTTCATTTTGCCTTGTTCACCCTGCGTAAGAAAAAATATGCACTGATATTTTAATGAAGTATAATTATATAATCGCTTTCCCTAAAGCTCCTTTACATACTCCCAATACAATTCCAGGCCTACCCTGTATGCCAAGCGCCATACCTCCATTCTAACACCATTCTATAGATTTTGTTGCTACAGAGCCGATGGTTGTTGAAATTTAGCTATCCCCTGGTTAAACTGGATAAGAATTCGAGCTTCGCTGCACTCTCACAGCGATACCTGCGGCTAATAGTACAACTATTATCGTATACATTCCTATCACAAGTAGTTGACGCATCAAAGTTGACCTGGTAGTTGTGGAAGACGTCGATTCTCCTTCCCAAAGTTTGGTGGCGTATTGTTGCGTGTTTGTGTAGTACACCTTGATTCCTTCATACCCCACACCATAGTAAATTAGTCCTAAGGTGGCGATACCATACCCGAAAACTGAAGCCAGGTAATGATGGTGCCCCATATGAGGACGGATGCTGCCACGAGAAGGATATTTTTAAGAACTCCACATAGCGTCATCACTAATCCAGAAGTTTTTCCAATCTAAACTGTTAGCAGTGTAACTCCCTATGACTTCAAGGCCATACCAGAAACACCGATGAAACATTCAACATGAAAGCAACTGCTGCATTAAGTATCAGAATAAATGATCCCACTCTCCATATATCAGCCATCTGGAAGGACGGTAGCTCCGTGAATGCCGCGAACAAAAAATTCATGATTGCGGATACAGGCGCATAATAGTAGAGTGACACAAGAGGGTCCATATTCTGCCCATCTCCACTGAGTAGAATCTGAATCATGACCAGCCGGATGGCTTCGAACACGATTCCGCCAACCTGGAAGAAAAATCCCAACCAAACGAAATCGATCTCCCCGTACGAAGCGAGTGCCACACCAAACACGATAATCGACACATTAAGTAAGACCTTTAGCTTTGGATTCGCTACCCCTAAAAGCCAAGAGGTAACCAGGACAGCCATAGGCGCACTCGCCTGTTTAGCTTGTCAGCGGGATCTCATGAGAGGGCATTCAAACAGGAATACCTTGAGCATTTGAATGAAGGCTACTGACAAGTAGAGATATACTTGATTTGAGCAACACGAGACTGGCACTGTACAATACGCCAATGGGACTATTGCTCGCAGGTAGACCCGTCCAGTCATCTTAACGGATTTTCTGCCATCTAGAAGAGTCGTTGTCTTAGCTAGCACCTGGGTCGCAACCGTGGCAAACAGTAAATGCCAACATGTTAGTATCGCCGCTAGAGGTCATTAACACGGAGACTGGGTACATTGATTTTTAAGATTCCAGGAAGACATACGGAAAGCTGGATGAAGCTGTTAGTCCATGATGTGCTCAAATGATCTCCAAGGGTTAAGACTTACAAAACTCTAGATTTGATAAGATATATTTGTTGAATAGGATGGTGATGGAGCTTAAAACAATCCAGCTCCTGATTTTATTTGATGTTAGTACATGTCAATAGCCGGGATTGAGCAAGAAGAGACCGGCTGCGATGGGACCAAGGGGACAACGAACACAACGTATACAGCAGGATGGAAAGTCACGGGTAAGCGCTGTGCCTCAATGGTTGGCAGCATTGCACCATTCGCTCAAGATACGTCAGATGCAAGCTCGCAAAGAGTGGGAAGTGGAATAGAAGGAATGGTATGTCTTTATCGCGAAGGGGTTGTTGAGGTCTGGCTAATAGAGATGTGGAATCTTGGCACTTCCACTTAAGTGAATATCTGAGCTTCCATTTTTAATAAATCTTTTTCTTACCAACAAACGGCACGAGGCTCGGCAATTTATAAACGAGGAGCCCCATTCGTCTCTCGAATGCTTAATATAATTTGTTTGCGTTATGGCAGGGTGAATACGGTAAAGACTGCCCCGACGGCGGTAAGCCACGCCGAGAATGTTCCAGCTGAGGATTGTGAATGCAAAAGCGGCATCCACAGAGCCCAACCAACAAGCATCCAAATTTTTGATCTGGACGATATAGTAATGTATATTTCCCTAGAAGGAATTTACTACAGCGACCATGAGGCGATGTTTCCCGTTCAGAAAATCTGACAAGGAGGTTCCATGACCCAACAACGGAAATTTTTGAAGTTGCAGGACATTCCCGACATAATTGGGAGATTGTAAGTCATACCTAAAGCGCGAGACATGCACACGATCAATCAATCTACTAACCCACTAGATTTACAGCTTATAAAGGGGGACTGCCACATGGAATAAAATAAGATGCCCATGATTATGGAAAGCGGCTGTCGGTAAGGTAGTCTAGGCATGTCATCACTTTAAGGCCCCAAGTTCTAGTCCAATCTCCCCATCATCTTGTTCGCGGCGCGTTAGTAAAACCCCAAACATTTAACCTTAACTGTTGCCCAGCCACCCCAATTCTGGGAAAAAAGGGGGGGACGAATCTACAGTACTATCTTAGTGAATGTGGGAGAAAATTTAGAGCCTTGCTCAGATCCTTGATACAATAAGGTTAAGGCTACGCGAGATCCACATGGACCAAGAGCCAAGAGCCATGGTAGTGGAGGTGAAGAGAGCCTGGTATAGCAGCAGATTTTACGATTTGGCAAGGCAAGCAGAGAAGTTAATTTCTTCTACCTGAGCTGAGGGTTTATCAATGCGCTGCTCTTACAGGACTGTGCTGCCCGCTCTCGGAAAACTGAGACGAAAGTCCAATAGTCTGGCAACTAATTGCTTACATCCCTTTGCTTTCGCTGCCCTGAACAGGACTGTATTATTAGCATTACCACTGGCCCAGGTTCCACCAAGCGACATCAGGCTGGGTTGCGCTAGGGATGTAGGGATACTGTAGAGGGATAAAGGAATGGCTGATCGGGCGCATTCAGGCCGATGAGGTGAAGGCTTGGGTCTGAGCTAGGCTATGGCCAGGCCAGGGGCTACTCTCGTATCTTGCTGGCAAGCCTCAAGCCTCAGCATTTCCTACCTACCTGCGGAACAGATCGACTTCCCTACTCTACAACCCTCGTGCCCGTTACGGTGTATCCCCATCCCATACAGTCCGTAAGTATACTGAGGACAGGATCCCATCTGGAATCGAACTCACGGTGGACTTGCCCATCCATGTGCATGATGCTATGCTATTACAGTACTTTATCAATGGAACACGAAGCTGGCGCTTTGCATGATATATACTATAGAATACGAGATGACATGGGAGCTGAGTCGCCTGGTTGGAAGGCTTCGAGACTCATCAACGCCATCCACTGATTTGGCGTCACTCGCGCCATCAAAAAAAAAAGCGAGAAGTTGGATCCAGCTGTCCATACCAAGAGAGCGGGTTCGGTATCATCACCATCAATATCATCACATCCCATCACATCAACCCCCACACCAGCGTCCCCATATCCTCTCCAGCATATTACGCTACAGTGCCCGCTTGTATCCTTTTGCCGCTTTTACAACGAGCGTTGTGGCTTGCCAGTTGCGTCTGCCTCTTTCCGTCTTCCGTGAGCCCATCGTTTGTTTATAAGCCGCACCATCTCCTAGCCTCCCCATGCCACCAAGAGTGTGTTGATCCACCCTTTAAGGATGCTGGTTCTCCCTTTGCTTGTGGTCGGTCCATTTCGTCAACTCATTCCTTACATCTCAGCAAGCTCTCAGCCCATATCTGCTCTAGATTTCTTGGCCATATTTTTTGTTTAGTGAGCACAATCGGCAATGATAGTCAGATTGTCTAGAGTTTGTGGCTCAGAGATACCTATTCCCATCACCATCAAGGCCGCCTTTCCAGGAACACAAGGAGTCTTTACCAAGGTCAACGACCGTTCCGGAAATCCAAGTTCTCGAATTCATTCATCATGACTTTCCAAACTGCCACTTCATCGACAAATATCAGATTCCTAGCTTTGGCAACACTACTTGTTTGTATATGGTTTTTTGTCACCATCCAGGGGCCTAATCATTACCACCCCCCGCCCAGTGGATTCAGCGGGCATCATAGGCCTCCACCAAAGGGAAAGTCCAACTTGATGGAACTACTACCCATGGCAGAAGCAAAAGAATATTGTGCGGCGAGGAGGTGGGAGCCTGTGAGTTCTTTCCTCCTCTATCTTAGGTCTTACATAGGACGCACGGCATTCATTTACACGGAATAATGTTCTAACATAACTCAGTATCCCATTCGACAAGTTCATCGTAAGATATATGACTTGATGCTCATCAACACAGAGCTGGAATGGTTGGAGGTTCGCATGGGTCAGATGAATGACCACGTAGATTATTTTGTTATTGTTGAAGCCGCGAAAACCTTCACTGATGCCGACAAACCCTGTACGTCAGAGAGAACTGGGACCGATTCAGAAAATACCACACAAGATGATCTTGCACACCTTGGAAATGGATGGTGTGCAGTTTGAGAATACCTGGGCTCGCGAACGCTTTTCTCGTAATGCCATGTACGACCAAGTTATCCCGCGATTGAAGGGCGAGCAAGAAGCATTCAAAGGGGACGTAATTCTAGTATCAGATGTTGACGAAATACACGTCCGGATGCTCTGAAAGCGCTGCGCAACTGTGACTTCCCCGAAACCGTGACATTGCACACAAAGATGTTTTACTACAGCTTCCAATGGCTTAAGCGCGACGACTGGCCACATCCTCAAGCAACCTTTTACCAACTAGACAAAACGGTACTTCCTGAAGACCTCCGCCGGGTCGCATGGCGCTGATCTTTACAACCGCCCGGTTGGCATTGTAGTTACTGCTTCTCAACTGTCGCTGAAATGGTCATGAAAGTCAAGTCCTTCTCGCACGCAGAACTCGACAGGGACGAATTCAAAGATGTGGACAAGATTGTCCATCGGGTGCGAGGAGGCAAAGACATGTTTGATCGGACAGCGAAGTCTTCGATCGTGTAGAGGACAATCCTGATATTCCCCAGTTCTTGATTTCGAGACCAGAGTACGCGTATATGCTGGATCGTATCCACCCAATGCGAATTTCAAAGATTACCACGCGCCAGCTTCAAGCACGCCGTAGACCAAATTTACGATCTGCGATCTTTGCTCTATCAAATATACGGTATCTAGACTTTTAATACGCTTGTTGGCTTGGTGAGGTTGCTATTTTCATTATTGGAAAAGAGTTTGGGCTTTGGATGATGTTATGGAAGATTGTCAGATGCCAGGGTTGATAAGCTTTACCACAGCACTAAGCGGGCCAAAAAGTACAATATCCGACGTCGCATGTCAGAAACTTATCCACTACATATACCAGTACGGAACCTGACAAAGATAAATCGAAATGTTTGCACTTTGCCCGGCGTTTTTGGTACTTCCTGCTAGGGAGCCATATACCAAAGGTCTTTGGAAGCGGAGGGAGGAAGTGGCTGGGGAAGAGCGGGGTTGGACCTGACAACTGTGTGGCATATTTGGGGTATTAATTTTGTACTACATGGAAGAAACGTGTATACTATGACAAAAGCTATCCAGGTAGCAATGTATCATAGGACGAAACAACGGGCCTAAACATAGTGTTCCCTATGGAATATGAGGACCAATATAATGTGTTCGGTTATGGTTCTACAGGGGTCAGCGAGCGACGAGTCTCAAAGGTATGATGTATCGAAACAGAACAGAATACCTCATCAAGATGACGCTAATCAGCTTGACTAACAAGTTCTCTCAGCCCAACCTTCAGCTTCAAATGGGTTTCAGGAGGATAATGATGCACCACTGAAATATCAGACCACATTCCCTTTAGGTTGACCTTTCATAGAGGAAAGGTGTAGCTGTTGCTCTGTGTAACAAATAGAGGGCAGCAGGAGGAATTGCAATATAACAGGTGAGAACACTTGACAAGCGCTGTAGTTGCAATAGTAATATATTGATATTAAAAGTATGCTTGTGAGTCTAAAAAGAAAAACTCAAGTTTATTTTTTTTCAAAAAGTTTTAGCTGTTTTTTATATTTTTAACTATGCTTAACAATATTGTACTTTTTGTCACGAAGCCTAATCCTTTGGCCTGGTAAGGCGGCTAGTAAGGTGGTTCTATTACAAGGATACTAAACTAAGGAGGAAAGGCAATTGTTGTGCGCGATCATGATAGAAATGACACAACACACAACAACAATTTTCAACCCCCCTATTTTGTTCAAAACACGTCTCCAATACTTGAAGAACTAGCTCACTAGCCTATCTCTCCCAGCAATAGCCAGCTCGACGCGTGGTGCGCGTAGAAAACGCTTTGTTGTGGTCGATATGTCGAGCGCGTCTGATCCCTTTTTGGAGGCACCGCCTCTAGCCACCCCCAAGTGATGCTGTCGACATGATCGACGTGCCTATCGAATCAGCTAGCCTAAAGCTACCGAATCGACTAGTTGCAAGCTCCTTTACGCCTGCAATAGAGCTCTCGTTGAGCTCTTGATCCGTTGAGCAATTCTTTTTCGACTGAAAATTTTTGCCGCGCCTCACCGCTTGAGCCGCAACCAAAATAGAAAGCGTACGGGCTATAGTTTTCCCGTTCCCGACAACGCGAAAGAACCACGCGTCGGAACAACAACAACAAAAACGACAACAACATCAATACAGCCGCGAGCCAGTTTTACAAGCAGAGATTTATTGATCCAAGCTAGCTTAGCTACGCAATCACGCGACGAGCAATCGAAGCTACTGGATTTGCTAGAGATTTTCAGAGAGTACACGGAACAAGGCAAATTGCGTACGGCCTCTACAATCATCACGTCGCAAATCGCCAACTAGAATCAGCTACACGTCAAATTGAGACAAAGCTAAAGCACTAGCTAAAGTGCCTATCGCTACAGCTATAGCTACGCACTTACAGCTACAGCACCCAAATCGACACCGTTATACGCGTCTATCGCTACGACTAGCAATATGCTCAACAACAACACAACAACAACAACAAGGCTGTTCCGCAAGAATGGACACTAGTCAAATCAAAGCAAAAAGCTAAGTCATCAATTGAACTAAGCAAAACTAAGGCCAAAGACCTCAGACTTGTGCTAGTCACGTCGTCAGACGTTGCTACTAAATTTTCACCTTTGGCACTTCGGAATGCTTTTAATCAAGCTTTTGCTAACAAAGGTGTCAAAAATCCAGTAGGTCAATACTATCACCAAATCTATGGGCCAAAACCTAGTTGTTACAACGACTAGTCAATTTTCAGCAAGCTATTTGATCGAAAAGCAAGCTATTTGGCAACACTTAGTGCCGTTCAAATCAATGCAAAAAGACGAATCCTGGCACAAAGTCGTATTGCATAGCATACCTACTAGCGACTTCAATACTACAAAGGGAATGGAGCTAGTAATTGAGGAAATCAAAACGTTCAACAAAGGGCTACAACCAATTGGAACTCCTTATTGGCTGACGTCGGCCGACAAAAGAGCTAATCAGCGCGCGGGATCGGTCGTAGTATCATTTGCTACAGCTGAGGAAGCTAATCGAGCTATCCGTCACCGGCTGTTTATTGCCGGCATCAGCGTACGCGTAGAGAAATTCTATGCTACAGCACCGACTACACAATGCGGCAAATGTCAAGCATTCGGCCATATCGACACACATTGCAAAAAATCAGCCAAATGCAAGCTATGCGGGAAGGTCACGTGACGCAAAAGCATGCATGCAATACGTGCAACAAACAAGGAGCAAATGCATGCATTTGGTTCCTAAATGCGTCAACTGCAAAGGAAATCACACAGCTGATGACAAAGTTGTGAAGTGCTAATTGCAATTAAATCGACTAAGCTAAACTAGCTAGTATGATTAGTAGCAATACCAAAGTACTACAAGTGAACTCAACAAAAGCGCTGCAGCTACCGAATCAGTACTCCAGCTAGCTATTGAGCTAAAAATCGACATAATTGTCGTTCAAGAACCATGGCTAGTTCAACCAGCCGACAATGAGCTAGATTACTCGAAACACGCTCTATAGCTCATCAGCATTCCTACAGATATTGGCCAGCCGACCTTTCATTCCGACCCGTACGCTAGTCTATGTAGCGAAAAGCTATCGACCAATAGCTACTATAGCTAGCACGTCACCACGTGACTCCGACATGCTTGCTGTCGATATTGAAGAAGGAACGTCAAAATTACAACTTCTCAATATTTACAATGAATCGGACCAAGCTAGATTAGGGCCCCAAAACGCTAGAGAGATGCTTATATTCTTAGAACGCTACAGCCAAGTACGATTTCTGCTAGGCGATTTCAATACGCATCATCCTTGGTGGGATCCACTAGCAAAGCTTAGTCCTAACGCCGACGAGCTAGTCAAATTGGAATCGAAAATCAAGAACTAGCGTTGTTGAATACGCCTGGCGAAGGCACTTTTTTTCGGCCTCAACTAGCTAGAGAATCGGTACTAGATTTGACTCTAGTTTCGAGCAATTTAGCTGAACTAGTCGACGACTGGCAAATTTTGCCTGATTTAGGCTCGGACCATTACGGAATCCTTTTCACAATACGCGGAACTAGCACTAGCTCGGATTTCGACAACAATATAGCAAACTAGATTCAATACGCATTAGCGGACTGGCCTCGATTTTCCGAAGCTTTTGCTAAAGAAATCGAAAATAGTTCTATTTTGAGCTGTTCGGCCTTAGTTCAGCTTAGTACAATTAGTCAAAGTAGCTCAGCCAGCTTGGAACTGCCAGGATCCTAATTTGGAAATCGGTCAAATCCTACAACACGCTAGCTAGCTCTAGTACTAGTTATTCGGATATGCTAGTACTGATTTTCTAGATCAAGCCGCGGAATCGCTACTACAGCTATTACTACAGCGGCGAAAATAGCTATTCCAATACAAAAAACTAGCGCTAAAGCCAAACCTTGGTGGAATGACGAACTACGGGAATTACCAAACTATGCTACAGTGCAAACGACAACTAGCACGTGATTCTAGTCAGAAACAACAATATTAGTAGCTAGAAATAGCTATTTTTTGGCATTAAACGCGCTAAACGCAAGCATTGGAATCAATTTCTGGAAAAAAAGGATCCGCGATCTATTTACAAAGCTATGGCTTATACAAAAGATCGACAACGGAAAGGATGCCTACTATTTCAGGCCAAACGACGTTCCAAGGCAAAGCTAGTACGCTACGTAGCACGCTGTTCCCTCCGCCGCCAATAGCACCTAATCTAGCTTGGAACAATTATCGACCTAGTACGTGGGAATGGCCGGAACTAGCTATTTCGGAGCTAGAGAATGCTTGTTCGGCAAAAATCAAAGGAAAAACGCCCGGCCCTGATTCGATCAATCAAGATATTATTCGCCAAGCTTACTGTACGGATCCGGATCTATTTTACAGACTATTTGCTAGTCTATTGAATATCGGCTATCCCAAAATGCTGGAAACAAGCTACAGGAGTAATACTCAAAAAGCCTGGAAAGCCTGACTACTCGGCTCCGAAAGCTTACAAAGTCATTTCGCTACTAAATTGCTTAGGCAAAATTAGCGAACGCATACTAGCTCAGCGACTTAGCTATTTAGCTGAAAGAACTAGTTTATTGCACAATACGCAAATTGGAGGTCGACTGAAAAAGTCAGCTATCGACGCGGCAATGCTATTGACAAATGAGATACAGCAAAATCGACTAGCAAAACTTATTACAACAACGCGCTGCTACTAGACATCAAAAAAGCATTCGATCACGTAGCCAGAAATCGACTATTAGCTATTTTACGAAAACTCGGTATGCCGACTAGCTTGATTTCCTGAGTGTCTTTTTTTCTAGCTAATCGACAATTACGTCTATTGTTCGACAACTAATTAAAGCAATTCAGTACATTATTATTATTATATATTCCTTTTAACGTGCTGTATCAGTCGAGGACTATGTAGCACGGCTAGCCGAGGAGCTAGCATTTCTATCTAGGTTATTTACAAGTAATGGTGGTAGTCAATCTATTCCAGTGAGTGTTGAGGGTCTAGCCCTAGTTGTAGCAAAACAAATGAAAAAAACACAAAAATCATAACGAACGTCTACTCCTCTTTTTCTAGCTCCCTTAGTTCTTCTAGTGCTAGCTCCCGCTCTAGCCTATTCAGGTGGTTCCGTCTAGTACAGACGCTAGTCTCTTTGAGGAACGCTAGCGTTTTCAATGCCGATTGTTGTATGCAGTAATAAGGCTATTGTAAACCGGTTTCCTCCAAGGTCGTTTTTGAGTTGTGATCTAGCTAAAAACTAGCTTAGGATTATTACAGCTAAGTAGCAAATGCTGAGCTGTTTCCTTCGTTCCGCACACGCACTTGTCAAACGTCACATGACCTAGCTTGTGCAAATATGATCGAATATAGCCATGGCCGAGCTTTAGTTGAAATAGCGAGCTAGCTAGCTCTCTAGTCGTTCCGCGCGGTAGTTGTATTTTCGACTTGATTTTCCACGGAAATAGCTTTTTGTACGTAAATGGATTTGTACTAGGCTTGCTGTCGTACTTTGCTAGCACATTTTTCCATTCCGCCTAATACAGCAAAGCTAGTGTGTTGTAGTACTAGGTTCGATAGTTGTAGCCAGTTAGCTAGTTTTGTCGGCTTGGTCGTTTCCGTAGATATCCGTATGCCCTAGAACCCATTTCAGTGCAATACTAGCTCCTTTTTCTATCGCATTTTAGCGTGGCTTCGCTAGCGCGTATTTGCTGTGATTGGCCAGGATTGTCGTTAGCTGATTTTAGCCTGTGAAGTGCGGCTTGATTGTCGGCATAAATATTGTAGTTCTGGCCAGCTGTGCTATTGTACTAGCGTATTCGATAGCCTGTGTGATTCCTTCTAGCTCTCCATTGTAAACTAGCTGTGATTGACCAATATTGTCGATATTACGATGTATTGTACTAGGCTGTCCTTGATTGTCGTATTGTAGCGCAATAAGCCCATTCCTATCCCTGTCGATTCGGTAGTCGGGATCATCGACGCATCAGAATACATGTTAATTGTACTAAGGTAGCTTAGGTGATTCAAGCTAGTTTGTGCATTGTGGTGGCGTTCTCTTTTGACAACGAGCTGATTTCGACATTGTACGGCGTAGTAGTGCGATTCCATGGAGCGTAATTGTAGTGCTGTATGTGCTCTAAGTTAGCTGAACTAGCTAAGCTATCTGAACTAGCTGAACTAGCGATGCGTTCTAGCTGTGTGCCGGCTGTAGCTGTTTGTGTAGCTTGTCTGATAGGGTGATTTGAGGTAGCTTCAAAGCTCGTATAGCATATTGACGTACGCTTGCATTGAGTCGTACGCTAGCGGGATACAATGCCGATTCGACTTCCATAGGGCAAATAGGGCTAGTTCGGAAAACCCCTAGTATTTTGCGTAGTGCTAGGTTCTGTAACGATTGTAGTTGTCGGCTGAATTGTGCTTGACCTTTCCACCATATTACCGCTCCGTAGTCGCCACGCTAGTCACGCAAGCGAGGTATAGTTGTCGAATAGCAAAAGGACTCAGACCTTGTTCCGTATTAGCTAGTCTAGCTAGTCGATAAAAACTAGATCTAGCTGACTAGTACGTATTGCGACGTGTTGCTTGAATGTAAGTCCTGAATCGAACCAAACGCCTAGCCAGCGTACTAGCTTTTTTGGCTGTACGACCTCGTTGTCAGGTAGTCGTAAGCTAATTGTACTAGCTAGTTTAGCTGTTGTAAAATGGATCAATTCGGTTTTGCCAAATCAAATTGAATTGCATTCAAGCTCGCTAGTTTAGCTAGTTTAGCTACTTCGCGTTCTAGTATGCGGACGTTTTTCCGCAAGCTGGTCGATGACGTAGTCAATGACATGTCGTCCATGTACGACACTATTTTAATCGACGGAGCTAGTTTTGCCGCTAGGTCTCGTATGTAGATCAAAAATAGTATTGGCGAAATAGGACTGCCTTGCGGAATGCCGGTATCAATTGTACTGAATTGCTCTAATTGGTTGTCGAACAATAGACGTAATTGTCGATTAGCTAAAAAAAAGACACCCAGGAAATCAAGCTAGTCGGCATACCGAGTTTTCGTAAAATAGCTAATAGTCGATTCCTGGCCACGTAATCGAATGCTCCTTTGATGTCTAGTAGCAACGTTGTTGTAATAAGCTTTGCTAGTCGATTTTGCTGTATTTCATTTGTCAATAGCATTGCCGCGTCGATAGCTGACTTTTTCAGTCGACCTCCGATTTGCGTATTGTGCAATAAACTAGTCGTTTCCGCTAAGTAGCTAAGTCGCTGCTAGAATGCGTTCGCTGATTTTGCCCAAACAATTTAATAGCGATATAACTCTGTATGCTGTCGGATTTGTATAGTCAGGCTTTTGATGCTTTTTGAGTATTACACCTGTAGCTTGCTTCCAGCACTTTGGTGATAGCCGATATGCAATAAACTAGCAAATAGTCTGTAAAATAGCCCGGATCTGTACGATAAGCTGGCGAATAATATCTTGATTGATCAAATCCGGCCCTGGCGTTTTGCCTTTGATTTTTGCCGAGCATGCATTTTCAAGCTAGTTTCGGCCATGCCCACGTAGTGCTAGGTCGATAATTGTACCAAGCTAAATTAGCTGCTATTGGTGGCGGAGGGAACAGCTTGCTACGTAGCGTACTAGCTTTGCCTTGGAACGTCGTTTGGCCTGATATAGTCGGCAATCTTTCCGTTTGTCGATCCTTTGTATAGGCCATAGCTTTGTAAATAGATCGCGGATCCTCTTTTTCCAGAAATTGATTCCAATGCTTGCGTTTTGCACGTTTGATGGCCAAAAAATAGCTATTCCGAGCTACTAGATATTCTTGTTTTCCGACTAGAATCACGTGCTATTGTCGTTTGCACTGTAGCATTGTTTGCCGTAATTCTCGTAGTTCGTCATTCCACCAAGGCTTGGCTTTAGCGCTAGTTTCTGTGTTGGAATTGCTATTTTTGCTGCTGTAGTAATAGCTGTAGTAAGCGATTCCGCGGCTTGATCTAAAAAATCGGTAACTAGCATATCCGAATAGCTAGTGCTAGTGCTAGCGCTAGCGTGCTGTAGCATTTGTCCGATTTCCAAATCAGTCCTGAAGCAGTTCCAAGCTGGCTGAGCTACTTTGATCAATTGTACTAAGCTGAACTAAGGCCGAACTGTTCAAAATCGAGCAGTTTTTGATTTCTTGAGCAAAAGCTTCGGAAAATCGAGGCCAGTCAGCTAGTTGCGTATTGAATCTAGTTTGCGTATTGTTGTTGAAATCCGAGCTAGTACTAGTTCCGCGTATTGTGAAAAGGATTCCGTAATGGTCCGAGCCTAAATCAGGCAAAATTTGCCAGTCGTCGACTAGTTCAGCTAAATTGCTCGAAACTAGAGTCAAATCTAGTACCGATTCTCTAGCTAGCTGTGGCCGAAAAAAAGTGCCTTCGCCAGGCGTATTCAACAACGCTAGTTCTTGATTTTCGATCCAATTGACTAGCTCGTCGGCGTTCGGACTAGCTTTGCTATGGATCCCACCAAGGATGATGTATTGAAATCGCCTAGCAAAATCGTACTTGGCTGTAGCGTTCTAGATACAAGCACCTTTCTAGCGTTTTGGGCCCTAATCTAGCTTAGTCCGATTCATTGTAAATATTAAAAAGTTGTAATTTTGACGTTCCTTCTACAATATCGCAACGAGCATGTCGGAGTCACGTAGTAACGTGCTTGCTATAATGACTATTAGCCGATAGCTTTTTGCTACGTAGACTAGCGTACGAGGTCGGAATGAAAGTCGGCTGGCAATATCTGTAAAAATGCTGAATAAGCTATAAAGCGTGTTGTCGAGTAATCTAGCTCATTGTCGGCTTTTACTAGCCATGGTTCTGAACGACAATTATGTCGATTTTTAGCTTAATAGCTAGCTGGAGTGCTGATTCGGTAGCTGCAGCGCTTTTGTTGAGATTCACTTGTTGAAAAGCTTGCTTTTCTTTGCTGTAAATTTTGGGATTTTTAGGTTGGGCGTGGAAAAAGTATCACGTGCGTTCTTGGCAAAATGATTGGCTACAAAAAAGACACTCACGTGTACGGAGAAAGGTCGGACCGAAAGCTGAGCGCAGCGAAATAAGGGGGCTTGGGGCTTAGCCCCCAATAGCTACAGCAGCTACAGGCTCGCAGCTACAGCAGCTACAGGCTCGCAGCTACAGCAGCTACAGGCTCCGCAGCTACAGCAGCTACAGGCTCGCAACTACAGCAGCTACAGGCTCGCAGCTACAGCAGCTACAGGCTCGCAGCTACAGCAGCTACAGGCTCGCAGCTACAGCAGCTACAGGCTCGCAGCTACAGCAGCTACAGGCTTGCAGCTACAGAAACGGGACCGAAAGCTAAGCGCAGCGAAATAAGGGGGCGGGCTAGCCCCCAAAATTGACATTTTTACGGGCTTTGTCAGGCTTTTCACGGGCCGTTTACAAGCTGTATAGTACGTTGGCTGCGAAAGCTAAGCGCAGCAAATAAAAGAGTTTAGGAGCTTAGCTCTCAATTTACAGGCTTTTGAATCATTTACAGGCTTTTGAATTATTACAGGCTTTTGAATCATTTACAGGCTTTTGAATTTGTTTACAAGCTTCAGACTAACATGCTATAAGTCGACATGTTACAAGCTAATATACGACAGCCAATATACTACAAGTTTACAGGCTAATATACTACAAGTCGACATATTAAAGTTCGACATACTACAAGCTAATATACTATAAATTTATATACTACATGTTACATGCTACAAGTTTACGTATTACAAGCTTACGTGCTACAAGTTTACATGCTATAAGTTTACATGCTACAAGCTTACATGCTACAAGCTAATATGCTATAAGCTAATATACTATAAATTTACGTGCTACAAGTTTACATATTACAAGTTTACGTACTACAAGTCGATATACTACAAGTCACATGCTACAAGTTTACGTCTACAAACTTACGTGCTACAAGTTTACATGCTACAAGCTAACATACTATAAGTCGACATGCTACAGGCCGATATACTACAAGTTAACATGCTACAAGCTGACATACTACAAGCCAACATGCTATAAGTCGACATGCTATAAGTCGACATACTACAAGCTAATATACTATAAGTCGACATACTACAGACTTACATCAATAAGTCTATATACTACAAGCTAACATGCTATAAATTTATATACTATAAGTCTATATACTATCACGGTTTTGGCTCTATTTCGAGTTTAGCGCTAACACTGCAAAGCTCGGTAAAGCTTAGCTTTTGTTGCTACGAAGCTCGGCATTTTAAAGCTGACGATTAACTTTACAGAGCTCGCTTATAAAACACTACTCTTTTTTTTTTCTGTTTGTAGCTTGTTTTTTAGTTATAACAATTGATAGTTGTTTACACTTCTGAGTTTTTTTATTTAAATTTACGGATCGAGATCTTTGTTCAGTTTAAGTGTTACATATAATTTCTGATTTTTTACATTTGTATTAGTAATAGTATTAGTGTTTTACTTTTTACGAAGCAAAAAGCGTAGCTTTATATAATAAGTGTTACGATTACGATTTTATAAGCTTAATAAAGCGTAATATAAGTGTTTTAATACGAAAATACTAAACTAAAAAAAAAGTGTAGCTGTTGCTGTAGTATTTTCAATATAAAAACTATAACTACATGACTACTATAAGCGAGCTAGTAAGTAAACTAATAAGCGTTTAGTGCGATATTAAAAACCGTGATAATAAGCTACGCTTTTGTTTTGATAAATATAGTAATTGTTGTTTTTGTATTAAGTTTTACTTTAAATTTTACAAAATAAAAATTGTATAAACTACATAACTTAGTAAATCGTATATAAATCCGTAAATCTTTACTTTTTAAAATTAGCTTAAAGTTTTATATATTGCTAACTAATCAAAAGCATTGTAATGCAACACGTAACAGCAATACGCTATAAGCTCCGAGTTTACAAAAAGCTATAATTTTGAATTATTTACTGTTGATTACGTAATCCAACATTACGTAATATTGTGATAGTATCCTTACTCGTCATATGAGTCATACTCGCCACATGAGTCATACTCGTCAAATGAGTCATACTCGCCACATGAGTCATATGAGTCATATGAGTCATATTCGCCACGCTATTACAAATCGAATTCGATTTAAATCTTTTCGATTCTTTTTTATTAGAAATCAATTCTAAGGACGCGTAAGCTATGACTCACGCTAGTAGAACACAATAGGGTATAAATAAGCCTGTCCGCTCCTTTGTAAATAGAACAAGTCAAGCAATAAAGTCAAGTTCAATTCAAGTTTTGTACAATCAATTTGCAATAGCGACAGTGAAGTCTCTACCTCCATTTAACAATTCTGTATAGCTATAACTATATTAGCTTCGAACTATTAGCCTATTCCAACATTTACAAGCTTTTGAATCATTTACGGGCTTTAAATCATTTACAGGCTTTTGACTTTCCTGCTTTCGATCTGAGCGCAGCGAAGTTTGGGGCTTGCCCTTTATAAACCTTTTAAAACACGTATATTCGAGCGCAGCGAGGCCTGGGGGTTTGGGGCTTGCCCCCATATAAAGCAAGCTTTTTAGTCAAGCACGGGTTTCACGCAACTCATCCCTAGTATACTTTAGTATTGCTACTAATCATACTAGCTAGTTTAGCTTAGTCGATTTAATTGCAATTAGCACTTCACAAGCTTGTGATCAGCTGTGTGATTTCCTTTGCAGTTGACCATTTAGGAACCAAAGCATGCATGTAGCTCCTTGTGTGTTACGTATTGCATGCATGCTTTTGCGTCACGTGACCTTCGCCGCATAGCTTGCATTTGGCTGATTTTTTGCAATCTGGTCGATATGGCCGAATGCTTGACATTTGCCGCATTGTAGTCGGCGCTGTAGCATAGAATTTCTCTACGCGTACGCTGATGCCGGCAATAAACACCGGTGACGAATAGCTCGATAGCTTCTCAGCTGTAGCAAATGATACTACGACCATTCCGCGCCTAATTAGCTCTTTTGTCGGCCGACGTCAGCCAATAAAGAGTTCCAATTGGTTGTAGTTTGTTGAACGTTTTGATTTCTTCAATTTACTAGCTTCATTTTTTTTGTAGTATTGAAGTCGCTAGTAAATATACTATGCAATACGACTTTGTGCTAAGATTCGTTTTTTTGTATTGATTTGAACAGTACTAAAATGTTGCTAAATAGCTTGCTTTTCGATTAAATAACTTGCTGAAAATTGACTAGTTGTTGTAACAACTAAGTTTTGGTTTATAGATTTAGTAATATTATTAACTATTAAATTTTAACACTTTTATTAGTAAAAGCTTAATTAAAAGCATTTCGAAATACTAAAAGTGAAAATTAGTAACAACGTTTAACAACGTAATTAGCACAATTTAAAGTTTAGTTTTAGTTTGCTGAGTTCAATTAATACTTAGCTTTTTGTTTTAATTTAACTAGTGTTTATTTTTGCAAACAGCTTTGTTGTTGTTGTTGTAGTTGTTGTTATTAAGCATATTGCTAGTCGTAGCAATAAACGCGTATAACGGTATCGATTTAAGTGCTGTAACTGTAAATACTGTAGTTATAGCTGTAGCGATAAACACTTTAGCTAATGCTTTAGCTTTCGTTTTAATTTAACACGTAGCTGATTTTAAGTTAGCGATTGCGATATAATAATTGTAAAAGCCGTACGCAATTTGCTTTGTTCCGTGTACTTTTAAATATTTTTAGCAAATCTAGTAGCTTCGATTGCTCGTCGTGTAATTGCGTAGCTAAGCTAGCTTAAATCAATAAATCACAAAACTTGTAAAACTAGTTCGCGTGCCGATTGTGTTATTGTTAATGTTGTAAAACGTACTTGTTTCGCGTTGTTGTTGTTTGTCGGCTGCAAAAAACTAAATACTGTAAGTTTACTATTTTGGTTGTAATTCGAACAGTAAGAATTAATGTTTAAAACAACAGCAGCAAAAAAATTTTTGTCGCGAAAAAATGCTAACAATAAAGTCGAAGCTGAGTTTTAGCTCAATAAGCTTAATAGCACTGTTGCTAATAAGCTAATTCGGTAGCTTTAAGCTAAAACTTTCGATAAGCACGTCGACGAAATCGACGTTGTTACTAAATAATAAGCTGAAAGCGGGCGCTTCCAAAAAAGTCAGACGCACTCGACATATCGACTATAACAACAGCTTTTTTACACGTACTACGCTCGAGCTAGCAATTGCTGGAAAAAATAGGCTAGTGAGCTAATTTAACCAACAATTTTGACCCCCTTTTTTGTTCAAACAACACTTACAATACTTGAAGAACTAGCTCACTAGCTTATTTTTTCCAGCAATTGCTAGCTCGACGCGTGGTACACGTAAAAAACTGTTGTTGTAGTTAATATATCGAGCGCGTCTAACTTCTTTTTAAAAACGCCCGTTTTAGCCTACTACTTAGTAACAACGTCGATTTCGTCGACGTGCTTATCGAAAGCTTTAGCTTAAAGCTACCGAATTAGCTTATTAGCAACAGTGTTATTAAGTTATCGAGCTAAAACTCAGCTCCGACTTTATTGCTAGCAATTTTTTCGCAACAAAATTTTTTTTTGTTATTGTTGCTTTAAGCATTAATTTTTACTGCTCGAATTACAACTAAAATAGCAAACGTACAGTATTTAGTTTTTTGCAGCCGACAATAACAACAACGCGAAACAAGCACGTTTTGCAATATTAACAACAATACAATCGGCACGCGAGCTAGTTTTACAAGTTTGTAATTTATTAATCTAAGCTAGCTTAACTACGCAATTACGCGACGAGCAATCGAAACTATTAAATTTGCTAAAAATTTTCAGAAAATACACGAAACAAAGCAAATTACGTACGGCTTTTACAATTATTACGTTGCAAATCGCTAACTTAAAATCAGCTACACGTCAAATTAAAAACGAAAACTAAAGCACTAGCTAAAATGCTTTCGCTACAGCTATAACTACAGTATTTACAGTTACAACATTTAAATCGACACTGTTATACGCGTTTATTGCTACGACTAGCAATCTGCTCAATAACAACAATAACAATAACAACAATAAAGCTGTTTCGCAAAAATAAACACTAGTTAAATCAAAGCAAAAAGCTAAGTTATTAATTAAACTAAGCAAAACTAAAGCTAAAAACTTTAAACTTGTGCTAATTACGTCGTTAAACGTTGCTACTAAATTTTTACTTTTAGCACTTCGGAATGCTTTTAATCAAGCTTTTGCTAATAAAAGTGTTAAAAATCTAGTAGTCAATATTATTACTAAATCTATAAGCCAAAACTTAGTTATTTTATTATTATTATTCCTTTTAACGTGCTGTATCAGTCGAGGACTATGTAGCACGGCTAGCGCCTAGGCTAGCGTTTCTATCTAGGTTATTTACAAGTAATGGTGGTAGTCAATCTATTCCAGTGAGTGTTGAGGGTCTAGCCCTAGTTGTAGCAAAACAAATGAAAAAAAAAAACACAAAATCATAGAACGTCTACTCCTCTCCTTCTAGCTCCCCTAGTTCTTCTAGTGCTAGCTCCCGCTCTAGCCTATTCAGGTGGTTCCGTCTAGTACAGACGCTAGTCTCTTTGAGGAACGCTAGCGTCTTTTCGATGCCGATTGTTGTATGCAGTAATAAGGCCATTGTAAGCCGGTTTCCTCCAAGCTCGTTTTTGAGCTTTGATCTAGCTAAAACTAGCTTAGGATCATTACAGCTAAGTAGCAAATGCTGAGCTGTTTCCTTCGTTCCGCACACGCACTTGTCAGACGTCACATGACCTAGCTTGTGCAAATATGATCGAATATAGCCATGGCCGAGCTTTAGTTGAAATAGCGAGCTAGCTAGCTCTCTAGTCGTTCCGCGCGGTAGTTGTATTTTGACTTGATTTTCCACGGAAATAGCTTTTTGTACGTAAATGGATTTGTACTAGGCTTGCTGTCGTACTTTGCTAGCACATTTTTCCATTCCGTAATATAGCTTTTTTAGCTTCGCAGCCTAATACGCAAAACTAGTCTTGTAGTGCTAGGTTCGATAGTTGTAGCTAGTTTAGCTAGTTTGTCGGCTTGGTCGTTTCCGTAGATATCCGTATGCCCTGGAACCCATTTCAGTGCAATACTAGCTCCTTTTTCTATCGCATTTAGCGTGGCTTCGCTAGCCTATTTGCTGTGATTGGCCGGATTGTCGTTAGCTGATTTTAGCCTGTGAAGTGCGGCTTGATTGTCGGCATAGATATTGTAGTTCTGGCCAGGCTGTGCTATTGTACTAGCGTATTCGATAGCTGTGTGATTCCTTCTAGCTCTCCATTGTAAACTAGCTGTGATTGACCAATATTGTCGATATTACGATGTATTGTACTAGGCTGTCCTTGATTGTCGTATTGTAGCGCAATAAAGCCTATTCCTATCCCTGTCGATTCGGTAGTCGGGATCATCGACGCATCAGAATACATGTTAATTGTACTAAGGTAGCTTAGGTGATTCAAGCTAGTTTGGTGCATTGTGGTGGCGTCCTCTTTTGACAACGAGCTGATTTCGACATTGTACGGCGTAGTGCGATTCCATGGAGCGTACTTGTAGTGCTGTATGTGCTCTAAGTTAGCTGAACTAGCTAAGCTATCTGAACTAGCTGAATAGCGATGCGTTCTAGCTGTGTGCCGGCTGTAGCTGTTTGTGTAGCTTGTCTGATAGGGTGATTTTGAGGTAGCTTCAAAGCTCGTATAGCATATTGACGTACGCTTGCATTGAGTCGTACGCTAGCGGGATACAATGCCGATTCGACTTCCATAGGGCAAATAGGGCTAGTTCGGAAAACCTAGTATTTTGCGTAGTGCTAGGTTCTGTAACGATTGTAGTTGTCGGCTGAATTGTGCTTGACCTTTCCACCATATTACCGCTCCGTAGTCGGCCACGCTAGTCACGCAAGCGAGGTATAGTTGTCGAATAGCAAAAGGACTCAGACCTTGTTCCGTATTAGCTAGTCTAGCTAGTCGATAAAAACTAGATCTAGCTGACTAGTACGTATTGCGACGTGTTGCTTGAATGTAGTCCTGAATCGAACCAAACGCCTAGCCAGCGTACTAGCTTTTTTGGCTGTACGACCTCGTTGTCAGGTAGTCGTAAGCTAATTGTACTAGCTAGTTTAGCTGTTGTAAAATGGATTAATTCGGTTTTGGCCAAATCAAATTGAATTGCATTCAAGCTCGCTAGTTTAGCTAGTTTAGCTACTTCGCGTTCTAGTATGCGGACGTTTTTCCGCAAGCTGGTCGATGACGTAGTCAATGACATGTCGTCCATATACGACACTATTTTAATCGACGGAGCTAGTTTTGCAGCTAAGTCTCGTATGTAGATCAAAAATAGTATTGGCGAAATAGGACTGCCTTGCGGAATGCCGGTATCAATTGTACTGAATTGCTCTAATTGGTTGTCGAACAATAACGTAATTGTCGATTAGCTAGAAAAAAGACACCCAGGAAATCAAGCTAGTCGGCATACCGAGTTTTCGTAAAATAGCTAATAGTCGATTCCTGGCCACGTAATCGAATGCTCCTTTGATGTCTAGTAGCAACGTTGTTGTAATAAGCTTTGCTAGTCGATTTTGCTGTATCTCATTTGTCAATAGCATTGCCGCGTCGATAGCTGACTTTTTCAGTCGACCTCCAATTTGCGTATTGTGCAATAAACTAGTTGTTTCAGCTAAATAGCTAAGTCGCTGAGCTAGTATGCGTTCGCTAATTTTGCCTAAGCAATTTAGTAGCGAAATGACTCTATAAGCTTTTGGAGCCGAATAGTCAGGCTTTCCAGGCTTTTTGAGTATTACTCCTGTAGCTTGTTTCCAGCACTTTGGGTGATAGCCGATATTCAATAGACTAGCAAATAGCTGTAAAATAGATCCGGATCCGTACAATAAGCTTGGCGAATAATATCTTGATTGATCGAATCAGGGCCGGGCGTTTTTCCTTTGATTTTTGCCGAACAAGCATTCTAGCTCCGAAATAGCTAGTTCCGGCCATTCCCACGTCGTACTAGGTCGATAATTGTTCCAAGCTAGATTAGGTGCTATTGGCGGCGGAGGGAACAGCGTGCTACGTAGCGTACTAGCTTTGCCTTGGAACGTCGTTTGGCCTGAAATAGTAGGCATCCTTTCCGTTGTCGATCTTTTGTATAAGCCATAGCTTTGTAAATAGATCGCGGATCCTCTTTTTCCAGAAATTGATTCCAATGCTTGCGTTTAGCGCGTTTAATGGCCAAAAAAAGCTATTTCTAGCTACTAGATATTGTTGTTTCTGACTAGAATCACGTGCTAGTTGTCGTTTGCACTGTAGCATAGTTTGGCGTAATTCCCGTAGTTCGTCATTCCACCAAGGTTTGGCTTTAGCGCTAGTTTTTTGTATTGGAATAGCTATTTTCGCCGCTGTAGTAATAGCTGTAGTAGCGATTCCGCGGCTTGATCTAGAAAATCAGTGACTAGCATATCCGAATAACTAGTACTAGAGCTGTCACTAGCGTGTTGTAGGATTTGACCGATTTCCAAATTAGGATCCTGAAGCAGTTCCAAGCTGGCTGAGCTACTTTGACTAATTGTACTAAGCTGAACTAAGGCCGAACAGCTCAAAATAGAACTATTTTCGATTTCTTTAGCAAAAGCTTCGGAAAATCGAGGCCAGTCAGCTAGCTGTGTGTTGAATCTAGTTTGTGTATTGCTATTGTCGAAATCCGAGCTAGTACTAGTCCCGCGTATTGTGAAAAGGATTCCGTAATGGTCCGAGCCTAAATCAGGCAAAATTTGCCAGTCGTCGACTAGTTCAGCTAAATTGCTCGAAACTAAGTCAAATCTAGTACCGATTCTCTAGCTAGTTGAGGCCGAAAAAAAGTGCCTTCGCCAGGCGTATTCAACAACGCTAGTTCTTGATTTTCGATCCAATTGACTAGCTCGTCGGCGTTGGGACTAGGCTTTGCTAGTGGATCCCACCAAGGATGATGCGTATTGAAATCGCCTAGCAGAATCGTACTTGGCTGTAGCGTTCTAGAATATAAGCATCTCTCTAGCGTTTTGGGCCCTAATCTAGCTTGGTCCGATTCATTGTAAATATTGAGAAGTTGTAATTTTGACGTTCCTTCTACAATATCGACAGCAAGCATGTCGGAGTCACGTGGTGACGTGCTAGCTATAGTAGCTATTGGTCGATAGCTTTTCGCTACATAGACTAGCGTACGAGGTCGGAATGAAAGGTCGGCTGGCAATATCTGTAGGAATGCTGAATGAGCTATAGAGCGTGTTGTCGAGTAATCTAGCTCATTGTCGGCTGGTTGTACTAGCCATGGTTCTTGAACGACAATTATGTCGATTTTTAGCTCAATAGCTAGCTGGAGTGCTGATTCGGTAGCTGCAGCGCTTTTGTTGAGGTTCACTTGTAGTACTTTGGTATTGCTACTAATCATACTAGCTAGTTTAGCTTAGTCGATTTAATTGCAATCAGCACTTCGCAAGCTTTGTGATCAGCTGTGTGATTTCCTTTGCAGTTGACGCATTTAGGAACTAGATGTTGATTACGTAATCCAACATTACGTAATATTAGGTGATAGTATCCTTTACTCGTCATATGGGTCATACTCGCCACATGAGTCATATGAGTCATATTCGCCACGCTATTACAAATCGAATTCGATTTAAATCTTTTCGATTCTTTTTTATTAGAAATCAATTCTAAGGACGCGTAAGCTATGACTCACGCTAGTAGAGCACAATAGGGTATAAATAAGCCTGTCCGCTCCTTTGTAAATAGAACAAGTCAAGCAATAAAGTCAAGTTCAATTCAAGTTTTGTACAATAAATTTGCAATAGTGACAGTAAAGTCTCTGCCTCCATTCAACAATTCCGTATAGCTATAACTATATTAGCTTCGATACTATTAGCCTATTTCAACACTAGATGCACGCATGTAGCTCCTTGTGTGTTGCACGTATTGCATGCATGCTTTTGCGTCACGTGACCTTCGCCGCATAGCTTGCATTTGGCTGATTTTTTGCAATGTGTGTCGATATGGCCGAAATGCTTGACATTTGCCGCATTGTGTAGTCGGCGCTGTAGCATAGAATTTCTCTACGCGTACGCTGATGCCGGCAATAAACAGCCGGTGACGAATAGCTCGATTAGCTTTCTCAGCTGTAGCAAATGATACTACGACCGATTCCGCGCGCTAATTAGCTCTTTTGCGGCCGACGTCAGCCAATAAAGAGTTCTAATTGGTTGTAGCTTTTTGTTGAACGTTTTGATTTCCTCAATTACTAGCTCTATTTTTTTTGTAGTATTGAAGTCGCTAGTAAGTATGCTATGCAATACGACTTTGTGCCAAAATTCGTTTTTTTGCAATTGATTTAAACAGTACTAAGTGTTGCTAAATAGCTTGCTTTTCGATTAAATAGCTTGCTGAAAATTGACTAGTCGTTGTAACAACTAAGTTTTGGCAGCCTGGCCAGAACTACAATATCTATGCCGACAATCAAGCCGCACTCAATAGGCTAAATCGGCTAACGACAATCCGGCCAATCACAGCAAATCAGAGCTAGTGAAGCTACGCTAAAGCAATAGGAAAGGAGCTAGTATTGCACTGAATGGGTCCCAGGGCATACGGATATCTACGGAAACGACTAAACCGACAAATTAGCTAAACTAGCTACATCTATCGAACCTAGCAGTACAATGACTAGTTTGCAGTATTAGGCTGCGAAGCTAAAAAAGCTAGTATTCGGAATGGAAAAATGTGCTAGCAAGTACGACAGCAAGCTAGCACAAATCCATTTACGTACAAAAAGCTATTTCCGTAGAAAATCAAGTCAAAAATACACTACCGCGCCGAACGACTAGAGAGCTAGCTAGCTCGCTATTTCAACTAAGCTCGGCTATGGCTATATTCGATCTATTTGCACAAGTAGTCATGTGACGTCTGACAAGTGCGTGTGCGGAACGAAGGAAACAGCTCAGCATTTGCTACTTAGCTGTAATGATCCTAAGCTAGTTTAACTAGATCAAGCTCAAAACGACTTGGAGGAAACCGGCTTACAATAGCCTTATTACTGCATACAACAATCGGCATCGAAAAGACGCTAACGTTCCTAAAGAGACTAGCGCTGTACTAGACGGAACTACCTGAATAGTTAAAGCGGGAGCTAGCACTAGAAGAACTAGAGGAGCTAGAAGGAAAGGTAGACGTTCGTTATGATTTTGTGTTTTTTTTTTTTTCATTGTTTTGCTACACTAAGGCTAGACCCTCAACACTCACTGGATAGATTAACTACCACCATTACTTGTAAATAACCTAGATAGAAACGCTAGGGCCTAGGCGCTAGCCGTGCTACATAGTCCTCGACTGATACAGCACGTTAAAAGGAATAATAATAATAATAATAACTGACTGGCCTCGATTTTCTGAAGCTTTTGCTAAAAAAAATCGAAAATAGTTCTATTTTGAGCTGTTCGGCCTTAGTCCAGCTTAGTACAATTAGTCAAAGTAGCTCAGCCAGCTTGGAACTGCTCCAGGATCCTAATTTGGAAATCGGTCAAATCCTACAACACGCTAGTGACAGCTCTAGTACTAGTTATTCGGACATGCTAGTCACTGATTTTCTAGATCAAGCCGCGGAATCGCTTACTACAGCTATTACTACAGCGGCGAAAATAGCTATTCCAATACAAAAAACTAGCGCTAAAGCCAAACTTGGTGGAATGACGAACTACGGGAATTACGACAAACTATGCTACAGTGCAAACGACAATTAGCACGTGATTCTAGCCAGAAACAACAATATTTAGCAGCTAGAAATAGCTATTTTTTGGCTATTAAACGCGCTAAACGCAAGCATTGGAATCATTTTCTGGAAAAAGAAGATCTGCGATCTATTTACAAAGCTATGGCTTATACAAAAGATCGATAAACGAAACGGATGCCTACTATTTCAGGCCAAACGACGTTCTAAGGCAAAGCTAGTACGCTACGTAGCACGCTGTTCTTTCCGCCGCTAATAGCACCTAATCTAGCTTGGAGCAATTATCGACTTAGTACGACGTGGGAATGGCCGGAACTAGCTATTTCGGAGCTAGAGAATGCTTGTTCGGCAAAAATCAAAGGAAAAACGCTAGGTCTTGATTCGATCAATCAAAATATTATTCGCTAAGCTTACTGTACGGATCCGGACTTATTTTACAGACTATTTGCTAGTCTATTGAATATCGG